>JBAMNC010001803.1:0-575762 GCA_037902135.1 Cetoscarus ocellatus | reverse complement strand
AGTTTAACTTCTTCTTTTTTGCAGGATCTTATTTTACCATGGACTGGTTCTGGAACTGATGGAGGGGAAGTGACAGCAGCAAACTGGCCTTTCTTTGAGGTGATGCATGAGGCTTTGGGGCAGATGGACTCCATCATGCCCCTCAACATCATTTTGACTGCAGTGGACTCATCTGATGTGGCAGAGGACTCTGCTGAAGGGCCAAGTAGCTCTGCAGGGCCTTTGGCTACCACCACTGTAGTGCAGGGGTTTTCAAAAAAGTCAAGGAGCAAAAAAAGAATAAATGAGGTACTGGAGTATATTAAATATACAAAAAGCCAGGAGAGCTGGATGAAAAGGAGGAGCAGAGAGAAAAAAAAGGGAGGAACAGCTGGACAAACTCATAAACATATATGGCAAACTAGTGGAGAAGCAAAATTAAAGTTAGAATTCTGTTACTTTAATACTTCATATTATGTTTTAACATGAGAATTTATTTGTTGGTATATTTGTGGCTACAAACAAGATATGCATGTTAAAAAAAAACAGTATTAATTAAAGACAAACAGGAATGGCAGACAATTCATTTATTTGTATTTTAATGACCCCAAATTTTAATTTAATAAACAAATTTAACAGAAATGCATGGGATGTTATAAAAAGCAGTCAAGCCACATGATTAAAATAACTGAAGATCACAGCCCTGCATAATCATGATGGAGCAGTGGAGCTGGAAGGTGTAGGGGTGCCGACAGATGTGCACATATTCGGTCCCTCATCTGGGCACCACTCGTCTCCTGAAGGTCATTTAAGTCCCCTGGAGCTGGGGGATTCTGGTTCTTCAGGTGTCTGCTCTGGTTCCTCCGTTATGTCACCATATGTTAAGCAGACATTGTGGAGAAATGCACATGCAAGGGCTACTTCAGAGCAGAACTGTGGCCGAACCTCAAGGGCCTTAAATTAGGTGGCCCGCCACCTTGCCTTCATGATCCCAAAAGTCCGCTCAATTACAGACCGGGCCTTTGCATGTTTCACACTGAACCGCTGCTGCATCCTTCCTTGCAGTGGATGTCGGTAAGGCGTAATGATGGCAATAGGATTTTCAAGACAAGGGTAGCCTCCATCTCCCAAGAGAACAAAACCGGGGGCGGGGGGAGATACAGGGAATTAACATAAATAGGACCATTTCTTAAAATACACGTATCATGCACGGAGCCCCCACATCCAACAATAATGTCCAGAAATCTCCCAGAGGAGTCACATATGGCTTGCATTTGGATGGAATTAAACTGTTTGTAGTTGAAATAGTCCTGTTGATACTGCTCGGGTGGTTTAATTCTAACGTGGCAACCATCTTTTGCCCCCACAGCCTTGTTGAATGCCTCATGCTGTGCCACCTCCCCAAATCCTCTACCAATATCCTCCAATGCATCTCGACATGGGAACAAAATTACCTTAGATTTGCATCTTCGGATTTCCTTTGCTATTCTGAGGATAACTCTAAACACCGTGGACTTCGGTGACGCGATAAGACACCCCATGGGCTAGCTAGTAAACAAAAATTAACACCTCAAAATGATGTCCCCAGCCATGATCCCTCCTTTCATCCAAGACGCTTAAAAGACCGTTGAATGCCTGCCTTGATACTCTGAAGTCCTTCTTCATTCAACGTCCATTTTTTTTTTGGAGTACTGGCACATGGCTGTTAAGTCTTGTATATGGGTGCGCTGGTATGACTATAAATAAGAGGAAAAACATTAAAGATGTTAACCACATACACGCAATGTAATGACACTCAATGTCAACATGTATGAGTGTATGCAGTACAGCAAATGTATACATTTACTTATTTAAAATAAAAAAGTCCACTAATAAATTATCATTTACCTCTCCTTCAACAAGAGCCTGAATCATTTTAACATAAAGCAGGGGTTCCCTCCAGCGCCTTGGCCTCGAACAAAGCTAAAAACGTAAAATAAAAAGTCCCAAAGCTGCAGTTGTGAGGAGCATGATGCATTGAAGTCAACAAAAAACTAAGGGCTGTCCCATTCCTATTTACAGCACTTCAAGCCCTTGCAGCCTCATGCACTCAATCACTTTCCAGGTGCAGTCATTTAAGTCAATGAGGGCTGAGGGCTCAGGGTTTAAGGAGGAGAGTGAGATTCAGCCAATGTGTTGCAGCACAAGGAGTTCAAAATGGCCGCCCATTGGTGGTGAGGGTGCGTTCAGTGTGCTGCAGCATAGGGAGTTAGAGGTTGTTAAGTTACCAAAGTAGGGCAGTTTCAGCTCCATTAAGTTTCAATTAAAGCACATGTTTTTGTTTAACTTCACATGCTATGAAGGAAAACAGATCTGAATTAGAAGCTTCTGACAGGATTCATGGAGAAGTCTGCTCGGTCATAGCTATGGGTGTGTTCAGCTTCAATTAAGGGTTGCAAAACTTCAACACAGAAAGATTTCTACAATGATAACCCTGTGAGAAATACAGGAGAGAAAAATGATGCCTTATCCAATACAAATGGTTATTTCAACTTGTTTTCATTATTACCTCCGAGAAGGAGGTTATGTTTTTGCCAGCGTATGTTTGTCTGTTTGTTTGTTAGCAAGATTAATGCAAAAACTACTGGACGGATTTTGTTGACATTTTTAGGAGATATTTGTAATGGCCCAACTTAAAAATGATTCAGTTTTTGGTGGTGATACGGAAACATATTCAGATTCAACTATACAGGATAACATGGGGTTCATGTCTCCATCATTAAGGTAAATTTCATCTGGATCCGATCCAGATTGACCTCCCAAAAAAAAATTGAACTTTATAATGGGTAATCCCACTGACGACATTCAATAATTCATATTAAATCAAAATATTACGTGATGTTCCCAAAACTGGTTCTCTTTATACAGAATAACAACCTCCATGCATTGTTCTGGATCTGGTGATCCACGATCTTTTACAGAGGTTGTGCACTGTAAAAACTGTTACTTTGACTTTACTCAAAAAAACTGATGCAACATTTTCCAATCAGTTTTTTCGTTGTTTTAGAAACGTACTGATTTCTTTGAGTAAGCACAACCTAATATTAATCACTTCATGTTGTGTAACAAAATTAATTCAATTCTACAAAAAGCAGGTAAGAAATAATTTTGCATCAATGTAAATGTAGACAAGAAATTACATTTTATCTACTGCTGCTTCATGATGCATCATTTATAAGATTATTTTCAACATCCCTTTTTCAGCGACATCTTAGGTGGAGTCTCCTGCAGACAGCAACACTCCCCTGACTGATATTATCAGTGTTACAGACTTTGTGTCACATTGTGAATTTAAGTTAAGATATACTGCTGTGCGATATTCAACTGAACCAATCTGAAAGTGTCTCCAGCTTTCTTCTGCATCGACAGAGGAGTTCTGTGACGGCCTGAGCAATGTGTTGACAAAGCCTGGAAGACTGACAATCCCAAAGAAGGCACAACCACGAGTCAAAGTGGATTGCTGTCTGCAAGAAACTCCACCTGATATTTCTCTCAAATCAGAGCGGGCAGAGGGCCGAGCTGGACCATGCTGTTTTGAAATCTAAAAATAAAAATGGCTGACTTCCTATTTAGTGTACAACATGGCTGCAGAGGCTTCTCTGTAAGTCGTGGTACATACGCCCACCATTTATCAAAACTGTAGCATGAATGGACTTTAGGACATACATTTGGAGCACCGCTTTGTCATTTGTCTACACCCACTTAATGAAACTGTACCCAGACTCCTTCCAAGTGCAGTGCGTATCAAACTCCAAAGTTATGAGTATAAACACAGCACTTCCTCTTCGTTAGTACACAGAGCTTTGCCATGGCAACAGCATTTAAAGTGGATATACTGTATTATTGTGATATGAAGTGATGTATGATATTGTGGTGGACAGTTGGCACTGTGATTAATGATGAAACCATATGATTCAGTATCAATATGACGTGATTTGATGAGTAATGATACGATGTGACTTAGAGTGATATGATTTGATTCAATATACTTTAATATTATGCAGAACTGTGTGATGATGTTGTGGTAAACAGTTGGCACTGTGATTAAATGATTGTGTAGACCTAAGGGCAGACTTTTATAGTTTTGGGGGTGTGGTTTGGCCACGATTGATAAGAAATGGACAAGAAATCAGCACCCTAAACCAGGAAATCATCCGAAACGTGTTTTGTGTTGACGGGGTACCAGCTCGGCCCTCTGCCCGCTCTGATCTCAGAGAACTATCAGGTGGAGTTTCTGGCAGACAGCAATCCACTTTGACTCGTGGTTGTGCCTTCTTTGGGATTGTCAGTCTTCCAGGCTTTGTCAACACATTGCTCAGGCCGTCACAGAACTTCTCTGTCGATGCAGAAGAAAGCTGGAGACACTTTCAGATTGGTTCAGTTGAATATCGCACAGCAGTATATCTTAACTTAAATTCACAATGTGACACAAAGTCTGTAACACTGATCATACCAAGCAAGGCCAACGTGGAGTCTGGGGTGTGTAGCTCTCTGCCAGAGACTCCACCTAAGAGGCCAACCAAATAGGGATGTTGAAAATAATCTCCTAAATGATGCGTCAGATACAGATGAAGATGTTATGATGCAATGACTGTCAATAGTTGTTTAATCTCACAAAGGCTTCTGCTGGACAGTTTAGGTTCTGAGGAAGAAGAAAAAAATCAAGTTAATAAATATGATGATACAACCAAAAAATAAAACAAAAAAATGAATGCAAATGTGTACTTCAATTCACTATTAAAAGAAAAATCCCTGCAACTATTTTAAGCTACATAAAATGACAAAGTCTAGATAAACAACATACTTATTATGTTAAATTGAAAGAACAAGGCCTGAAGTCATGGAAATAAATTAAAAAATGGTTTCCAACAAGATAATTTTAATCATTAAACCTTTTTATATGATGTATTATGTAGTAATGCAAGTATGAAAAGCTCATATTTTGTTCATGTTAGTAAAAATGTTTGGTTAATTTGACTTAAATGTGTATTTTGTGATATAACAAAGACAAATACACTTTTTCTTCCTTAAAAATGAATCGAACCAAACTTCACGCATGCATGCCCCAAATTCCAACACATTCAACATGATAATACTCCAAACTTCAGTCTCGGCTGCCTGTTTGTTCCACGTTTCAGAAGTGTGCTCTGCTATGTTGTGGCAGATGCAGAGTCGTGCTGGCGGTTGCGGTTGCGTCGGTGGCATCCATCCTGGCAGCGGCTCTCTGATTGATAGGCCTGAGCACAGAGGGGCAGTGGGAGATGAAGAGAGGTCTGATAGCGGGCCGCTAGATACTCCCTGATTCACTGTGTGTCAGATACTGATAACGGCGAGACTCAGAGAGAGAAAGGCAGAGAGAGGGAGAGAAATAAGGGCATACATGAATACTCGGAGAAGGGGAGAGGAGGGAGGAGATGCTTTAGATGTCAGAGGGGAGAGTGTGGAGTATGGGATTGTGGCCGGTTTCTTATTTCATCACACTGACAAATCGAGGTGTGGGACCCATTGCTCTGGGCTTCACGTCGTCAGGCAGGCAACTCTCCTCACATCATGATCTCCAACCTTTTTGGACGCTTTTTTTCATCCATCTCTGCGCTCTGTTTCCAAGTGTGTGTCCTGGTTTTTATTAATAACTATCTGTGGGAGATGATATAAAGGTGGAGTGTTTTTCATGGGCTTGGTGTGGTTGCAGCACTGTCATTTTTAAGTATGCCTCCAAAAAAAAGCACTTTATGGGTAAAAATGGAGTGCAGCTTTCTCCTCTTTTTAGGGGAGTCAATACTGGACTAATTCCCCAATGCACCTCATTGTACTGATCTGCTGAGCCACTTTACTTGTGATCTTTTTTGCACCACTTACTCTGCTGCTCTGTGCTCCAGTGTATACTGTGTCTTTGATTATGTTGTAAACATTATCCTTATTTTTTATGAGATTTTATATTTATGTTAGCGCTGTCGAGAATGATCTTTATTTAGATTTTATTAGCCTAAGATTATGGTAATGTTGTCACTGTAAAAAGGTTGCTGTAATGTCTTCACAGTAGCATTATTCATTTTAATTTACAACAGAATTACTGTATTTTCAAAAACAGTACAATATATCATCCTACACCTTTTTTAATGCATTTTAAATTGCAGAGGTCTTGCTGTATTTTAGTTTACGTTACTATATATTTAACTACCGTAATTTCTTGATTATGATGATTATCATTGATTATACTGCTGTAAAAAGACATGACATGAGGACCCTCCTGAAAACGAGATGCTGCATCTCAAGAGGCTAACCTCTGATAAATTTGTATTCAGCAGAGACAAATATGACAAAGGCAGGTCTATGATTGGTCCATGGATCTGTCACTAGCTTTAGTTCTTACTTTAGTCCACTTGTCCACATTCAAGATTTCCCACTGCTAAACAGAGGTTTTCTCTTGCTGCCATGATAAGGGATTCCTGATTAGCTATTTGGATTCATGTTGTGTTTTGGATATATGTTTATGTGTATTTTATATGTGTTAAAATGTATTTTTGCATATTAATGTTTCCAGAAAAGAGTTTGTCTTCAGCCTGCGCTATTGTAAAGGGTCTTGAGATAACACTTGTTATGAATTGGCGCTGTACAAATAAAGACTGATTAATTGACTGATTGATAACACGCATTTTTTTGCTCTTAAATAAGATCTAATTTTCGGGTGCATATTATAAACGAGTACAAGCAAAATATTTACCATATTTCGTCTCGCCAACATCACTATTGCAACACATCTGGTACAAAAAAGCTGAAATATTCTCTTTCTCTTCCAAAACACATGCAAACACAGGGTCATGGAGTTTCATGGTCATCCTTTGCTGATGAAGGCCATACCTGATGCTTTCTCACACAGATTTTCTGTAAACTTTACACAAATATCCACTCTGACTTTAAAACTTAAGGTCTTCAGGCCTCATGTTCATCCTCTACTTCGGATTTCTATTGATTATACTAACACAAAATTCATCTTGACCTACAACTTATATTCATATTGTAAATATTGTTACTGTTAGTGTTAAGGAAGTTGATATGGCATAAAGATTCTGCATGTTGCAACCTACTTACTTATTTTTTTACTTAATTTTTCATGCACTTTTCTATTTTACTGCCTTTATTTGATATTCCTGCTGCTATACTGTGTACAAGAGCAACTGAAACAACCAAATTTCCCCTTGTGGATTAATAAAGTATTTCTGATTCTGAGTTCTGAACTGTCCAGCTTGTCCAGATATAAAAACACGAAGCAGTAGTTTGACTTTCCCGTCTTTACATCGTGATCCTCCTCCTTCGTCTCATCGTTTTGGGCGCTCCTCTCCATCTATCTCCGCTCTCTGTTTCGGTGTGTCCTGGTTTTTATTAATAACTATCTGTGGGAGATGATATAAAGGCGGTGTGTTTTTCATGTGCTTGGCGTGGTCGCAGCGCTGTCATCCTAATGTATGTCTTCAGATAGCACTTTGAGGGTGGAAAATGGAGTGCACCTTCCTCTCCTCTTTCTGCAGCTTCAGTGTATCAATGGCATCACTCTTCTCACCCACCTCCCCCCTTTGCTTCTCCCTCTCTCTTCTTCTGTCGCAATCTATCCACTTTCCCCCATTTTTTTTTTCCTTCTCAGATGCCCCGGCCTTATCTATCCATTTTATCTCCCTCCAGTTTTCGGCGCCATTTCTCCTCTTCCTCGCCTGTCGCTCATCCCGGTGTCACCAGGTTTTCTGTCGCCGGGGGAAGAAGAAGAAGAAGAAGACAGCGAAAAAAAAAAAGAAAAAAAAAAGAAGAAGAGGTTTCAGGAGGAAGCCGGCTCAGGCAGGAGGTCACCGATGTCACGCTGTAGCTTTCGCCTGATGGTCACGAGTCATTTAGTTTTCAGAGGCATTTTCCGAGGCGTACCCGTCTGTCCCGTTCAGACGTCTGATGGATGCTCGAAGGCCCCGGGCAGCATTCCTCGAATATACGCCATACCTGAGCATGTCACATGTTCCTCGTCCACACGCAACACCTGCAGGAAGTACAGTACATGTTAGAGAGGTGACCCCCGTGACTTCTTACATGTGTGTGTCATCAGCTTTAACTCTGGGTGACCCTCGCGCCTGAATGAGACACCTGAAAGTTTGAATAGAGCTCCTCTGACACATTTATTTCCAGTTAGTGGAGCATGAATCATGGCGGCAAGTCTAAGGGTGACCTATCACTTGTCCTGGTCTGATCTGTGTACGGTAGACAACAATAGGCATGAATGTTAACACGTGTAGTTACACTGAGGTTGCAAATTGGAATATGTAAGAGTTATTAAAGTTTTAGATCACATAGTCCCAAATATTCTGGATTTGTTGGTCTAAATGACAGAAGATTTGGAATTACTCCAATCGACAGCCATGACACTTTCTGTGAGGACTTGAATGTCATTTTCTGGATCACAATGTCATTCAAAGAAACTTGCCTTTGCCACAGCATTTCCTCATTGATATTCTAAAGCTCTTTCACACATGCAACTCCATCTTGGGGTTGTCTTATGGCAGTCTTTAGGAGCCAACGTAGAAAAATTTACACCCAGTTTTATGAATGACTTCCCCCTTCTTCTTAGCTTGACTAATTACTTTCGTCAACTTTTTTTCCCCTGACGAAAACTAGACAGTGCACATGGACAAAATCTAAATTAACTGACATGTCATCAACATGTAAAAACTACATGAAAATGTTTGACAGACTTAATCCAATCAGACCTAATTACGTCATGTAGAAAGTAGGGACAGGTTAGGAATATATCCAATCACAGCTGCTTTGGTTGTGTGGAAAGGTTGGATGAGTTAAGAGGGACATCCAATCATAACTGCCTTAGCTTGGTGGTGGTGGGATAAGTTTGGGAGTGATCCAATCAGAGCTCCTCTCTTCTGGTATTGTAACTGAGATGCTCTGCCAGGTAGCCTAAATAAAGGTGACTGCATTTCACACAAAAGTTCAATTTGTTTCTGTTCATTTATACATTCAGACTTTACGAGCATTCAGTAAAGGGTTATTAGAAGTTTAATTTTATCCAAGTGTAAAACATGACTTCAGAAATTCAAACAAACATAAAATGCCTTACACTTTACACTTCATATTGTAAAATGTTGTAAAATGTCATAAACTAAAACTAGTCTAAATTATGACTAAAACTCAAAGATATTTTAGGCAAAAGACTATAACTAAAACTAAATTAAAAAGTGCTGTCAAAGTTAACACTGCTGCTAATCCCTATCCCAACTGTCATTGGGCTGGAGGCGGGGTACACCCTGTTGCCAGCCAATCACAGGGCCACATAGAGAGATGGACAACCACTCATGCTCACACTCATACCTCAGGGCAACTTGGAGTCATCAATCAACTGAATGAGCATGTTTTTGGTCTGTGGGGGGAAACCAGAGTGCCTGGAGAGAACCCATGCATGCACAAGAATAACATGCTAACTCCACACAGAAAGGCCCTGACCAACCCGGGATCGAACCGACAACCCTCTTCCTGTGAGGCACCTGCACTACCTGCTGCACCACCGCCCAAGTTGGCTCTACTATATACATTAAAAGAAAATAGGAAAAGAAGTCTGTTAAATCTAAAACTGAAGAAGAGTGGACGAATATATGTCAGCATCAATGAAAGTGTACAAGATCACTGAGCTGGTGAGAGTTTGGATGAAAAAACTTGATAAAATATTTTGTAACACCGTCCCAGATATCTGATTATAGTGATGACATTCCTTCATGCCAAGACAGTGTGGGCACATGTGTCTGCAAATCTTTATCACATTTTTACCTCCGCCAAGGAGGTGATGTTTTTGCTTGTGTTTGCTGGCATATGTTTGTTTGTTTGTCAGCAAGATTACGTAAAAATACTGGACAGATTTTGCTGAAATTTTCAGGAGATGTTGGTAATGACCCAACTTCAAAATGATTAGATTTTTGTGGTGATCCAGATAACTACCATTAGTGAACTCAGTGCTCAATAACTGTCTAACTCATAATATCAACATGATTCTGAGTGCTAGGTGTGGATTTTCAGGGTCAAAGAATCATATTTTGATGGTAACTTTATCATGGAACTATTGTTTACAGATGCAACAGATGCCTTGGCTGAGGTTTTTGCTCTCTGAGTGCTTTCTCGTTAGACTTTATATCTTGGACATAAATCTCAGAACTGGCTAAAAGGGGACAAACATCATATAAATGCATCACTGGTGGTCGTAAGAAGACTATTACCAGAAAATGGTTACTACCACTTCACTCTCTGATAAACATTGTGACGGAAATCTACAGAATGGAGCAGCTAACAGCTCATGTCACTCAAAAAAAGGAAAAGTTTTATTCACACTGGCAAAAATGGTGAAACTACATCACAGCCAAATGGCCTGATCGTACTTCTTGACTTAACTGAATATTTATAAAATGTTAATCTTTGTTTGTACAGAGTTATGTGACTGTATTAGTCTGATTCTCCTTTATTTTTGTTGTTGTTACCTCCGCCAAGGAGGTTATGTTTTTGCTGGCATGTTTGTTTGTTAGCAAGATAACACAAAAACTACTGGACGGATTTTACTGAAATTTTCAGGAGATGTTGGAAAAGGTCCAACTTAGAAATTATTAGATTTTGGTGGTGATGTGTATTTGTCTGGATGCAAAAATTCCCCAAATAAAAAAAAAAAAAATACAAGTTAACACTGGCAGAATTTTAAAAAAATCATATCTCTGCCATTTTTAACAGATTTGCTTCAGTTTCACAGGATAATGTGGGGTCCATATCTCTATCATCAAGATAAATTTCATCTGGATTGAACTTTATAATGGGAAATCCCATTGACAACATTCATTAATTCATATAAAATTGAAATACTAAGTGATGTTCCTAAAACTTGTTGTGTTCACAGGATAACAACCTCCATGTATGTGCTGAGTTTGGTCTGGATCCTGCCTCTATTCTGGATCTGGTGATCCAGAACTGTACCTTATACAGGGGTTGTGGATTCTTACAGCTGATCCCACTTTGGAGAAACTGAACCAGTAAAACTCACACATGGAGACTTTGTCCACAGAGCTTCTGTTATCTTAAAATAGCCCCTAATGACAAACCAGCTCAGATTATGATTCAATATTTATCACTTTAAAGCCATTGTTGAGGGCTTACCTGCTGAGGGGACTTGAAATATAATACCAGATTTTAATTTCAGAGAGATTCCTCTTTGGTGATCATTATATGGATTCATCTGCACACGGGGGGATTTGAGGATGTGCTTTTAACCACAGAAGATCCTCTTCACTTTCAGAGTACAGCAGGTCCACTGTTGAATGGATCAGTCTGCCAATAAAATAGGATTGTGTTTATATGCTATTAGAGATTTGACCCAGCTCATTTTATTGCCTCATTTGTATTGTGGGCTCTCGATATGTGGCCTTTAACTCTATACATCCACACCACAATGCATGAAAATGTTTCAATTCTCTAGACATTTGTGATGCCAATAATGTCTGATTAAACAAATATCTGTTAATATGCTTTATGGAAAAATAGCAAAGTAAAGCAATAAGAATTTCAGCACTTTATGGCAGTAGAAATCTGGATCAAACTTGATTTTAAACTTAAATTGAAATCATTTATTGAGCCAAAAATCCCCCAACATGTTGGTTTTAGTGTCTACAGTTCCAACGTTGTCTCTAAATATCAGAAAACAACTTTTAAATACCATAATCCCTGCCATATTTTTTAATATTCTCCCAAATACACAATCTTTGTCATTGCAAAAGTTACTATTTTAGTACCTTAACTGAGTATTAGCAATGTACTGAAGATAATGTAAAAGAGGCAGTGCTCTGTGACTCAAATATCCAACTTAAAACCACATTTCTATCCTGAAAATTAAAACATTTAAGGGCTTTAAATCATCCAATAAGCTGGTTTTAGTGTCTACAGTCATGATGTGGTCACTAAATATGAGAAAAGAACTTTTAAATGCCATAATCCCTGCCATATTTTTAATTTTCCTGCAAAATAAACAACATGTCTTAAAATAAGTCCTTTTAATGACTATGTAACACTTTTATGTGCTGAAGACAATGTGAGAGAGGAGTGCTCTCTGACTCAGATATTCAACTGGAAACCACATTTCTGTCCTAGAAGTTAAAACATTTTTAGAGTTTAAAATCAGCCAATGTGCTGCTTTATATGTCCCACAGTAACAATGTGGTCACTAATTTTGAGAAAACAGCTTGTAAATGCAATAATCCCCACCATATATTTAATATTATGGTGAGATAAACAACATTAGTCTTAAAACAAGTCCTTTAAATGACTATTTTAAGCCTTTAATTGAATAATAACACTGTGCTGAAGATAATATGAAGGAGGCAGTGATCTCTGACTCAGCTATCCAACTTAAAACCACATTTCTACCCTAAAAATTAAAATATTTAAGAGTTTAAAATCATCCAATATGCTGTCTCACAGTAACAATGTGGTCACTAAATGGAAGAAAACAACACACTGATACCTTCATCCCAACAGTATGTTGGTACTTAAATGAGAAAAAAAGCCCAAAATAGATTTAAAAGTTGGTAATTAGCTTTCCCAGACCATAAATATTCTCTGAGTTCACGTTGAAATGCCTAACAGATGATTTTAAACACTGCACCACTGGTCAGCTTTCAGCAGAAGACCAGTTGAGCTCGTGATATGAGGTGCTGTGTGTTGGTGCTCAGGTTGAAGGTTGCAGACTGCAGGATGTGCTCCGTGTTTAGCATCGATCAGCAGGAGATGGAGGTCTGACTCTCGGCCCTCTGTTGTGTCGGCCTGCCCCTAATTGATGTAATGAATGTGATTAGGTGCTATCTGAGGGATCACAGAGCCTGGCCTTTCTCCTTATCTCACACTGCTTCCTGGGCCACAGCAGAGAGGACCAATAATGTTCCAGGATGGGGGGGGGAGAGGGATGGATGGACGGGGCTGAAGATGGAGAAGGAGCCGGGGGATCATCCATAAAGTGAGCACAGTTGTATAAAAAAGTGGAGAGACGTTAATAGTGAATGACTCAATAAATGTTCTTTCAAACTTAGCTCCACTTTTATTTCTTTGTAGTTCTCGTCGTTGACACTCGTTGGATCACTTGTATCTGTCAGCGGTGATGGTTGTTGGAGCTGAGGGGACGAGGAAAGCTCAACGGGACGGTGTATTCAATGGAGCAACGCTGCCATCCTGTGGACAGATGGAGAACTGCAGGATCAATACCTGAGCATTTTTAACATTTAATGATGAATTTGGAGAGCAGTAGCTTTAGTCTTTATTTAGAATCACTGTCTAACAAAATCTTTGTGTTATTTATATACATGGTTTCAAATTAAGGGTTCATTTTTATAATTTGAAGGCACCAGACGAACACCAACATGAGGCCAAATATCCCAAGGATACATGGTGGGCTTTTGAAGTATAAAAACTTCAAGATCTTCAGTCATACATTAACCCAAAAGAGGGAGTCCCCAGCGTTTGCAATTAGTCCGTTTAATTCACTTGTCCAAACATTATGGAATTTACTTTTAAATATTTATTCTATTTGACTTAACATTTTGTATTTTTTTTTGCTTTTATTGGTGGTAAAGTTGTAGAAAGACCTTGAAAATATTTTAAAAATTGTGTGGAACTGGCAAAGAGCGAGGGGTTGCTGAAAAAGCTGCCAACAGCTTAGCAAAAATTACACAGAGTTGAGGAAATTACCTGCAATATTTTGAGAAGAAGACAAAGAAAATGTCTAAGTTATACAAAGTTGTGTGCAGCAATAAGTTAAAGCAAAACTACTCCAAAAATTGGATATTATAGCAAGAAACATAGTAAAGATTATGGAAAAAAAGAAATGAAAATCTCAATAACTGACAATAACACAATCAATCTGAGAATGTTTGGAGAAGAGAGGGAAACTAGGTTAAGTCTACTAGTTAATCATCTAGAACTATGCATTGTTTTGAATTTCTCTTTGTAATATTTTATATATATATATACATCTTTATATCTATAAACAGGGTACAGTGTAAATGAGTACACCCCCATTAAATGTAATGCATTAATCAATATCTAAATGGGCAAAAGAACTATTTCCAAAGTTTTGACAAAGCTGAGTTTAACATAACATTTGTTTTACCATAAGATGAAAATAAGGCTAATATCATAACTTAACTATCATAATTTGGCTTTGCTCTCACTCCTTTGATTGGATTGTACTCCTTTTTGCATCCTGATCTTAAATAGAGAAAAACACTTTTTTTGTGTGCAACTTAAAAAATCTTGTTTGCAATCAATGGCCCTCATTTGGGGTTGTATTTTGTCATATAGTATGCCAAAGAAAATGTTGATTTTGAAAGGAAACTAAAGGTTTTCTGACAAATGTTAAGGGTTGTACTAACTTATGCTGAGGACTGTATGGATAAGCAATGTAAAATATTATTGGATTGGTGTCAGCCTAAAAAGCAGATAATCAGTATCAGTATTTGCTGATATCTAAATCTTATACTTCAGCAGTACATATGGCCGTCTGTATCTTAATATATTGGCTGTATTATCAGTAGTTCAGATGCAGTTAAGGTTCATCACATCATCACTGAATGTTCACATTTATAAATCAAAAATCTGTTAAATAATAAAGCTTTGCATTTCTTGATTTACACCAGTCTCTAACACACGTGGGCTGTCACCATGATATGAACCTATGTGTTGAATAAAATCTTCGGCATCAGTACCAGCGATAATGAGTTCATAAATGTCAGCATACTGGATATCTGCAAAAATCAATATTGTGCACCCCTATAAAATCTACTGTAAATTTAGTTTGACTTTAATTGTTAAAATTCTTAAATTAGACAGTAAGTTGGCAAATAGGATAGGAGTGTGTTAAGCCAGTGAAGCTGTCACTTCCTCACACATTTCCAAATATTCCAGCCTTTATGTCTATTTAAAAAAAGAAAAAGTGGCCTGATACATTTTAAATCAAAAGAATATCACAGGATGCCTAAGAGGCACAAAACTGTTGTTCAATCAAAGCAAAATTATTTACAAAAGACAGAACTATGAAAATATAACCCTTTTACTGATGATGAAAAAGCAAGCAGTTCTACTGATGTTGTCTAAGATGCACAACTGCTTTAAAATCATGTCGTTTCAAACATTTATCTCAAAGTTACTTACTATTTCTTGCTATTTAGAGTGTCAGACATTTGCTCTTATTGTATCTTTAATACAAAATATTTTATTATTAATGATGACAATGTATTTTTCTGGCTTAATGAACCCTAAATGAAACTGAGCAAAAAGGGCAGCCAATGTCGAGGTGGGAGAGACTGACAGAAACTTGCTAAATTTGACAAGTGCTGCAATAATATTTTTGCGATTTACATCATATGCAAGAGATTACCTGCTAAGTTTTAAGAAAAGAGGGATAGTGTTGAGGAGTGTCTAGGAGGTATGTGTTGAAAAAAATTAATCAAGGTAAATAAATATTAAAAATTTCGTTTAACCATTGAAAAAACCTGATAAATAAATAATTGTTCTCAAATTGTCTAACTCAAGTGTGAATATATGTACAATATGAGTGAATATTTAAAACAGAGCAATACATTTAATCAGTTTTGAACGTTAAGTATCTTCCTGTTGTAGTGTATTAAATTAAATTGAATATGGGTCAAAAATGAATTGCACATCATTGCATTCTGTTTTTATTTGTGTTTTATACAACGTCCCAACTTCATAGGACTTGTAAAAACATTGTGCAATTGTGTCCAAACTAGTGACAATGTAAAGTTACAGAAAGCATATCTGTTAGACTATATAACACAAAAATCAGACTAATGTTTTGCAGTTAAGTACCAAATAAAGTCATAAATGAGGCATCAGCTGAAGATGCTGCCCCTCTGTGGTCCCTCAGCCAGCTGGATCTTTACCTGAGATAAATTATAAGTACACTCTGTATCCTCCAGAGGGCAGCGTTACCCCACAAATACACCCCCACTCACATCCATGATCTCACCCTCTACAAACTCCTTCAATATCTTCAACAGATGATGTAAAAAAGGATCTGCGTCCCCTCTAATGAGACCATGAGAGCTGTAAACTCGCTGTATGGATGTTCAATATTCACATCCTTATTCTCACGTGTTTTTCCTGTGCTGGACTTCATCGACTGCAGCTGGGAAAGCCATGCCCGTGATTACAGCTTTCATGCACATTGATTGTCAGTCGCTCTGGTATGTGGTGATGCGACGAATTACAGCAATTTCTGCAGAGCTGTTGTAGCATGAGAGGCCTCTGTCTGTCATTGACGCATGTGCTGTGAAAATGGATGACATGGGAAGGGTTTGGAGAAGAATTCAAGAAGCTGGATGAACTTTATGAACTTTTTCCACAACTATGGAGAATTTTTATGCTGAATAAGTATTTTAGAGGGTATTTTTATTCTGCTGTGCTGGTACGTAGACCACAGGAAGCCACAGAAAGTCTTCAATATTTTAATTCTTGCTTGTATATTTGACTTTTCTTATTTTATTGTACATATCAACTGAGAAATAGAAGTGAAAACAATTTGCACTTTTAAGTCAAAGTAGGTAGAATAAACAAAAGGTCCAAAGCCTTGACCTTTCACCACATTCTAACAACTTGATCCTTATGTACAAGAGAGTATTTGTGCAAAGTTTAAAGAAAATCCATCCAGGTATTCTTGAGATACTGCATTCACAAGTGAGAGATGATCAAGGGGCACCATGACCTTTGACCCATGAGTTCAAGAATGTAACTGGTTCACCCTTAAGTGCGAAGGGACATTTGAGCAAAGTCTGAAGAAAATCCATCCAGGAATTATTAAAATATGGGGTTAACAAGCAAGAGAAAACCAAGGGCCCTTAGTTATTCCAATGACCTCCAAACTATAACTAAAAGCTTCATGACCTTGACTTTTGACCTACTGAGTTCAAAATCCACTGAATTCAGACAAGAGTCAGGCTGGACATTTGTGCAAAGTTTGAAGAAAATCCATTCAGGAATTACCAAGATATTGGGTTTCTCAAGCAACAGAAAAACCCGGGGCCACTTACTTATTCCAATGACCTCAAAATTTCTATTAAAAGCTTCATGACCTGGACTTTTGACCTATGCCCTCCAAAATCTACTGAATTCATCCACGAGTTAGAGTGGATATTTGCACAAAGTTTAAAGAAATGTCCTCCAGGAACGATCAAGATATTGGGTTCACAAGCAAGAGAGGAACATGGGGTCCGCGTACTAATTCCAATGACTCTCAAACTGCAATTGTAAGCATCATGACATTGACCTTTGACCTATAGCTTCCATAGTCAACTAAATGTATCCACAAATTACAGTGGACATTTGTTCAAAGTTTGACGACAATCCCCCCAGGAATTATCTGGTTATTGGGTTCACAATTAAGAGAATACCATGAGGTCCACTTACTTAAACCAATGACCTTCAAACACCAATTAGAAGCCTCTTGACCTTGACTTTTGACCAATGGCCTCTAATTTCCACTGATTAAGTAGGTTAAATATTTAAGCAGAGTTCACAGAAAATCCAATCGGACATTTTCAAGATGTGTTCACAAACAAGACATGAACATGAAGTAAACTTACTTAAAACAATGACCTCTAACTCTAGGGTTCATGACCTTCACTTTTGACCTTTGGCCTCCAAAGTTCCCTGGATTCATCCATGAACTAGAGTTGATATTTGTGCTAAGGTGGAAGATAATTCCTCCTGGTATTACCAAGATATCGGGTTCACAAGCAAGAGAAGAACATGGAGTCCACTTACTTTTACCAATGACCTCCAAATTCCAGTCAGAGGCTTTATGACCTTGACTTTTGAGCTACGGTATGGACTCCAACATCCATGAGTAATAATGGACATTTGTTCAAAGTTTGAAGAAAATCCATCAAAGCATTTTTAAGATATTGTGTTCACAAACAAGAGAAGAGAACAAGGTCCGCTTTCTTATACCAATGACTTCCAAACTCTAATTCAGTGACCTTTCCTCTTGACCTATGGCCTCCAAAATCCACTGAATTCACCCAAGGGTCAGGGTGGACATTCGTGCAAAGTTTGAAAAAAATCTATCAAGGCATTTTCAAGATATTGAGAGCACAATATGGAGAACGCATAGGGTCCTTTTTTGTATACCTCTGACCACAAAACTTCAATCAGAAGCTTTACGACCTTGACTTTTGACCTATGGCCTTCGAAATGCACTGAATTCATTTATGAGTCATCAGTCAACACGGTCACTTATTAGACCGTAACACTGAGAGTTATGATGGTGGAGGAAAGTATGGCAGAGATGGAGCGCAGATAATGTCTCCATGTTTGCAGTTTACTGCTAACAATACAGGTAGTTACATATAGCTTGAGGTCTTTTGCACCCTCTAGTGGTACACCCCAGTAGCGCATGGACGCCAAATGACAGTATCTTCACTCATCCCAGGTTGTTTAACATCCCATGACATTATGTTCAGGAAAACAGGACAGATGGCATATAGGGCAACTTTAGATTTAAGCTCTTCATAGAAAATAACGTTGGGAATCAAGTTAATTGGCATTTAATGCTTCTCATTCATATACTTTTAAGTTATTTATTGACAATAATCCACCCTTAAAAGCAGAGAAGTGTTAAAAGTGTCACATCAGTAATAAAACTGAGACTTCTTGTAGACAAGAGGACTAAACAGAATAGAAGAAAAGATTGCTGCCATTAGTCTCTCATTGAATCTATTATCATTATGAATCATTAGAGGGTATGTATTACGTTGATTATGCAAATCACAGCCCAGACAACCTCATGACAATAATTTTTATTAAGCTCACTCTGACCCAACTCAAGCTTTCAAAAGTAATATTCATGACGCCCTTGATAATCCTCTGCATGAGGGTGAGAGCTTTACAGACGAGTTTTACTTTCTCAGAGTCGAACACCCCCATTATCGCTCCTTTTTTTACCCATTAACAGAATTACATAAAGAGCCGTCTTCCAGGCAGACACATTGTTCCCGGAGTCGTGTCTCTCTTACCTCGTTCACCCGCCTGCTTTGTTGATGAATGTGTCTCACCATTAGCCGACAATCTTTCCGTCTTTATAAAGGAGACTATACTGGAAGGCGCACTTCTCTTCTTTTAATGCAACAAGGCTTTATGTATTCAAAGTTATTTATAAGTCTATACCATATGATGACAGTACTGAGTCACTTAGTGTCACTTTATTGTACGTAATACCCTCCTAACTCCCTTCAAAAGTAATTCAGAGGGTCAATATTGAGACCTTTACTGTTTAAATTATCTATATGTAACCTCAAGGAAACGTTTTTCTATCTCCACCCAAGCCATTGTTATGAGTGCAATATCTCAAGAAAACTTTAATGGATTTTCCTCAGTTAGCACAATTGTCCACTCCAACTTAAGGGTAACGTGATTCAATTTTGAGGTTCATAGGTCAAAAATCAAATCAAGGAGTTGTATTTTCATCTCTTGTTTGCTAACACAATGTCTTAAAACATTCTTCAAAAGGTTTTTTCAAAAAACTTTGTAAAATGTCGTTCTTGTGAGTGCAACATAATGAGAAAACTTACATGGATTTTCTTCAGACTTGGCTCAAGAGTTCACTCCAACTTTAGGGTGAACTGATTCAATTTTGAGGGTCATGGGTCAAAGATCAGATCAAGGGGTTGTATTTTTATCTCTTGCTTGCTAACACAATGCCTTAAACATGCTTCAAAAGGATTTTTCTAAAAACTTTGTAAAATGTCATTCTTGTGAGATCAACACAAGGAGAAAACTTCAACAGATTTTCTTCAAACTTAGCACAAATGGCTCCTCCAACTCTAGGATTCAATTTTGGGGGTCAGAGGTCACCGATCAAATCCAGAGGTTGTATAATTATCCTTTATTTGTGATTGCAATAGCTAAATCATGCTACAAGAGGTTTTCTTCAAACTTTGCAAAAATTGCCAATCTGACTTCATGGTGAACTGAGAGAATACTGCACGTCAAGGACATGCTGCGCTCAAGTGATGGAGCTTTGCATCATTCATTACCTAAATCGAAAAATTAGTAAAGCAAAATAAAATAAAATAAAATAGAATAATCAGTTAACTGAGACACTGTATTCATGTATTGTCTGCATTTGGGTCCTACCATCAGCACACACTATATTGCCAATGTTATTCATTTTTTATTTTTTTATCAACAAGCCTACTTAGACCTTAAACACCAGTTGTCTGTTGTCTAAATTTGAGTTCTACCTTTTGTTCAAGCTCCTCAAAACACACTGCTTCATCACCACAAGTTAAAAAAATGAACAAGCCTACTGAGACATAGGATTACTAATCATTCTGTCTACATTTGGATCCTGCTCTACTTTCAGGATACATTATATTATCATTAATTTAAGAAGAAAAAAAGCTTACTGTGACATCTGATTTGTGTGTTGTCTGCATTTAGGTCCTACCTTCTTTATGAACTCTTCTTCTGTATCATCTTTATTAAAAAAAAAATCAACAAGCCTACAGAGTTAACTCTTTAGTGCTCACTGTTTCAATATAATCTTGTAGGAAACTGAACAAGCCACAGTGAGACCAGGGTTAATCCTGTTTATCCTTGAAATCATTAATCAAGAAAGAGTTATTAATCAAATTAGCTAAGGCAGGAGTCCTGCTGTGAGTTCTGCTTTTGGGTCCTACATGGACCAAAAGCAGAGTCTTAATTTGGGTCCTACCTTCTATCTAAACTTCTTCGTGTTCACTGTTTCATTATAATTTAGTAGAAAAACAGGCAAGCCACAGTTAGACTTAGGTAATTCCTGCTTATCCTGGAAATCTTTGCTTTATTCTTGCCATTTTATCTTTGTCCTATAGTCACTTTGACTTTGTTCTTATAGTGCATTAAAATATATTCCTCCTCTTGATTTTTAGCCATAAACATTAAACAGTTTTGTTTTATATGGGAAACAAAAAAAGAATGATTGTCTTTAAATCTGCAGAAATTGAAGCTACAAGCCCTCAAAGTTATCGTCACAACTCTGTAACTCCTGCTATAGATTGGACACAGTATAACCCTTTGACAGGGCTTGTATGGCAGCATGAGAAAGTGCAGTAAGGAGCATGTTTAATGAGACAGGGTGAGAGATGGTGTGATGCTGAAAGACGGATCCTGTGGAGGTAAAGTGTCAATGAGCTGGATGGAGGGAGCAGATGCATGTTGGACTGTGAGCTGTCGATACGCACCTAGACAAGCAGCAGTCCATTCTCTGTGCAGCCATAACAAGCTGTGGAGGCTCACCTCTTTCCTCCCAGCCCTGCTCCCCTCTGGCCTCGGCCCGGCCCGCTGTCTGGGGCCCCCGGTGCCTGGAATCCCGGTAATAACGGTGGCATTGATCGCTGTGCCTGGGATGGCCAATTACAGCTTCCATAGCATCTAATGAGGAGCAATCGCTCCGGTGGCAATTACTGCAGCTGTACAGCGCTCCGGAACTGAGATGGAGGGCTGGGAACACAAGGAAGTGCAAGTGAGACAAATAAAGAGGGCTGCTATTACTGCTACACACGCACATAAACACACATGAGGGAGGTACACACCTCAGCTCGCAATTCAAATGTGGAATTACCGCAATTATTGCTCAAAGTGAATGAAATAACACATTCTGATTCATTTAACTCGGTGAGTTTAGGCTGTAATTGAGCCTTTAGAGTATAATCCTCACTCATATGTTCAAGTGTGTGCAGCCCAGTTTAATTGTATGTATAATAATGTACAGGGAGTAGTTTTTTTAAAAGGCTGGATGGGTTCATGCTCATTTTAATGACCTGAGAGAGGAAGTGTGTACATTATAGAACAGCAGCAATATAACACCTTCTGTCTTAAGCAGTGTTTGTTATAATGCTAACCCTTAAGACCCACCATGAGACATTACAACCTACATTTAGAAAATATAATAACCCCATGTTACGAACCAAAAGATGTTAAAGGGGATGAAGGTAGTAACAATAATTGAAAAACTCCAGGTTAAATAACTGTTGATGCAAATTACAAAAAAAAATGATGAATGTTTATTCAGAAAATTAACAACAACTTAAAGCGAGCACAAAGCCGATGCATCATCAGAGTAAACCTAAAAAAGTAGAAAAAGAGAAACAACCAAGTCACTGCAGGCTCCACTGCCACTGGAGGCCTGCACAGCTCACACACTCCGGACGGCTCCAAAAAGCACACGCAGGTCACCACTGCTCCACACAGGAGAGAAGAGGAGTAAAAAAGAGAGAGGCCACAGCTCTCTCCTGCTACATAAAGACTGCTACTCGTCAACCTAACCATCAGCACCTGCCACACATTCACTGCAGCAGAGGAACCTGGAGAAACAGAGAGGAAACCCAAAGCAGCACACACACACAGCATGTAACACCCTAATTCAAAGAAGTTGGGATGTAGCGTAAAATGTTAATAAAAACAGAATACAATGACCTGCTTGGCCTCAGTGCAAAATAATATACAAGACGTTTAATGTTAGAACTGATAAACTTCATTGTTTTTTGCAAATATTCACACGTAATGTTCAATATCATAGTCTAGTGCTTAACAAAGGACATTACGAGAAACGAGCATAGCGCAGTAAGTTATTTCATTATTTGAAAAAATAAACATATGCCAGCAATCAAGATTTTATAGAAATGTTTGTGTTGTACAGCCCAATCACTGCATTTTATTGACTTGCTTTCTAAAGTTGAATCACTTCCGGCAGATTTTCTGATGTTTTCTTCATGTTAACAATGTGTTGATTTTTTTTATTGTGCTTTTATTATCATTACATACAATTTTAGACTCACTAAAAATCAGCTCAACAACTAACTGACGGACCCCAACCCACAGTTGAGAACCACTACTTATTAGAACAGTCTTTTTTATTTGACATATTGCTGATAAGACTCCTCTTTATAGAGTAAAATATAAACTCTTAAAGGCCTTGTGTATACCAGGGAAGGAGGTGAAGCTAATAGACATTAGGATGACTGGATTCTGAAAACCCAAGAAGAGGACCCTTAGCAGTATGTGTTGCGGCATGCAGGCTCAGTATCTTGACAGGTAGGTTCATTGGAATAATGCCAGTGGTCCAGTGCATTGTTTATACTTACTACTATGAAAATAAATGTCCGCCTAGTCTTTTTGCCTTTTTTGTCAATAAATGTGTCAGAAAATTCCCTGTGAGTAAATTATCTTGCACCTTTTTCAGGTAAAAATAAAACATTCTAGCAAGTATTTATCATTATTAAGTTGTAAATGCTTAAAACAGTGAGTAATTACGAGAAAAGAAAATAAGATTTGAAGTTTCAACAGTTTCATCTAATAAACAATTGTAATTGAGCATTTAAAACACTTTTGAGAAGGTTAAATCAAAACTCAACCTATTTTCAATATTATTATTATTATTGTATTATTTAACTATTTATGAAATCTATAAAAACACGAACTATGATGAAAAAGACGATGACAAAATAGATGAACTAGGTGAAAATATGGCAAAAGAACAGCAAGGAAACACTCCAGAATGACACTAATGTCATTATTTACAATGTTTTTTACATTATTTACATGGAAAATACATAGACTACCAATACATGACTTACATTTGTCTCTGATCCTTAATTCCTGTCCCTTCCCTCAGGCAATCCTGCCTTTACCGTAATGTACGGTATATCACTGAGGGCAAGCGATCGAGCGATATGAGCGATACGCCCTGGGTATAGTCTGCCAAAACCAAAGAAGACGAAGAAGCTGTGCGTCAGGATGAATGAATCAAGTGCCACTGAATCTGTCAAAACCATGTTTGAGGAACAAATTATTTCTACTCTGAACGTAGGCACATTTTTTAATTTTTACTTGGAGCTCTTACAGCAGCGTGAGTGCAGACTGTCATTTGCGCCCATTACATCTGGGAAACCGGACATTGCTGCAAATTGACTTTTAATGTTGCCTGTTCACCCACAGTGTAAGGAACCCTGATGTACCGACTGGTCATGTTTATAATGCCATCCAAAACGGCTGCCATATCCCAGACATAAGAACATAATTTAACTGTATTATGTCGTACCCAAAAGGGGCTTTAGACAGAAAATCTAACGTTATATATTGTTAATCATATGTGAGTGAGTGTCACTGCACTATTTATATGCTTACTCAGCAATTAGACTGTTTGTTACACACCTCGTCACAGCTAATAGTAATCAATCAGTGCTATCCGCCGCTCTATATCATTTGAAGATGAAGTATAATATATGAACATGGCAGACAGTAAGTGAACACATCTATATCACTGCAGACTCGGGTATTTATGATGACGCGGGTCTATAAGTCTGATATGTGATGACATTAAATGTATGAGATAAATCTGGCTTCACTTCACCCTCTCACCATCTGCCGCCAGTTTCCCACATCTCCAAAATGTTCGTACGCCAACATCAAAGTTGACGTACCGGTGTGCCGTATTAACTGGTGTTAAATTAACTGGTGACAGTCCAGGCAGATGTGAAGGGGGCGTGCCTTTGAAGGACCCTTTGTTTACCATCCAAATACCCTCCGAATCCATATTATACACAAAAAAATCGCTCTATACACCCAAATATTTACAAATGGCAGTGACTTCACAATATTTGGCGTGAAAACGAAAGATTTTGAATGATTACAAACTTATTTGACGGCTAAAGTATCAGGACGGAATACATAGGTAGCTATACAGATGCCTGATCAAAACGGCAAACTTTCGACAGTGTCAACTTGTGATGGCCCCGTAGCCCGCATTTTACTGTCACTTCGGCCTATCAACAAGCAATTCGTTTATGTTCAACGTTAAACGAAGTCGAGAGGACTTGGTGAAAACGGGTACAGAGGAGTAGATTTTTCCAATGAGGAGGAAAATTAATGATCACTGCATGTGAACATAGTTAGCTTCGTATTGGGATCTATCGGGTGGCACATCTATGGCTGCATTCAGTGTAAGCACACGAGAGCAATTCTGTAAACATGCTAAATTACCCTGGAGTATTCTTCTGTAATGTGTGTGGTGTTGTTGAAGTTAAAATGACTCAGCCTTGAAACCCATGGTAGTACATTAATCCCTGTTTAAGATCTGCAAAATGCGATGGTCGAATGCTACTTTGTAAACTGTGCAGCCCTTTAAGAGTTTTACGATCACTGACATTTTACATGAGCTCGGGGAATGTGGCGTTGTTGAATGATGTTTAAATCAATGCAGACCTCAATAAATGTTCTAACCGTTTGACATCGTTGTGCTGTCTTTTAATTTGTTAATGTATACCTGATGTAAATACATTCAATGACCTTTTTATACTGACCTTGATAAACAGCAGATTAATTGTAAATGTGATTGTGATTATACGATTTCATTATAGTTCAGTGACCTTGAAGGTTTTTGGTATATCAACATGCATTGTATATCTGAAGCGAATGGTCTTTACCCTAAATCCATTGCTGGAGTGTAATTCTCTACTGGTAAAACATTCATCAGACCAGGGTGCATTTTTCAGATCCCAGAGAACTGATCAAATCATGAAACATTTGACGTTGCACTGACCATGATTGCAGTGACTGCAATCAGGTTGTACACACAAATTCCTCTGCACACGCATACACACCAAACTATGACATCTTTAGGACACACAAGCAAATCAATGCTGTAAAAAAAAATCCCCTATGAAGCGGAGCTATGTAGAATTAACGTATTTAAACTGTAGAGCTTTTGGTCAGTCAAATAGCCTCGGTAACCACAGACTACATCACAAGTTAACATGAAAGGCTATCACAAGTTGACACGGTCGATCGTGCACTGTATGTGTACCACTGAGAAGCCACGTAAACCTTTTTCGATTTAATTAAGTACTGCAGGTAATTTTTATAAATGTCTAGAACTAAAAAGACCTCGGTGTGTCCTAAAGATGTCATAGTTTGGTGTGTATGCGTGTGCAGAGGAATTTGTGTGTACAACCTGATTGCAGTCACTACAATCATGGTCAGTGCAACGTCAAATGTTTCATGATTTGATCAGTTTTCTGAGATCTGAAAAATGCACCCTGGTCTGATGAATGTTTTACCAGTAGGGAATTACACTCCAGCAATGGATTTAGGGTAAAGACCATTCACTTCAGATATACAATGGATGTTGACATATTATACCAAAAACCTTCAAGGTCACTGAACTATAATGAAATCGTATAATCACAATCACATTTACAATTAATCTGCTGTTTATCAAGGTCAGTATAAAAAGGTCATTGAATGTATTTACATCAGGTATACATTAACAAATTAAAAGACAGCACAACGATGTCAAACGGTTAGAACATTTATTGAGGTCTGCATTGATTTAAACATCATTCAACAACGCCACATGCCCCGATCTCATGTAAAATGTCAGTGATCGTAAAACTCTTAAAAGGCTGCACAGTTTACAAAGTAGCATTCGACCATCGCATTTTGCAGATCTTAAACGGGGATTAATGTACTACCATGGGTTAAAAGGATGAGTCATTTTAACGTCAACAACACCACACACATTACAGAAGAATACTCCCAGGTAATTTAGCATGTTTACAGAATTGCTCTCGTGTGCTTACACTGAATGCAGCCATAGATGTGCCACCCGATAGATCCCAATACGAAGCTAACTATGTTCACATGCAGTCAGTGATCATTAATTTTCCTCCTCATTGGAAAAATCTACTCCTCTGTACCCGTTTTCACCAAGTCCTCTCGACTTCGTTTAACGTTGAACATAAACGAATTGCTTGTTGATAGGCCGAAGTGACAGTAAAATGCGGGCTACGGGGCTATCACAAGTTGACACAGTCGAAAGTTTGCCGTTTTGATCAGGCATCTGCATAGCTACCTATGTATTCCGTCCTGATACTTTAGCCGTCAAATACGTTTGTAATCATTCAAAATCTTTCGTTTTCACTCCAAATATTGTGAAGCCACTGCCATTTGTAAATATTTGGGTGTAAAGAGCGATTATTTTGTGATTCCGAGGGTATTTGGATGGTAAACAAAGGGTCCTTCAAAGGCACGCCCCCTTCACATCTGCCTGGACTGTCACCAGTTAATTTAACACCAGTTAATACGGCACACCGGCGCGCACATTCTCCCGCCAAATTTATTTTTATAAATTACAACCTTTGCGTAGGAAATGACTTACGCCACTTTCAAGCCCCGTTTTGTGCGTAAGCAAGCTTTATAAATGAGGCCCCTGGTCTGTAGAACAAGCTGCAAAACCTGGACATTTTAGGGAATTTTATAAAATCACCCCGGACATGATTTTATGACAACAATTTGAAGACAGAAACATGATAACAATATTATGCCTACCTCACAAGACTAGTTTATCAAAGTACGAATTTCAACATTAGCTTACTCACTCTGTCTGAAGTCCGACGCTACAGGAGGACTTTCCTGAGAGACATCATGGCGCCAAACAGGTGTGCTTCAAATGACGAACTCAGGACAAAAACCGGACTTCCTCTCCTTTTGTTGGCTCACACCTGGACCAGAGGCAGCTCCCGAGATGTCCTTCATAATAATAACCCCCGCTTCGTTTCAGAAAGGTAAGAGCTGGTTGTATTTGTCCGACTGTTGGCTTAACTAGCAAGAAAAAGAGAGCCGGTTTTCCAGTAGAGCATGTGACCGTGTTAATTAGTGACTTTCCTCCAAAGATGCCTAATATGTTCTCAGATATTGATGACGAATGCCTCTCAGGGCGGCTATGTTAAGTTTTGGCATATATTTGTGTTTTATAGTTTGTATTTAAAGATGGAAAATTAGGAAGTTGTGATAACAGGCCCGCTTTATAGTGCGTTATATTTACGACACAGCGTATGCTAGGCAGGAGGTCACCAGTTAACACGGTCACAGCTTTTACCGTAACATCAAAGGCTACCGCCACCAATTTTGTGGTTTCAAAAATGGCGTTTGCGGCGGTTGTTTTCTTTCTTTGTTTTTAGCGGGCTTGTTGAGAGCCTTTTGTATTCATGTTGCTCTGCTTTTTGGCCTCTTTTTTGTTGCACTTCTCAAATGTTGGTTAATTTTCTGTCAAATTCTGAATATTCCCGAAGGCTGCTGTGTTGTTTGGGATTTTTGTGTTGGTTGGTTTGGGTGGCGTTTGGATGGGAGTTGGTTGAAGAGTAAAGTCACAATGGCGTTATAGTTGTAAATATGTTTTCAAGGCATAATTGGAGGGTGAATTTTAAAGTTTTTGGCCATTTTGAGAGTCTATTTTTATAGTGTATGTACTTGTTAAAAGGCCATGTAACATGTTTAGTAACAATGCTCAATTTATATTATGGGACATAATATGTGCCTAGAAATATCACCAGCACCTGTAGTTCCCAATATTTCTATCTTTAGTTGAACCCAAGGGACATGTGCTTTAGAAATTTGAGACATTTCTGTGCAAAATATACATATATTCTAATTGTTCTCATTTGCTGAATGAAAACCATTACGGAAAGTATGCCCTGAGTGTGTTTTCATTATTATAGATAATATATAGGCTATAATCAAAACTTTGACCACTGTAAAGCTGAGAGCCTCATGCCGCCCTCTCCAATGAAATGGGGCTCAAAGATGTAAAAAGGAAATCTTTTATGGGGAATTATTGCTATCCCAGTGTGGAAAAACGGGAAGCTGCAGTTTGAAGTCTTGATTATTGTACCCAATACATTACAAATGTCAGGTTAAATACACTTAAATAAACTGTAAAGTATCATACTATAATAAATATAGTTCAGAGGAGGGGGCTATCAGACTTGAAGGGCTCTTGTAGGGTCAGGCTTGACTTGTGGGCTTGATCTGAACTCTAATCTTCTTGAACCACTCTCCTGACCTCTAGCACTTTCATGTCTGTGTATTTTCTCCTTTTTTGTCCATATCCTGCAAACACTAGAGATGCTTGGGCATGAAAATCTCTGCAGCTTCTGAAATACTAAGACCAGTTTATCCTGCAGCAATAATCATGAAGCCACTAAAATCGCCTTTCCTCCCTGTTCTGATGCTCAGTTTGGATATTAGCATTTCATCTTGACTGTGTCGACATGTCTAAATGCTTTTGCTGCAGCCATGTGATCGTCTGATTAAGCTTCTTGCTAGGGCTGGGCGATATGGCCCAAAAATAAAATCCCAGATTTTTTTCAAAAACACTCAATTTACGATTTTAATTGCTTTTTGTCTTAAAAAAAAAAAAATAAGAAAACCCTCCAAGTGACACAAAAATGACTTAAACTAAGTTTTGCCTATATGTTGTTAAATTTTTTTCCCAAACCAAACAGAATTTCCCTCTTAAAGTTAAAGTATGTGTCATAAAATGTTGGTTATGTAGTTCAAATGTTGGCAGGTTGGTCTATTTTAACACTGAAAGCTGAGGTATTTTCATAGAATATTAACATGACACTAAATTTAATCTCATTTAAAAATAAAATACAAGCCTGTAAAAGTGCGTGTGCAAAACCTGACATGTCATGCCATCATAAAAACTGTACATTTTCTGTATATTTTCAAACATTGCAGTAACATTTGAGTAAATCAAGAAACTAATCAGATTTTGAATTTTTAAATCCTCTGCAGAAAATAATTAGAATTAATTTAGTTAATATATTGCTCAACCCCAGACGTGAGTTTTGCTTTCGCTTTCCTAAAAGGTGCAGAAATCATTTTTTAATGATAGAAGCTCAAGGAGAATACTATTATTGATGCATGATATTGGATTTTTGCTGATATGCCAATATTTCTGGTCAAGAGCACAAGCTCTGTACTTAACAAAAATGGAGTTGTTTATTTTTTTTTTTTTTTTTTTGTATTTTTGCGAGAAACGGATGTAAAACAAGAAAAACAGCATTTAAGTTGATATGTGTGGCTGATATATTGGCTGTAAATATCTGAAAAAATGTCAATATCAGCTGATACTGATATCAAGCTGACAATATTGTGCATCCCTAAATACCGTAGTTCAGTATTTATCTATTCAAACATTGCAACAACTTACAGTAAGAGTGTAAGTCAAGAAAACATATCTCGATTTTTCATTTTTAAATCTTCTGCAGAAGATAATTCGAATTAATCGATTTGATCGATTTATTGCCCAGCCCTGCCTCAAGCTGTTGAATGGGCGTACCTTATAAAGTGGCCAGTCGCCTGTAGGTGGAAAAGATGTTGCATTGTGTCTTTTCCCCTCCGATATCGCTCAGCCCTAATGTGATCCCAGTTTGTGTTGAGTATTTTCCCGCTCAGGCAGCGTTCCCGCTCCCTTCAAGTTCAGATCGGGAGTCAAAACTGCAGGATGAACGCGGCCTCGCTCGCAGACTGAAGCTTCAGAAGGAGATGAATCAGCACCACACAAAGAAGGAATATAATGAGCTTTGCTGAGCATTTATAGAGCTGGATTGCATTCATCGTCGGGTGTTGTTATTATTTGGATCACCCCTGTGCGTCGCAGCTGTAAAGGTGGGGCACTGGCATTAATGGAGGTTGATAGAGGAGCATGTCATCCTTTACATTCAGCTCATTCACTCTCTCTTTCTCTATTAGATTCTCTGTTTGCGGGAGCCGTCTGCAGATCTAAACACGACTCCGTCTTTGTGATCCGTCTGCCTATTTGGATGTCTGACTTTCAGAAACTATTCCTTTTTACTATCCCACACCCCGCTTTACTTTCTTCTCCTCCTGTTGTGTATAGATCTTCTCTCATCTTCCCTCTCTTTCGCTCGCTGCATCTCCGCCGCTGTGTGACTTTAATATCTGGGTTTAGAACAAGGACGGAGGCAGCGGCTCGGCGACAGTCAGACATGGGGGAGCAACACAAACACCCTTCAAAGCGCTTTTTTATGTAAGCGAGGGATAAGAGAGAGCCGGCGTGCAGACACAGCCGTGAGAGCGTCTGATTGAGGCCGTGGCGAGGCAGTGGGCCTGCAGCTTTCATTAGACTAAGCACACAAGCCGGCAAACACGCACACTCGCATGCATGGACGTTGTTAGCTAAGAGCGAGCGAGGTGTGGAGCGAGGGGTGGAGAGGTTACAAGATAATCAACACTCCCTCTCCGCCGTAAACCCACACAATAAAGACTTGACATCAATATGCCAGTGCAGTCATCACCACAATAGCGCCTGGCACCGAGGGGGGAAAGGGCCTCCACAGTACATCCGCGCTGATTAAACCATGATGAGTCTGTGTGTGTGTGGAGGTGTGTGCGCGCCTGGATGTACTTTGAGATGTACTGAGAGTTTGCCTACTTTTAATTAGCAGGCAAAAGTTTGTCTGTTTGCTTAAAGCTGGTACAGTAAGTCGAGGTGATAATGCTCCCCATGTGGGTTTTATGCAAAGAAGTAATTGACTGCTCAGGGAGGGGGTTTGTTTGTTTAAAAGAACACGTCAGAGTCTGTTATACTGTTAAAGACCATTTTGCCTTAAGTCAGGCTCATATATTCATTTCTGAAGATTTCTATCTTGGTCTGAGACTCTCTTAAAGGGATACGCCAACATTTTTTTTGTTTTCGTGTCTTGTGTCCTGAGTCCATGTTGAGTAGATAGACACCATTCTTTCGACTGTGCGTGCAGTAACAAGAGACAGGCAGAGCTTGCCCACCGCTAATTAGCTTAGCTCAAACACTGGGAGTTAATGGGTAGCGTTAGCCTGCCTATGCCTACAGTCATCAGACAAACTCTAAAGCAACTCTAAACGGTCCTGTGTGCTTGCTGTGACTCATTTTTTATCCTGTTATGTTATATTATCTATTTTTAGACTAAGATTAGCACTTTATGTAATTTTGGAAATGAATACATACAAAACTAAACAGCAGGGTGCATGCGCAAACCACCATGGACATGCCTGTAAGTAGTCTGTTGTAGTGCTGGTTTATGTCCCTCGTTATGTAACGTTATCTCTTTTTAGACTACAAAAATTAGCACTTTTATGTAATCTTTTAAAGAAAACCATGTTTTTTGGCCTACTTACAGGCACATCCATGGTGGTTTGCTCATGTGCCCCACGGTTTAGTTTTGTATGTGCTTCTTTCCAAAATTACATAAAGTGCTAATCTTATTCTAAAAATAGATAACGTAACATAACGAGCTAAAAAAAAATGAGTCACAACAGGCACACAGGACCGTTTAGAGTTGCTGAAGAGTTTATGTAGGCAGAGGCAGGTAACGCTAGCCATTGACTCCCAGCGTTTGAGCTAAGCTAACTAAGTTAAGCTCTGCCCTTCTCTTCCTTGTTACTGGACGCATAGTCGAAAGAATGGTGTCTATGTGCTTGTCATCGACTCGAGAGTGAGGCATGACATGAAAACAACAAAAGTGTTGGCGTATCCCTTTAAAGCTCCCTTCTACACCTGAAGCCAGTTTGGTAAATTCTGGCAGTTGTTCAGTTCAATGTTCATCGCCATGTTGTCAACAACTCTGCATTCAGAACGAAGCAGGTCAGCTTTTAACTGGTGTTAACGGACAAAATCACATCACCCCAGTCCTTGCTTCTCTTCACTGTCCTCCTGTTCTTATTAGAATTGATTTTAAGGTTTGTGAGATTATTAATAATAATACATTTTATTTAAAAGCGCCTTTCTGAACACTCAAGGTCACTTTAGATTGTAATGAGATTAGATAGAACTTTATTAATCCCTTTGGAAGACTCCCTCGGGGAAATCAAGATTCCAGCAGCAGCATTACATAGCAGATAAAAAGATATACAAATAAGAATTATATAAATAAATATAAATAAAAATATGGCTACTGCTCCTTCCCATCCTCAGGGAGGAGTTGTACAGGCTGATGGTCTGAGGGACAAAGGTGTCTCTGCACTTGGGAAGAAATAATATATCATTCATATTTTAAGAAGGAAGAGTATATTCAAACTGGGATTTGCCTGACACACAAGAAAGACTGTACAATATGTCTCTGGTTCATCTGGGAAAGAGCCCATAGGCAGTGTTTGGGAGTGGGCAGAACCTTTCTGAAGCATATCCTGCAGGTGATTTGACGATCATTCTGTCAATCACATTTATTACAGGCCAATCAGATGTTGTAGTAGGCTCACGCTACTGCCCTGGTGTAAAGATGTTATGATCTTCTACTTCTTCTTCTTTGTGTTACTGTGCTTATCTTCTTCTTCTTTGTTTGTTTGTAACACTCGCCTAATATCAAGTGCTAATCTGAACCTTGCAAGTTAACACCTTCCTGCAGATGATTCACAATAAAATCATTATTAAGAAATGGATGGTGAAACAGTAGGGGGCTCATATTTTGAAAAGGATGCAGGTTGTGTTAAGTTTGTATTATACAAACTTAAATAAATAAATTACACTTGTGAAACAGATGTAATTAAAGAAAAAAAAGTCCTGTTACCCTCTGTAGTTTAGGTAGATAAGGGTCTTTGTCATATTTGAGAAAAATAATTCTATTTTTATAAATGTTATAAGACCTTTTTTTTTCTTTTAAATATATTTCATTTTTAAGGACCTCTTGGTTGAGAAACACTGTTTTAGATTGCAAGAAATATTTAGAGGACATTGCAAGAATATTATATTTAAAAGTACTTTACATTGACAAATGTGAAGATCTCTGAATGAGGCGTCTATTTGATAATTTTGGTCAAATATATTTCTTTAAATGTGAAGAGGAACACTCCTAAAACCATATTCGAGGGTGACAGAGTTGGAGTTTCTCTGCAGCCTCCCTGCTTCAGCCATGTTCTTCTGATTACACATGTATTTAAATTGAAGTCATTATATGCTGTCCTATTTATAGATCGCCCTCTGACCCCAGTTTAATTACACTTCCAAGCATGTGTTTGTCCAGCAGTTCTACCTGACCGAAGCTTACGAGGGATTACACCGATATCACCTCCTGTTCCAGCCTGCAGCCGAGTTTATTTGTCTAATTAAATCCCTCGCACTTGTCCTCCTCCACCTCTCGCCCTCGCACCACCAATCAGCCATACATCCTCTGCGACAAGTGGCACTTTGAAGCCATTAGACGATCATGTACGCTTTACACAGTGACAGTATTTCGAAGAGATGTATCAGATAAACCTGTAATGAAGTATATCATAGTGAAGTCACATACAGGAGCTGCTGCAGCTCTGTTTGGAGCCTCTAGATGGCAGCAGAATGCCACAACACGCCACCTAAAGCCTCCCACAAACTCAGATAGATGTCTAAAGCAAAGCCAAAAACAAAGAGGGACAGTTAGAGCTCATTATTTCTTTGATTCTTTAATCTTCTTCATGTCTTCTTCCAAATGGTTGTTATTGGTAATAAGCTCTTCCACCGAGGGAGAAAAACACCTTTAATATGAATCAGAAAAAAGACTCCGCTTCTCTAACTCGTCTTGTTTTCGAAGTTTGATGTCTCTTGCATGTAATTGAACTTGATGAATGCTGGCGTTGTTTCGCCGCCAACACGCTTTGTCCTTTCAACCTCGTCTGACGTATCTGGGCCGGCTGGTTATTTTCAGAACACGATTCAGTAAGTTTCTGTCTGCTCGATGTCTGATTTGTCATTTGTATGAAGTCGGATGGAAGTTTTTTTTTTTTTTTTTCTTCTTTCTGCTGCAGGTTTTAAAGAAAGTGGAGGAAAGTGTGAGTCCCAACCTGATAAAGAAAAATATAGACTTATAGAAATCATCCTGCTGCATTTTTTCAGCTGAATGAAGCATACAATTTACAATTTTCCTTTGCATTGATTCAACCAGGAGCTGGATTCAGTTGATAATGACATATAGGGATGTAAATCAAAAACCAATTCCACTTGAGAATCGATAACATTAGACTTTTTGATAATAAAATGCCCTTATCAATTCCTTCCACTTTGTTCTGCATGCTTTACAAATCAAGGATGTCATAATGACCAAGAATTCAGAAATCATGACAGACTGGGCCAAGGTGGTTAAAATTGTGGATTATTTCTTGGCAAACAGAAACTTACTGCACAACTTGCAGTGAGTGGAGACGCCACTGATTAAGCATTTATCCATGCAGCTTGGCAATGAATATCAGGAGTGCCATGTGTTTGACGTTGTTGCCACTGATGACGTAACATAAGCCTACTTTTACTACAGAAGGAGTTGATAAAGGAATTGGATCAATTAGCAGAATCGTTAATGAAAGTTGTACCAATAAAATCGTATCAATTCCCATTCCTGTTAACGTAGTCGACATAAATAGTCAAAGATTAATTTTTTGGATAGTTGTTAAGAAATGTCATCCCAAGTTTATAGTGCAATATGCGAATATAACATTGTTTTGTGGAGTGGATTTTTTACAGAGTTGCTGCTCTTACTATCTTTGTTAAGAGCAATGTCATCAAACCGTGACCCAAGAATGTCAGGAAAACAAACAACGTAGCATAGCAGCAGTAGCCTCTGTTACAAAACTGCACTTCGCCCTGTACTTCTCCGGCCTCCTGATAGCCTTTGTCCAGGCCTGTGCCAGCCCCATGTACCAACTCTTGAGCTGGCCCCTTCACGATGCCAGTAGTCGCCCCGTGGTCCAACCCCGGGTCCTGGGCACTCAGTATACGGTGAGCTGGATCAGGTTCAGGAAAACACGCAAAGTGCCGATCTACTGGTCCTGTATCCAGCAGCTGACCGTTTCTCTTTCCACCTTTCTAAGCATGTAAGCATTTGACACATAGTGCTGCCTATTAGGGCTGAAAGATTTTAGGAAAAGATCTAATTGTGATTTTTCTGGCAGATATTGCGATTTCAATTTGATTCACGATTTTCTTCGAATCGAGCTTCAGTGCAATATTCACTATGTTTACAGTATAGACAACAGTAAGGAAATCAATGATCAAAAGCACATCACACATTATTCATCATCTAATATTGGTGATAAATAATCTGTTTACATTATTTAAGGGATACTCCAACTTCTACCCCTAAACAGAGGCTTTGTGTTGTTGACCTGCTTACCAGCACTTCCGCGGTGGAGATGTGACGTTCGTGTGATACCCAAAAATCTGTTGAAGGGAAATGGTCATGAGGAAGTCCAGCCGGCATCTCTGGCCACGAGTCAATGTCCAGGCCTTGCAAGAGTGTAGCAAGACCAGTATGACCAGGGACCCAAAGACTCTGACTTTCGTTTGCATTCCCAGACCGTCTTGACCAGTGAACCCATCGCTCCATAAAGGCAGCAACAAAGATTTATTTAGAGTCCATTCTGGCCATTCTCCTCTGACTTCTTGCATCAATAAGGCATTTTCACCCGGAGAACTCCCACTCAATGGATATGTTCTCCTTTTTAGACCTTTATCTGTGAGTCCAAGGGGTGGTTTGTGTGTGATAAGCAGTTCAATGCTGAGACAAGCTTGGCACCAACAACCATACCACATTCAAAGTCATTTTAATCACCTTTAATCGCCATTATGATGCTCAGTTTGGACTGCGGCAGGTGGTCTTGACCATGTCTGCATGCATAAATGCATTGAGTTGCAGTTATTTGATTGTCTGAGTAGCTATTTGTTTTAATGAACAGTTGAATAGGTGTGTCTTATATGGAAGCAGGGGAGTGTATATGCATGGAAAGGGAGTGTTTAGATCAAACCGCAGAGATTGGCACAGCTGATTTCGCACATTCTCAGAATTTTAACAGACACGGGCGACAACAAGACCAGAAATGCACTGATTCTTAGAAGAGGAAGAGGAAGTGGCGAACTTTGAGGAGCTACTGTTGACAGACATCTGTATGATTCTTGATGCAGGATCTCCTCTTCATGGTTCTCCATTCTGACAACAAGCTTTCTTCTTCGATGACTTCCTGTATACCATGTTATTGGTATGACTTTTGAGGACACTGCCCCCTACTGTTTGGGAGAATGTCTGCTTGTGGCAATGTGAAATCCACATAGAGAAGGGCTGAAAGATTTATCTTTCAGCCCTAAATCTCAATTTCAGAAAATCGTCAAAGCTGCCATTTTTTGCAGCGCTCCTGACTGACCCAGAATCTGTTGTGTCAACTATTTTACACAGACTATTTTACAAATTTGCAGGCAGTTTGCATTTAAGAATGGCTCGCAAATGAACGGTTTACTCACAACTGCGAATCGGTTCTCATTGTTCACTTAAAAGAGCAGTTCAAAAGAGTCGACTCATCCGCGAACGTCACATCTCTACTGCTGAAGTGCTGGTAAGTAGGTCAACAATACAAAGCCTCTGTTTAGGAGTAGAAGTTGGAGTATCCCTTACATAATGAAAACAGATTATTTCTCATCAATATTAGATGATGAATAATCTGTTACGAGCTTTTGATCATTGATTTCCTTACTGTGGTCAGTACTTTAACCCTCGGAGGTCGACGCTATCGTATATGACAGCAAAGCACACCGTTCACAAAATATTTAATAACTTTTCAACAGTTTGTCGTAGCCACTTACTGATTGTTTTGATCGAAAGCTAACAACTTAGCCGTTCCGATGAGCCCTTCGGAGTGATCGTAGCTCTCCCACAGGCTGAGATATCTCTCCTGAAACATCAGTGTCTTTTCAGAAATTTCGTAAAAGTAGTCCATCATGATAAATCCAAAAGTTAGGTCTTCTAGGTATATTATTTAATCCAATTTCTGTATCAAAACACGTTAGCACAGTAGATAGTCGCCATCTTGTTGTCACCCGGATGCAGTTCATCTACTATTTCCTGTGTCTTCTGACAAAAATATACTAAAAAACGTTATATATTTACCGATGCACATTTGGGTTTTATTCCAAATCGTGTGCACAGATAATTCTTATGAATTTATTAACATTATTTCATTTTTACACATATTATGACCGGATATGATGTCAGGAGGGTTCGCCTGTTGGATGAACAAGCTCTCTCTCTCTCCCCTAGAGACGCACAGTATCAGAGACACACGGGTAAACAAGCAAAAAATAGGCTGTTTTGGCACATTGGAACCTGCAAAAAACGAGTGACTTTTTTTGTAAATATGATTGTAAATAGTTTGCTGTGTGTGATAGCGTTTATTTCTTTGTTCTAACTTGTAAAGAAGACTTGAAAAAACATTTTCTGTTGTCAAAGTGTTCATCAATACTCTGCTGGATTTTTTTTGTGATGATTTCTTTCTGATTCAATTTCCGCTTTTTCTTTTTCTTTTGTCTTAATGGTCGTATTACTATTTACACATTCAAGTGACACTCCTGCAGCATACATATTCAGATAGCCCAGCTTGTCCTGAAAAAAACGCCCAATACATGATTATGCATCATAGGGTTGAGGTTTTACATACATTATAACATAATAAAAAGTCCAGGCATCCCAAAAACAGGAAAAAATGGCTTTGACCTCAGAGGGTTAAACATAGTGAATATTACACTGAAGCTTGGTTTGAAGAAAATCGTCAATCAAATTGAAATCACAATATCTGCCAGAAAAATCAGAATAAGATCTTTTCCTGAAATCATTCGGCATACTGTTTGTGGCCGTGCATCTGTCCTTGCAGAAACCATAACTGAGCCTTTAGGAGGACTAAAACATGCTTTCAGGCCTTTTTTAAAAATACTGAAGAATATGACATTAACCCAGGAAAAGCTGATCAGAATAAAACTTTAACCTCCTGCTTAGATTCTCAAATTTCTCAAAAAAAATAATGTAGACGTGCAATCAAAGTCTGCAGAGGACACATCGACCCTCTTGGCTTTTCACTTGTTTTATAAGCATTGATTTAATATTCTGATTGCCACTAAAACAGTCCTATTATGCCACTTTTGGTGAAGTTTGATCTTAAAGTTTAGGAGTCCAACTTCTGACCAGACCAGCCAACAGCTCCATAAAAGACAGACGACAGGAAGTGAGAGAGTGAGAGAGAGCGGGAGAAACACCTATGAACTTAATTACCCAATGAATAATTAATGTTTGATTGCAGCATTCCCCCAGGCTGTCAACACAAGATAATTTATCATAAGATTATAATTTATCTCTAATTGCTTTGGCAAGAGGTTTATGATTAGAATAATTTGCTTATTAAATGCACAAATTTTATTAAGCAGTAAACTTTTGTGAAAGTATGAATCGATTTAGCTGCGCCCACACCGTCTGAAAAAGACTCATTTAATTGTGTTAAATCGAGTTACGCATTTAGGATTAAAAATAGTTGTTTGTTTTGTATAATTTAGTTAAACATGCCAGGTGATTAGTTTAATATGGGGAGATGCATATGACCCGAGAGGGGCCCCGGTACCCCACAGCAGCATCCTGAAGACTTAAGCTCCTCTGTGGATCCTGTTTACTCCTCTAAGCTGTGAGGCCTATTCGGATGAGGAGAATCTGAATTGTTTGTCTTCAGTATAATGAGTGTTTGTTGTCTGGCAAGGAGATCTTGGTGGAGTCGACACAGTATCGGAGCTGTGGGCGGGACAGGTGGATGCTCTGTGCTCAGTGCTGGAGACTTTCTACAGGCCATTCGTGCATCTTTAAATCAGGGCTTTGTTTGTTTGCTTGAATATAATTTAGTTTTTGGCTCCACAACTAACTTTGAATTCAGGTATTTAAGCCCTTCACTCGTTAACTGTGGTACATGGGTATAACATGTTAACAAATGATATAAAGAAGGTAGATTTGGACTTTGCCAAATAATTTAATAAGGTGAAAAATATTGATTAGGTCTGCATTTGGTATAGTGCTGTCAACATAAAGGTGGTATCATTTAAGATAATTAATGAATTAATGTGAGTGGGACGGGAAGGATATAGGTTTGAAAGGGGTGAACTCTGTATTATCGTTATAATGATGTTTACTCCATCCATTGCTGAATGTCAGCTGTATTTCTATTTCTTGTGCTCAAGTTATTCAGGTGAGGATAACAAGTTAAATTTTTTATTTATTTTTATTACCCCAAGAGTTTATATTTTCAATTAGCCACTGAGTCCTTACCCCTATATATCTTCCTTTCCTGTTGTTTCACCCACAATACAATGTATTCACTTTTAAAAATAATCAAGATGAATAATAATCTAAGTATCAAGAAAATGGTCACAAAAAAGATAATTAGTATATTCAATTTAGTAATTTTTCCTCATTTTATTCTATTTTTTTCCCTCTTGGTGCACCATTTTTCGGCCACTACAGCTCTTATAACAACTGTTATCATTTTTTTTCCCATTCCCTTTCCTTTCCAATTTGTGGCGAGTTCCTTTTATGGTAGTTAAATTAATGCTGTTTGCGCCAATCTACAAGAAGTTTCTTATTTTCCTTCAAAATAAACATCTTTGTATCAAACCCATAAGGAGAGTGCCTTAAGTTTGAGGCAGTTAAATGATATAAAAAAGCGTAACAAAATAAAAATTAAAAAAAACACTAAAACTTTAACAGTAGATTCATTTCCAACCACAGAAATGTAGAGTTTTACTTCATTCTCTAAGATTAATGTCTGACAAGCCTCATCTGTTGAGATTGGGTTTTTCCTATACAAGTAGGCGCCCATCTTTGACACAGTTTATTGAATTGATCCCGTTTTGGTGCAAAAACCACACCAAGCTCACCTGATAGAGGTGGTCTTGGCTTGCTTTCAATAGACTCCTGGACATGATCCACCAACACAAACAAGGTGACATGTTAACTAGTTACACTGATAATAATGGCATAGTAGTTTGGGGTAGGGTGGAATCAAAAAAACAATTCCCGTCGAGAATCTCTAACAATTCGCAAAAAAAATTAAGTCCTTAGTCTTTTTGCTTATCAGTTCTTTTTAAGATCTGGCTGCCATGCAAATCAGTCTGCTGGATGCAGATGCAGGACAAAGTGTGGCTTAATGTAACTCAATATGGCAGTGGGATTTTGTCAAGGATGGAAGAAGATTGTGCTGAAATATTTCTCTTGGCAGAATTGTACTGACTATCAGGTGACTATCAGTATTGGTGTTGTTGAGTGGGAAAACCTGAGGACCTACTTTTCTGTGCAGGAAAATCCATATACAGGGTTCCCACGTGTCCTGGAAAACCTGGAAAATGATTGACCAATTTTCTAGTCATGGGAAACATATGGGGAATAAGGGAAAAAAAAGCTAAATGTCCTGGAAAATTACATACCTTCCTTCTACCTTGTTAGTGAACAAAAATCAAACATAGGAAATGAAGTAAAAATGTCCTTGTAACTAATGTACACTTAGCCTTAAATATGAGTAGATAAACTAATGCACGTTAAGGAATAAAATATAAAAACTCGAAACAATGGTGACAAAAAGAAATAATAGAATATGGCAAAATACAATTTTGGCTACTTAAACAGAAAATCAACAAAATCTATTTATAAAAAAATGTGAAAACATCTTGGAAAAGTCCTGGAAAATGATTTCTAGAAAAGAGTTGGAACCCTGATATAATCGAGAAAGAATTGGATCAATAAGCAGAATCGATAATGGCGTTTGGATCCATAAAATCTTGTCAATTCCCATCCCTAACCAATTTCAGGGCGGCAGTAGCTCAGTCTTTAAGGACTTGGGTTGGGGACTGAAGGGTGGCCAAACATGGTTCAAGTCCTGACCGAATCATGTTTGTAAGTTGGTTTTGGTAGCTTTAACAACAGAGTGTAAAGAATTGAATTTCCCCATGAGGGACAAATAAGGCCATGTTTCTTTTTTCTTTTTTTATAGCTCTTTTGTTTTTTTTTTTCCAACTGAATTGCAATAAAACAACTGAGCTGTAAGAGTGAAAAACACCTTGGACTGGGAGATATTTCCTGATTTTATGTCCCTTCTTTTGAAATCCCAGCCTCACTCCTCCTGTTTATTGTGTGCCTGCCTCAAAATTGATTGTTTTAGGGTAAAGACTGTCATGCATCACTTCTTGCAGCATCCACATTGTCATTCTGGGAGGAAAATATGTGAAGATGCAAGCTGCCTCTTGACTCATTGGCAGTAATTCTGGTTCCCTCTGTTTTCCCTCCACAATGTGAAATCCAAACATCTTTAAATCTTTATGATGAGTGGATATTTAGAGACGGCTTAAGAGGTTTCAGCTGTGAGCCCACATTTTCATATGCACCACAATGCAGTGACAGTCCAATTGTCATAATTTGCCTTTATTTACTATGTTGACTCCATAAATACTGCCTATAATGTGTTCTTATGAGTTTCAACTTGGACTGATGTTGTGTAACAAAGATCACTACATCTGTTCAGATCGGTCCTACATCTCCAATACGTATGATCATCGGTGAAGTATATTTCTGGACAGAAAGCGTCGGTGACACACACGGCACACACTCATACTGTGTCTTGGCATTTAGAGGGAGGAGAGGGCTGCTGGAAGCGACGCGTGCTCCTCGTCCAGCTGTCCGATCAATGTGAGAGGACGGGAGAGGAAGGGCTGAGGGCCAGTATAACACTTTGTAACACTCTCACCTCACAGTGTGCACACGTCACTGAATGTTACACTCAACACATACGTCCGCACAAACACACTCACACAAAGGTTTTTGTCTCATTCTCCGGGGAAAAGGATGCTGTGTGTGTTTATCTGTGCAGCTGTGTGGTGTTCTTATCAGCCTCCTGGAGAAGCTGGATAAAGATCAGTCCTGGTGGACGACAATAGGGCCGGGAAATATGGATTGAAACCATATCTTTTAGCTGGAGGGTGTATATCTTTTAGGGCTGGGCATTGTTCAGAATCTAACAATTCGATTCAATTTCGATTCTTTATTGATTCAGTAAGAAGTAGAAATACACAAATAATTAGAGTACCTGTTGACAATTTTTGCCTTTTTTTATTTTAATGCCAATGTGAACATATGTGGTAGGTCAACTCATATTTCTGAGCAAACATCTGAAAATAAAAATTTGCACAGTAAAAACTTATTTGTGCGTATGGAGTACAAAAGTAAAAACATGACAGTTAACACTATAACTTTAAATGTCCACCTGGTGTTTTTTGTCTTTTTTGTCAATAAATGTGTCAGGAATTGTCCTTTGAATACATTTTTCACCGTTTTTTAAGATAGATAATAGTAAACAATTCTTTCAAGTATTTGTCATTGTTATGTTATAAATGCTTAAAACAGTGTGTAATTACAAGAAGAGAATAAAAATGGATTTGAATTTTTAACAGGATTCTCTTCATAAACAGCTGCAAATGAACATATCGAAATTTTCTGAGATGATAAAGAATAAACATAAACCATTTTACATAAACTCAAACATTTTTGATTGCCTACAGCATTTAGTGTCCATGTTACAGCCTGTTATATTAGACCATGTCCAGGCGTTTTTTTACTGATGATAGTCCCTGAAGCAGTTCCTGTGAAGCTGAAGACAGAGATCTCGACATTTCTTCCTCCAATACTTAAAAAATTACTATTTATGGAATCCATTAAAACGAACTATGATGAAAAATTACAATCAATGATTTAAAAAAGACGATAAAACACGGGGAAATACGTTAGAAATACAGCAAAACAGAGAAAATATGGCAAAAGAACAAAGAGAAACACTCCAGAGTGATACTAATGCTGTTGTGTTTAAGATTTTACATTATTTACACAGAAAATACTGATAAACCGCTGTTAAATCACTCTCATATTCGCCTTTCAACTCTATCACTCTGCAAGCATGTCTTCTTCTGTGACCAACAGCAGCTGGATAAACACTGAAAAGGTACACAGCGCCCCCCACTGGCCAGGAGGTCAATTGATTCTGAGGATTTGCTGAATCGATATTGAATTGGGATGGAAAAAATTGCAATGCATTAATGAATCGATATTTCTGCCCACCCCTAATATCTTTATTTATTTATTTTTGTGAAAACCAAAACAAAAAGGACATCACATTTCTAGAATTTCTGAACTTTTTATGATTCGAGTAAAAAAATCAAACAAAATTGATACCTGTGTGATAAAGCAGGAACATAAATTGAATATTTGTTACCCAATTTTAGGTGTTTCATTGGTTTTGTGATCAAAAATTGCAGAAAAAACCCCATACATACTGTCTAGATGTATGAATTATTATTGCAATTTACTATTATTTTTATAATTGATGGATTTTAACCATTAAAGTGCCTGGCCTTTAGTCATGTTTTGCTTTAATTCCAGTGCATTCATTCAGTTTTAATGGCTGTATTCACAAATGTTTAAAAAGCCTCTGTATTCCCACTCTGTAGCACCTTCGGCTCCTTTAAGGCCGTCTTCCTACAGCAGTGTCTCTTAGCACCAAATCCAGGAATCTTTTCAAGGATTCAACACTTGCAAGAAAGGGCAGTTTTCCACATTTTTGACAATAACCTGTTCACAATATTGGACATTTTGATGTTTCCACTGTTGATTCAGCCTCTGATGAGAATTCAACCTTTATTATTTGCTAAAACTAGAAGGAAGAATGGATGAAGAAACTGATATACAGAAAGACAAATGATATCCAAACCTTGAGCTATTTGTTACTGATTCTCAACTGTAATTCTTTTTTGATTCCCATAACTATTCTCACACTATTTTTTTTAGGAAGCGCGGTGTTGTATTTTTGCCGATATGCTGATATTTTTTAATTCATTATTGCTATTGATATTTCTGGTAAAGAACACAAGCTCTGTACTAAAGAAAAAATGACTTCTTTCTTTCTTTCTTTCTTTCTTTATTTCTTTATTTATCTCAAACTTAAAAAAAAAATGAACATACAACAACAACCAAGTCAATGCAAACTAACACATATGTACGCCAAACAACTGCACATGTCCATCAAACAAATTTAAGCATGTGAGTACAAACACATGCATGTCATCACAACAACCAGTTTGAGAAGCAACAGAAGGAAGCAAAGAGCTTATCTAGTCCTGCCCCTTCCTTACCAATACTGAATTATAACAGACATAAAACAACAAAAACTGCATTCAACTCTTGCAAAAATGAAACCCTTGAATTTTAAATGTACCCACACAGTGATGAGAAGGTGCATCAATATTGAACATTTGTCTAATTTGTTGATATTCCAGCCAATATGTGTGGATGATGTGTGAATTTCAACAGCGGCTGATACCGATACTTAACTTTTTAGGCTGATATCAGCCAATACCGATATCAAACTGATAATATCGTGCAACGCTACTGTTTGTCTTTGAGAAGATTCACATATTCCTAAAAATTAGACATATTACCCATGCCTAGAGTAGAAACGGCACACAAACACGCTCAGCTGGAGACGGCTCGTATTAAAGGCTTTGGCAGGCGTGTTGAAACCATCAGACAGCCAATCAGGGGATCGATGGCAGCCGTGACTCGCCCAATGACCCGCGCTGTTATCTCCGCTGGCCATCCTCCCATCTCTCCCCCTCCTCCTCCTTCTCTCCTTCCCCTCAAACTCTCTTTTCTCTCTTTTTTTTTCCAATCGGTAGGTAGGTAGGTAAAAACTTTCTTTTTCGTTCCTCGGCTCCTTCCCTTTCCCCTCCTTTACTCGCAGTCTGCTTTTTCTGGTCTAATGAACCTGGGGGGTCTCAGGGCAGCCTCTGCTGGGTTGATTAGGATCCTCATTAAAGAAAGGGCCAAACCAGACTCCCCTCCTTCCCCCTCTTTCGGTTTTCTACGTCCATCTCCCATCTCTGCCTCCCCCCCTTTGCCCTGTCACGCAGAGTGGCATTTTTAATTACCGCTGCTCATCATAAGAGAAGGACCCATAATACAGATCAGCCTTTATTTTCTCACTGATCTGCTGTAATGAAGCCCGTGTGCGGCGTAAACTCCATGGGAAGACTCATCATGAAAACAGACATTACTGGCCGGGCTAGTCGGCGTTTTAAACACACTAAATACACAAATAAAACACAACCGTCTTTAATGTTTGTTTTAAGACTGGCTTTTGTGCTCTCTGGAAGGCGGTAATAAGCGAAAATAAAGGTTTAGAGGGAGGGTGTGCATGGCAGAGAAGAAAGAGAAAGATGCAGACGGAGGAAGCGAGGAGCACAGAGCAGAGAATAAATGAGGTAGTTTAATAAAGTTTAAGGGGAAAATGGAGCTGTGGAGGAAAGTCAGGAGGAAACTAAGATGGAGGAAGGCTGTTGTGCTCAGCGGTGGGATCAGATCAGATCAGCGCTGCTCCAGAGGACGCTCCGAGGCCAAAAACCAAATCTGATTATGTCGCCTGAGAGGGCTAATCTCTCTTGAATCTGTCTTCGTCTAATTCCAAAAACAATACTGTAATCTGAGTGTTTGTGTGTGAAGTCAACATTTGATGCTATCTAGGGTTATAACCTTAGATTGACTGACACTGTATTTACCAGATTAGCTCATATTTCAGGTGAGATAATGGGAAAAACACCTAAAATCAGCCTCCTTGGCAGCAATATGTGTTAATCTTCCTTGTTATACTTGGATGTTTGGCCTTCCTTATGCAGAGGGGGTTACATGCCTTGCTTTTAAACAATAGCCGACCAAATGTTAGTCCGTGAAAACCAAGTATGGTCACTTTCATTACTGACATGTTTGGTCTTGGACAAACAAACTCCAGTTCACTTCTTCGGACAGTTTATTGGTTTAGACCAAAGATCCAAACTCTGATCTAATTGAAAACAAGGAACTCGATCACTTCCAAGCAAACGGTGTGAATGCCATCTTAACCAAACAAGGGGGCAAACCAAAAATCAGTGCGTTATGGATTGATTTTGGACTAATACAGCAACAGTAGGCGAGTTGAGGTAGCATTAATGAACTGTATGAATGTGTGGAGTATGACTTCACATCTCTCTGGCCTATGACAGTACAGCTCTTTGTGAGTTAATACTTTAAATACTTCCAACCTGCTTCTAGCTTGACAATATTATTCCTTAATATCAGGCTGTGTATTTCTAGGTCATAGAGCAACAACAGGCTGGATGCCAAAAAGAAAGACTGCAACTACAGCGCCAGCTAGTGGTGTAGCGACATTACACATCATTTGACATGCTTTGTCCTTCCTGACAACTTGAAATTTAACAGCTGATCAAACTACCCATAACCATATTTGATGAAATTCAGAATTCAGAGAAAAAAATACAGTGATTAAAGTCAGATTTCATATCTTAAAGTGATCATCCTGAGATAAGTCTGAGAATAAACTAAGACATACTTCAGTTTACATCAGAATTCTGAGAGTTTAGTCAAAATTCTGAGGAAAAAGTCATGTTTTTATTTAAATATAAGACTTCTAAAAATGAGTTTAATCTAAAAAATTTTAAGATTTTAATCCAAATTCTGAGATTTCACTTATATTCTTGAAAAAATATATATATATTTTTACTTAATTCTAAGACGTCTAAGGGAAAAGGGCAAAATTCAAAATTGTCAATCAGAAATAGTCCAGAATTCTGACAAGAATCTCAAAATCCTGATTTTAATCTCAGAAATCTGAGTCTCAAGTTTGACTTAAATCTAAGGGTTTCTGAGACAAAATGTCAAATTCTGAGTTTAATCACTGAAATCTGAGATTTAGTTCAACAATCTAACTTGAATCTCAAAATTCAGTTTCTGGCATTTCGGTCAGAATTTTGTGGATTAAGCTTTTTTTTACTTAAATCTAAGATTGCTGAGAAAAAAAACGCTAAAAGTCTGAGTTTAATTGTCAAAAGATTGAAGTCAGACTTTAGAAGTAGTAGTTAGAAATCTGAAGATAGATCAAATTTTGACTTAAATCTCAGAAAAAAATAAATTAAAAGAAAAATCAGAATTGTGAGGTTTAAGGCAGAAGAAGTCAGATTTCTGACTAAAGTCTCAATGTCTTCAGGACAACATCCTACGATTTAAGTCAGGATTCTGTTATGAAAGTCAAGATTTTGATGAAAAAATTCTGAGGTTTACTTCAGAGTGTTGGAATTAAAAGAAGAAGCTTGATCACATTTTTTTCAGTCGCTCCAGTCCATTTCTGAAGTTCTGATAGTTATTATTTTTTTAACAACTTTATGAATCATTTGGTTAATTACACTGTTTTAGTTCACTTCTTGGGACCTTCTTCACCTATTGACATACACTTGCGGGCCAAAGTCTGAAGGAGGGGGATACTCAGATTTTACCTTGCTCAAAGGCACCACAGCATTACTCAGGACGTAAACTAGCTTCTACTGACTGAACAACTGCTGCCTCCCAAAACCAGTATTTAAATCGATGGTCATATTTTTACTTTTTCATTACTTAAACCACTAAACAGGCGTGTGATTGACTGATGAATCTGTGCTAAAGATCACTTTGATTGCAGTTTTAATCAAGTGTGAAACTTTTGTTCTAATGTGTGATTTCTACGATGTATCCACGGTCTGTCAGTCGGGGGGAAAGTTCTGTTCGGTAAATCCTGCTCCCATAGCCGTGCACAAACACCGTCTGTCACAATCCATTAGGTATCAGATAAGGTGCACACACACACTCCCTCCCACTCTCCTGCACACATATACATGATGTGCTTGTTCTGCTCACTGACTCTCTGTACGCCCATCCATCCGCTAATTAGACTCCATTAAAGGTGACGTTCATAACTCGGGAGGTTTCTTTAGCCGACACACCGCTGGATGTTCAAAATACCGCCAATTAGACACATCTCCAACGCACCATCACGACCGATCACCCAGAAAGATGAGACCTCCTCGCTCTGCCTCGACGGGCGTTCGACTTCCAACCACTCGCCAAATAAAAAGTCACAAGTTTTCCTCCTCTGTAATGGTCTGGCAACTTCTGGAAATTGAGGTGAGAGATAGAGATCATCCTCATGGGCGAGGAAGCGAGGAGTTTATCAACAAAAGCGGCGCTCGGGGATTTACTGGACAGAGTATCGAACTAAGGCTAAACTCCCCAGGTGGCTGATGGGAAGGCAAAGAAGGGGCTCCCCTCAGGCTGGATATTAGTCTCCTCTTCTTTTCATCCATTTCGTGCACTTACGTCGCCATCTTTACCTTTACACTCCTTATCAACAACTGAAGCACCTGCCATTAGCTTAGCCTGCTAACGTGTGATAAAAGCAGAGTGACAACATCTCAACCCCCCCCCCCCCCCCCCACCTTTTCATGTTGAAGAATGAAGAAGGGGCGGCGGCGAGGAGAGATTTGGTGGTATTTTGGATTTTCCCCCTCCTGCTGCTGTCAGCACACCAGCAGCATCTAAGCTAACCCGGGCCGGCGTCGGAAATGTCACCCGGTGCATTAGCATTTAGCCACCGCGCTCCGCTGTCAATCTGGGTTTATCTTTGACACCCCCTATGGTCTCTCACCTTCGCTCCACGCCCCCCCTCTCCTCCGTTAGTCATTGTACTAATAAGGCAGGGGGACAGTAGAATTTATCAGGGCTAGACACTCCCGCCCTGGCAGCCATTACTCATCCACAGACCAAGACATGCCAACGGTGGCTAATTGCTTTCTTTAACATTGGCACATGTGACATTCAGCAATCGTCACTGGAGGAGGGCGAGGGGCTTTTCTTCACTGCAGCAACACGACTGAGACCATCAAAAGCTTAGGAAGATTTAGAGAATGGCGTCCATACATCTTGTGTCTGAATATATGACTCTTCATTAGAAGAGAGACGAAAAGAAAATCTGGACTTTGTCAGTGGGTTGTTTACTTTTACTTTCCTGGGGTTGTGCTCAGGAAAAAAACGGCATGGCAAGTTGTAAACTAAACCAAAACACTTTCTCCGTGACCCTTTCTGCTCATTATTTATGAGGTCTAAAACTGGTAAACACAGTGTTTTTCTGATATCCCTCAGCAGGGCTGTAAGGGATGAAACTTGAGCTGCTGCTAACAAGCTCACTCGTAGATAAAATCCATCTGGTTCTTTAATAACTGAGTGATGAGGGGTATAAACAATTAGCTGAAATGTTTACATAACCCATGTAACATACACTGTAAAAGGTTGTTAGAAATTTTACAGTAACTTACTGGCAACTAGATGTCAGATAGATTTTGTCCTGTAATGGATTTTTAACTATACAACTGTCCGTACATAATAAAAAAGCATTACTTGTTTGTTTAAAAGGCAGAAAACAAGCATGTTTCTGCTGGGTTTTGCTCGGTGTTCTGAATAAAATGACCCAAAAGACTCTTTATGGTATTGCTGAGTTGTTCAGTTTTTACATTTAAAAAAGATTTATGTTGAAATTTAGTCGTCTGAATTGCAGAAGTTGTAAAAACCTATATGGACCTTCATTAGGACGCCAAACAATCTGTCCCTAGAAACCTTTCAGCGGCTCGTCCCATAAACCTCATAATGTAAAAGTAAAGGTAGGCACAGAGGAATCTGATATAGGCAGTGAAACTGTACAGTAAGCATTTTCCCCTTTGTTGAGAGCAGAGAGGGATTATTCATCAAAACGATGGCGGATGAGCCGATATCTAACAAAGCGCTTTGTTTTGTTTGGTGGCGAAAGATTAATGAACAGAGCAGACTGACATTTCCAGCAGGAAGGACATTGATCTGGAAGCTTCTGAAGATCCTCATTGTCCTGTTTACCCTGCAAACAATGGCTGACAGCGAGGAAATATGTATTCTATCACACGGAGGCACATTCAGTAATCCAAAGGGCAAACCAAGAATCTCATAAGCTACTATATTTGTTATTAATCAGGAGGTCTTTCATAACATCTGAGGAGATTTTCATCCTCTCTGTGTTTGATTTTTTTCCTTTCTTTGGCTTCTGCTGATAGAAATAGTTGGCATCAGCTAAGGTCTACTGAGACCTAAACTATTTCTGTTGGAAATCAAACACATTTAAGCCATTTGGTTTCCTGACCCAAAGCAAAAGCAAAGAGAAGAAGAAAAACTTTTTTTAGGTCTTAAATGAGCCAACTGTCTCAGTTCCCTGATGACTTGATCTAGTATTGCTAACACATACTGACTGGAGGCTGCAGTCGATTTCAGGCCAACAAACTTTTTAGATGTCCCTTCATTTTGGCAAGCACAACAAACTACTAAGCCCATTCTCTTCTTATCATCTTTAACATACTTTCTCTTATTATTAATCAGGATCTCTATGGCTGGGTCCAGTTTTTTCTTTCGCAGAGGCAAGTGAAGACAAATTATTCTGACAGGAGTGCACAGAAAGGAGGGAACTGAAATACTGCCAATTTTAAGTAAAAGACGGGACTTTTTCAATATTGAACCCTGATTATTAATTAAACATGTGCATAATTAAGCACATAAGCCTGATCATAAATCAAAGTCTTGCCAAAACCTGTCAGGAGTGGGGTGAAAATATCTTTTTCATCGATAAATCTTTTCTGTTATGTTCCTTGTTCTTCAGTTAATTAGGAAATGTTGTCAAGTCCTGATAAAACTGCTAGCATACAGATGCAGCCTCTGCAGTTTTCCCCTCCTGCTAAATTCCAGCCAACTTCCAGGGACTGGGAGTTCCCAACACACCCCCAGTGTTCCCAACACCTCTCTGGGGGTGTGCCTGAATTTTAGGAAGATTAGAGGAGACTTGGAAATTATTTGTTAATAAATGAATTATTATTTATATATTATTATGTTGAATTTTTGACAGTATCTCATATGCCTTTTTTAATTCATCATTGCAGATACCTATATTTCTGGTCTGGAGCACAAGCTCTGTACTTCAGAAAAGTGGACTTGTTTCTTTCAGTGTTACCGTATATTTTTGCGAGGAACAGATGTATAACAAGAACAACAGCAGTTAACTCTTGCAAAAATGAAACCCTTGATTTTAAAATGTTCCCATGCAGTAATGAGAAGGTGCATCAGTATTGTACATTTGTCTAATTTGCCGATACTCCAGCTGATATGAGTGGTCGATATATCAGCTCTAAATATCTGCGAAACTTTTCAATATCGGCCGATACGGATACTTAGCTTAATAGGCTGACATCGGCCAATACAATATCAAACCGATAATATCGTGCATCTATGTGTGGATTTTATGTGTTGAAAACAATCGATCTGGTTCAAGACTTGTTGAGTAACTATAGCAGTTGGCTGGTCGAATGGTCCATTTTGTCTTGGAGGGAAAGAGAGAAAAAAAAAAGTATAGTATTTTTCAACATAGAACTTGTTTTTTTTCAGCCTTTAAGCCTAGTGATCACATCAGCTCCCATAGTCACTGCTCCTCCTAGTGGATAGACTAAGAATTGCAACCAATCTCAAAATGAGGCAGTTAAAGGCATTCACCAGTCACTTGGGTGATCTCATTACAGCCACTAAAGTGGGCACGTCCCAGCACTGTCATGGACCGGCGAGGCTCCGTCGAGGAAAGTGGGGAGCATTTAAGTGGCTCCACCTGCAGTAGTCAGCTTCCTTGCTATTCTCTTTATGAGCAGCTTTGTTGACGGGTTTGATGTTGTTGCACTTGCATAGAGTATGGGTGCAAGAATGAGTTCAGAAACATGGAAGTGAGTTAGCATTTTAGCTTCTTTGGCATGCAAGGCAAAAAGCATACAGGATTTTACATTAACCTTTTGTATGAATTCCTGAAATAAGGTGCAAACAAGATTTTAGCGTTTATTTTGCAGTAGGGCTGAAATATTTATCGTTTTCTGATTGAGCAGCACTCCTGACACAGGATCTGTTGTGTCAACTATTTTACATGTACCGTTTTACAGATTTGCAGCAATTTGCATTATTATTGAAGTGCTGGTAAGCAGGTCAACAACACAAAGCCTCTGTTTAGGAGTAGAAGTTGGAGTATCCCTTCAATAATGAAAACATTATTTCTCATCAATATTAGATGATGAATAATGTGTTATGCGCTTTTGATCATTGATTTCCTTACTGTTGTCTACACTGTAAACATAGTAAATATTGCACTGAAACTTGATTTGAAGAAAATCATGAATAAAAATTGAAATCACAATATCTGCCAGAAAAAAATTAAAATACATCTAATATTGCCCTGCCTCTGAATATTGGACTGTAATGGTATATTTAAATAATGGCCGCTTTCTCCTCAAAGGATGCTGATTGGACAGTGCCACTGTGGACCGAATCATTCCTGCTTACAGCTTGACAAGATGGAGCTGCTCGATAAAAGACTTGGAATCAGGCGGATCCAGCTGCACTGCAAGGTGAGGGACATTTAGGACCAGATTAAACACATTTTGTGATATATCTTTTTTTTTTTTTTTTTTTTTTTTTTGGCTCTACACACTTTATAAAAGCTTTGATAAAAGTTGATCTTTTTTGCTCATTATGGATAACTTTAGCAACAAAAATAGAAATGTCTCCATATCACACAAAAAAATAAGTTTTACATGCATGAGCTGCAAATATTTGAAACAATGTCAAGTTTTTTTTATCGGTGCCACCACCAGAATATACTTACATATGAAGGGCAGACCACATTTAAAGCAGAGCAAGAAACAGATGAATCATGAAGAATTGAATAGCAACACTTGAAAACATTTCTGTGTAATACTTGTGAAAAAAAAAAAAAACTTCAAACCAACGTTTATTTCAGTTTTCAGTCGAGATAAATTTGTGGCCTGCTACTGTTGACCTACAGAGCTCCAACTATTACAGTGACAATAAATAAACTGTACACAGCAGGGGTTACAGGACGTTTGTTTCGGCACAGGGCTGTGCACGGGTGAGTTTGTGGGCCGGAAGTTGCGTATGGTTGTTTACATTCCGCTGCTACACACGCAGCTACATGTGCAGCCCGTGTGCATCATGGCTACTGCTAGCGATAAGCCAGAGCTTGAAGACCCTCCCCTGTTGCTTAAGTCTCCTGTTTGGGAACACTTCGGCTTCTCGGTTAAATATTGCAACGGAGAAAGACAGGTGGATAAGACGAGGGCGGTGGGCCGACACTGTTCAGCTGAGATCGGGTACGTTTCTGGCAACACGTCGAACATGCTAACTCATCTTAAACGGCACCACCCGAGTGTAAATATCACCGCTACAAGAAAAAAACCCACATTAGTGCAAACACAGTTGACATCGGCATTCAAGCAGCCTCTACCTGGCAATTCAGATTGGGCAAAAGCTATTGGAGTTTTTATAGCAGCGGATCGAAGACCATATTCAGTTGTTGAAAATGCCGGTTTCAAACACATGCTAAAGGTGATTGAGCCCCGGTATGAAGTACCCACTCGTCCGCACTTCAGCTAGAAAATAATACCATCACTTTATGAACAAGCTAAATCCTCTGTTGTCCAAGACTTGTCAAAAGCATGTGCAGTACCGAAAATGAACCAAACCGGGACCTCAAAACCGTGGTACGTATCGAACCGTGATTTTTGTGTATCATTACACCCCTAGTATACAGTGTGTATGTTTGAGATTTGGTAATATGAAGTGTGTGGTTTTGGGCACAGCCTTTAACAGAAAGTCTCTTCTCTGACAAGTTTTGGCATCATATATAAAGTGAAGTTAGTGGTATATTTGCTCAGTTCACATGCTCAACATGATCACATCCTGTTTAGAAAATCAACATAAAGACAAAAGGAGGCTTTGGAAAACCACTGCCATGCCATAGGCTTCAGTAAAGTGATGCCAGCTGCTTCGGAGGATTATTTCCCTCCATTTTGGCCCTCAGGAGCGTATTTTATTGCCAGTAACATAAGTGGATAGACATTCTCAAACGGGGGCAAACATATTGTGACTATGCGTGGATTTTATGTGTTATGTCGAAGAAAGGAGCCAAATTCTGCCCCGGCCGTCTGACACCCTGGCCGGGTTAATGGCTTTTTGCCCTTTGTTGCTAACATGAACATCACCCGCTGCTGTCCGACTGTGGAGACTAATCTGAGCAGATGGAGGCACGCCGTTACCGTGCCAATCAAAATGATGTCCATACAACGCAATAATGGCTGCCAGTAAAGCTTGAAGATATGGGGGGTGGATGATGAGGTGTTTTTGTTGTCCCCTGGGACCGCTAAGATCCAATCAGGCAGGTGTGACTTACAGAGCAACAAGCCTGTCCACGGTGCCGCCCCTCCTCTGTCGCCTTTCTAGACTGTCGGGGGAGTTTGAGGGAGCATTCAATACAAGAAGAAGAAATAATGTACTTAAGCAGCTGGGCCAAATACCAATTTTTAGACAAGACATGGAATGGGAAAATAGCTTGTGTTCCAAAAAAGATGGTACGGGGGCAATTTTCCTTTTAACAACACTCAATAAGTATTTGTGAACTAATTGTTGAAGCTTTGTAGGTGGGAATCTTTCACATTCTTGCTCAATGTGTAACTTAAACTGATCATAGTCCAGGGTCTCCATTGTTGTATTTTTGCTCTTAATGTGCCCCAAACGTTTAATGGGACACAGGGCTGGACTGCAGGCAGGTTAGTCTAGTACCAGCACACTTTTATTACTAGAAAAGCACTCGGAGAGCGCAGACCTCAGCCAAGCAGCTCAGTCCAAGCAACACGTTTTAGGAACATCCCTTAATATTGTGATTTTATATGGACTATTGAATGTTGTCAGTGAGATTTACCATTATAAAGTTCAGTGTTTTTTGTGAGGTTAATCTGGACCAGATCCAAATGAAATTTAGCTTGATGATAGAGACATGGACCCCATATTATCCTGTAAAATTGTAATTTAATCTGTTAAAAAATGGCAAGATATGATTTTTTTTTTTAAATTCCACCCAATGTTAATTTATGGGATTTTTTAAATTTTGGGGATTATTTTGCATCCAGACAAATACACATATCACCACCAACTTTTGTTGGCTTCTTCCTCGGACCAAACCACACCTCTGGTAAAATTTTCATGTAAATCCATCCAGTAGTTTTTTCAGTAATCTTGCTAACAAACAGACAGACAAACAAATGCTGGTAAAAACATAACCTCCTTGTCAGAGGTAATGAAGCCATGCTGTTGTAACTCATGCAGAATGTGTCTTGGCATTGTCTTACTGAAATAAGCAGGGACGTCCCAAAAAAGATGTTGCTTGTAAGGCAGAATGCTGCTCCAAAACCTTTTAGCATTAATGGTGCCTTCACAGATGTGCAATTTACCCCTGCCAATACCAATTATCTGCTGATGCTGATATCGTTCTGGTATTTTTTTTGCAACCATGTTAAAAAACATTTCTTCCTGTAGACATATGACACTAGGTTGCCAGATTATGGCAACCGATAATTGCAAAAATGTTAGGGCTGCTCAATTATGGCATAAATCATGACCACAAATATTCAGTAGGTATTGTTGTAATAGGTTATAGGAAGCGCAATAACTCACTAATTTTACAGCAAGCATCACATCCTTTCATTAAACATATATGTGTTTGACACTATAATGTGTTAGATTGAAGAATGGCCCATAAATAGAAATATACTTAAAAAAGACCCTCAAAATAATGCAAATGAGAATAATAGAAAATGAAAAAGTGGTTTTTCATGTCATGTGTATGTGTAATCTTTAATCCCAATTATTCAGTTTTCATAAATGTGGACGGCACTAATTTTGATCTCGATTAAGTTTCAAATGATTGTCCAGCTTTACAAAATGTTGTAGAGTACCTACTCCTTTATTTTGTTAAAAAATATTGCCAATGATTATTAGGTTTTGGTGCTTTTTGAGATCACCAATTTTAAAGGATTACATAAAGGATTTCATCATCTTAATTTGTGCTATTTATACATGTTATTGTTGCTTATATATGTAAACAATTAGAGTGTGTAGATGTTTCACTAAAAACTAAAAGTAAGAAAAATACCAAATGTATATTTGGAGTCTTCAATCCTAACTTTTGTTGGCATGGAATGAAAGTTGTCAATATTGTCTGATTTTAATGGAGTCCTACTAGTGGTAAAGTTCTAGTCAAGTGACAACCGTTTGAGATATTTTAGTTGTTTTTTTTTTCCATTTTGCTGAAAAAACATGAATATATAATTCATTTATCCATTCTGCCCAGCCCTACATTGGATTACAACAGCATCTTTGACTCCTGTACAGTATGAATTACTAATGCCTGGTGTGGTTATGCAGGACTTTTGCATATGCAGCTAATGTATGTGTGTTCCTGTGCGAGTGTGTGTTTCAGCGTGAAGTGTGTGTGCGTTTGGCCGGCTCTCCAGTTATTGCTTTTGAAGTTGTTAATTAAACCCTCAACCATCTGGTAGCTCAATGAAATTACACTGAGCTTCTCGGGCATGAAAAAAACATGAGTGAGTGACTGACTAAATGAATAAATAAATAGATTAATAATTTAATAAATGCTTCAAATATCTCTTGTCTAAGTGAGGGGAAAAACAAGAAGACTTATTAATGTAAATTCAGCACTGTGTGCTGTCACCCTCGCTGTGGGTTTGTGTGTTTCCCGTGTGGGTTTCTGAGTGTGTGTGCATGCTTACGCAGGTTTACAGGTGAATCAAAGACAGCTGTCAGTGTGTCAACCTTTGATCGCTCCCCATGTTTCCTTTCTCTCTCCATATTCGTCTTTTTCTTTGTCGTCACAGCAGCGTGATGCCTCCATGCAGAGCTGAAAACACACATTATTCAAGAGCACGGAAATGTGGACCAAAATCCATAAGGCAATGATTTTTTTCTATTAAGAAGTCAGAGAGGGGTGTCACAAAAGCAACGTTATTTACCTCTATGCGAGTTTAATAAAAGTCAAACAATATTGATGCAGCAACAAAATCAAACATCCAGTAAAATGACTAATGAAGGGAGGATGTTTCAGCTGCAAATCCAAGAGAAGGATAATGTGGTATAATGTGGTAAAATAAATGCATTTGTTACATTTAAGGATTGGAATCAAAATTCCGCTTGAGAATTGAAAACTCCCTCAAGAAATGTATGTCATTTATCTTTTTGGTTAACAAATCCCTTTTCAGTCCACTTTGTTTTGCTTGCCTTGCAAATCAAAGATGCCATGCTCTGCTAAAGAGGCAGTCAACAGGAATGATTACAAAGAAGTCAAAAATCATGGCAGACAGGGGACAGAGGTCAAAATTGTGGCTTAATTTTCATCAGAAATATGCTTTCTGCACACACCAGCAACTTGCAGATTAGTTCATTTATGCAACACAGCATTGAATATGAAGACTGACATCTAATAAGTTTTCCACTGAAAACCTGCGTAGGCCAACTTTTGTCCACACAGAAAATCCGCAGGAATGTAAAAAAGTCACATCGATAAACATAATCAATAAAGGCAATGGTATCAATAAAATCTTATCAATTTCCAGCCCTAGTTACTTTATGTAACAACTAAATTGATGTCCTAAGACAGTGGTTCCCAAACTTATCATCCAGGCCCCCTGGATGATAAAATGTCCCTTCGCCCTTCGCCAATTACTTCAATAAACAAATGTATGAATCAATGAACAATAAACTGTCAGGCAGTCCCACCCTTTGCTATCAGCTTTGTATATTTTTGTCTACTATTCATATAATGCCCCTGGCATCAACAAGACACTTTCATGCAGAGAAGTGATGCTCACGGGACACTTTCTTTTTTTTTTTGGACCTTTTTCTGTGAACTCCAGGGATGGTTTTTAGTGTAAATCCGAGTAGATCAGCAGTTTCTAAAATACTCAGACTAGCTCGTAGGGCCCTATAATTGGATATTTACTTTGGGCACTGCTCGAGTGGCAGCCGGTTACAGCAGCTCTTGCTCATTTGAGTTCTTTTCCTGTGTTTTAGCTACTTATTACAATGTACAATTACTGTGCAAATTCTTTTGACAATGTGCAATTACATCCATGTGCAATCACTTACAATCATGTGCAATTACTTTGTGAATGTGTAAATAACCCTTATCGGATTCGCTTTTTAGTTTCTGTATTCAAGCCCTTTTTATATTGGTAGAATAATGTACATACTGCTATTTTTATACTTATTTTTTATACTTATTTTTTTTTTTATCAATGCTGTCCCTTTTGCTGCTGTAACAATGCAAATTTCGTGTGGGACGAATAAAGATTTATTCTATTCTATTCTATAAAATCTGCGATTACAGATGGAATCCCTGAATTTGACATTATAAGCGGAATTCAATATAACAAGGAATATCACGGAAATGGACGACATTTTACGTAAAAGCTTTTTTGTGACTAAAAGGAAATGTATCTCTCAGGAAAATGCACTAAGGGGACAATGCACGCTTCACTTCCTCTCCCTCTCCTCTTCCCCTCATTAACAATAAAAACATGTCGAAGCAGCTGCCTGAAACACCGGCTAAGTTGGCAAAAGAAGCTACGAAACTCCCTGCTAACCCCAAAGTACAGGACAGAGCAGTTTCCCAACGATTATTATGTGTCAGGCGATCAAATGTTTTGCAAATTTTGTCAACAAACTGTTGACTGGACCTGTGTGAGGACCAACAGAAGAGTGAGTGTGTCTATGTTTCATTACTTTACAGTGTCTCAGGGTTAAATTTGCATAAAATCCTAAAAAACAAATTCTCAAAGAATTAAAACTGAAAAAAAAAAAGAGAAAAAAACGGAATATTTGAAAAACTAAAACGGAATATGGGAAAAAATAACACATATTCAGACAAAAACACTGACAAAACCTAAAAACTCTAAGTTAATCCTATTTGTATGCCCCTGTTTGCCTTCCTGCTTGTTGTGGATACAGGAAGCTAAATCTTTAATCATCTTCCTCCGAATGTTCTGCTGCTGATGTAACATAACTCACCATAATGCACCGTACCTTCTGCTTTACAGCCTCTAATATCACACTGATGACTTTTTCCGTATGCTCACGACCCAAATAATTGCATTTTCTTCCTAATATCAGTGATGAATGAATTCACGTGTAAATAACAAACTCTAGAGCGATGTTGAACATTGTCTCCTGAGACATGTTTCATTCCAGTGAGCATCTTCACCCAATGTTAGCTCATTAAAGTGAAGGGGAAACCAGGGCTGAAGATTACAGCAAAGTGTGCTCAATAATTGAATTAGTGCCTCTGCATGAAGACGGGAGAGACGGAGGAAGCAGGTAATGGTTGGGAGTGTGTACGCTTTAATGTGCAGACCAGAGGGAGGCTCTACACTTAAAATCGACTTTCATTCTGCAGAGGAGAGGAAGAAGGGCACCAGACGGTAGTCGATGATCGTAAATATCTCCTGAAGAATGAGTTTCAAGGGAAAACTGAGGACCAACAAAGTCTGAATCAAGTCAGAATGAGCTATAAAATGTCTGACAAAAGTCTGATATACGGATGATTTTGATGTGGATTTTAGGAGTTGCCAAAGTAGAAGAAAGACCTTGTAGTTTCTTTTTGATTTATTTATCTAGAATTATCTCAAAAACCGCATCAGTTCCTATACAGTCATTGGCTATGTAGTGTCTTCTTAGTTACGTTGTAAATATTGAATGAGTTGGCAGCTAAGATAAATCTGGTCTAGTTCAAATCTGTGCTCTTGCTCTTCAAGGAAGCACGAACGCAGGCAAATTCCAGTTTTGACAAGCAATGTTTACTAAAGTCACAAGTTGCACGAGTTGCTTCGTTTCGTGACACGCTAAAACAACTGAAGCTCGAGTTATCGTATGTATGTTATATAGCCTGATGGGTGAGACTCCTCCCGTCTTCCCGAAGGTTCCAGAAGGTTCCCTCCCCATCTTTTGTCAACATTCACTTTCTTTAATTCTCAATCATAATTGTGTAATTTCCCCTCCCACAGGCCTTTATACAATCCCATGGAGTCCAGAATTTCTTTATCTTTTGCTATAAGGCACAATCAGGCATTTTACTTCATTAGGTACTCTTTAACCTTCAGAACAGTGTTAATTTTGACAGCACTTTTTAATTTAGTTTTAGTCTTTTGCCGAAAATATCTTTTAGTTTTAGTCATAATTTAGTCATCTAAATTGTTTTAGATTTTGTCTAGTTTTAGTTGATGAAATTTCGTAACATTTTAGTCGACGAAATCTACTGTAAATTTAGTTGAATAAGATATGAAGTGTAAAGGGTAAGGCATTTTTTGTTTCCTTGACTTTCTGGCAGAGCATCTCAGTTACAATACCAGAACTGACAATAAAAAAAAGTGAACCTGCTCTACATGAATATATCAATTAATTCAACTTATCCCGCCACCATGAAGCTAAGGCAGCAGTGATTGGATGTCCGTCTTAAAGGTGTAGTGTGTAGAAGTTGACAGCATTTCGCCGAACAGAAACGGTTAACATAGGATATAGTGTTTCTATTTGTATGTAAAGTCCGTCGAAATAGGTGTACAGTCATCCCCATAAAACTTTTGTTTTCTTTTTTTTAAGTTAGAAAAAGCTTTTTATATTTATGTACCACGGGTCTCCCCTTTGTGGAGGCTGACATAACGATCCGCCATGTTGTCTGCTGGTGGGTTTTGGGGACAAAAAGAGCAAAATGCAATTTTTTTTTTTTTTGCATTAATTCGCTAATGTTTGCTTGTGTTACTAAAAGTTTACAAAACCGATAATCATCATCTTGACTGACCTATAATCGATAAAAATAATAGTTACAAATACGAATGAAAAAAACCCTCACCTCGTAACTGTTGTAAATGATGCCCTGTTCACGATCCTTTTTGGTCTTCACTGGCTCTTGTCGCTTATGCCCCAGTCACACATGGCGATTGTGCACGATTGTCATAATCCTGATGAAACATGCTTTGGTCATGGTGCATGTGCTACTTGATCTGGATCAGCGTTGCATAGTCGTGGACGAACACCGGGGAACGGGGAAGGGTCCCGATTGTTTTGAACTGTTCAAAACTGTCGTGGAGAATCGCCGCTCTTAGTATAGTGGGGTGGAAGCCTAATGCAGTCCTAAGGCGAACGGTATTAGCGTGGCATGTACGGAGCTCAATCCAGAAAGCTTTCTGAGGACGATTGACAGGGGCGGATCCGATTGTGCCCCGACTGTAATGATAATGCCTGTGTTTGTGGCTTTTACAGACCCTCGGAATGCGTCATGTGATCCTTTCTGAAAGTTGTACTTGTGTATCTCGTACGGGAAGTGAACGTGACAGCGGGATGGAAATTCATGGAATCCTCGTTGCTTGTTGTATTAACCTAATTGAAGCAGGACGAATGACCCGAAGCGCTGTAGAAGCGTTACTGACGGTGTATGTACAAGGTGTGTCCGGGGGAGACAGTCGTTTCTTCGCGTATTGTGCTGATCAAACCAGCCTTGCCAGTTGTGTACAGTCACCATGAGAAACAGGAATGTGTGACTGGGGCTTTAATGGTGTGATGTTTTAGTAACGGATGGGCTCAGTCCAAAAATCTGAACACTAGATGTCGCTAAAATGCCAATTTCTACATGCTGCACCTTTAACTCATCCAACTTTTCCGCACAACCAAAGTAGCTGTGATCGGATATAGCACTTCTAGAACTGGTGAAAACCACTTCAGAATTCTTCTTCATGTCCGTCACTGGCATATGTTGTACATGGAGTTTGTTACTTCCAGTTTTTGTGTATGATCTTTTCTCATATCCCACTTCTAATGCCACGTTAAACAGCTCTTACATGCGATGCCTTTGTTCCATATATACACGGCTCAATAGATCGAACTCTTAAAGTCGCTCTTTGTGCCTCTATGATAGTGGGTTTGTCTGTATCTGTCAGAACTGCAGGGCGGAGAACAAAGCAGCTGGATGCACACATTGTCTGGGTGTATACAACCACCAGCACTGTAAGTGTCAGACTGGAATGACTGTAATAACAGAGTCTTTTGAGCCGCTGATGGAAACTTCAAGGGTGAAAACAGACAGAGGCGGAGCTGATGCCTTTACAGTAAGTTTGAAACGTCGCGTCATTGTGTCGATGCCAGCTGCAGCTTTTGATGATAATAGAAAACCTCAAAAAGCTTCATTTGAATAAAACAAAAGCTCTTCTGCTTTTATAACCTGCTGTTTCACACCAAGACAAAGCTAGCAGGGACATTATTTGTTCCATTTTGTTATTGGACTCATAGTTCGAATCCACTCTCTTTTATAACTGTGGTTTTTGTTCCCTTTCTGCTCCAAACTGTACAAAAAAATCACATAATAGCCAAGAACCTTTTTGGACTAAATGGAATGATAATGACTAACTTGGACAAATCTGCTCTGAAGCTCTGACAGAAGACATTTTTTCTAGAATTTCTTAAAGCTTTGCATTTTCTTCACTCCATTTGTCACGTCGTCTAAAAGGTTTACGTGGCAGCAGGCTATTCATTTGTGCTATATGTAGACTTCCGCACTCTTTTGTACCCTCAGAGGATGGTGGTACTTCCTGGGCTGTTCATTTAGACGGGTCCTTATACAATTGGACATGGTGGTTAAGAAGCTTCTGGAAGTGTGGACTCCTGCATGTGCATGTGTTGTAAAAAGAACGAGGTTGACATTTAACCACAGAGCCAAAGCTCTAATTATGAGTCCTTTTTTTCACCGTAACACAGAGGAAAGTTTATAAGATGCTGAGTGGGAGGCTGGACTTGAAACAGCTTTTATAAAATCAGAAAAAGACAAATGTGGTGTGGTCTGGATTGAAAGAAACATGAGACCAAGGCAAGAGTATAGTGTGTTGAAGGTGTGAACACACAACAAAAGAAAAAAAAACAAAAAAAAACAAATAAGACAAAGACAACAACAAAAAGGAAAACAAATCAAAAAACAACTTCTATACATTAGAACAGAACAACACATGAAAAAACACAACAACAAATAAAAAAAACACAACAACAATAAAAGTTAAATAGAACAAAAAAATAATCAGGACGTGAAAACTGATTAATACAAACACACAAAAATTGTATAAACAACCACAAATTAGACATAAACAAATCCACAAGATAAAGAATAACACTACAAATCAAAAACTAATAAAATCATAACAACAAATTAAAACATACAACCGCAAAACAAACAAATGCAACATCAAAACAAGGAAAAAAAACAACACATTTAAAAAGACCATTAATCCTAAAATCTTAATATCTAATAAAAAAAAAAAAACAACTATAAACAAATGTATACAAAAAAAGCACAACTGGAACAAATACAAAAACAAATGAGAAAATAACACCACACATCAAAATACCCAACAATGAATACAAATCTTAAAAAAATGATAAGAAATGATGACAACGAAGAAAAATACTCAGGATATCAAAAACACAACAAAATGAAAACAACAGATCAAATGCAAAATACATATCAAATGAAAAAATTAATTACCAAAAAGCAAATATAAAAACAACATAACATTGAAACACAACAACACATTAAACTGGAAAATAGATCTGATTAACAAAACATCTAATCATAATACACAACAACAAACCAGAGAAAAACACACCAGCAAATCCAAAACAACAGTTCATACACAACTTAAAAAAATAATGTAAAATTACAACAACGAAGCAAAATGCAGCAAAAAGGCAATAAAAAAGACAAACAATAAACCAAGTGCAAAATAACAGAAAATCAGAACAAGAAATTACCTAACACAAAAGCAGAAGAGAAAAACACAACAACAAAACAAGGAGACGCAGCATTAACTAAAAACTGGAAAGTAGTTCATAAAATAAAAACATCTAATCGACAACACACAGCTACAAATGAAAAAAACACAACTACCACAAAAACCACAAAAACAGTAAGTACACAACTAAACAGAATAATATAAATCACTTCAACAAAGAAGAAAAATTGAAATCAATAAAAACAGACACAAACACAGCAAAAACACAACATCAAACAAGGAGACACAACAATAAATATAAACAGGAAAATAGTTCATAAAATCAAAATATCTCTTAAATAGCATCTAAATACAAATGAAGTACGAAAAAACACACAAAAATGCACAACTTAAAATGATGATAAATAAACACAACAACAAAGAATTAAAAATGCCCAAAAAACATTAAATGAAAACACAACAGCAACACCAAAATGCACAATGACTAATGCAGACCAAACAGCAATTTAGTAACCAAACAAACACAATATTCAGTTGTAGTAAACTTTGATTTGTGTAATGTTTTCTCATTTGTCATTGCATTTTGCTCTTTTAGGCCGCCATATAAATTAGAGGAGATGAAAGAGTTAATATCATATTGTTTTGGACAGTTTGATCTTTATTGCTCTAACTGTTATCTTTATTTCTACATCCCAGTATCCGCACAAACACAGTCAGACGTATATTCAGTATATTTTCTACAGACCAGGATTCAGAAAGGTAATTACATTGACAGAACTGGGCTCTGGTGCAGAAGTATGCAGAGACATTAGTCTGTGCTCTCCCTCTGTCCTTTCTCTCTGTTGTTCTGTGATGAGATTCCATTAGACACCATTAAATCTCTGCCTAAGAGCCCTCTGAAGCTCCACAATTACAGAAATCAAAAAATCACAATCCTCATCGAGCGCTCCTCTGCATTAGGGGGCTGCCGGGAGTCGCGTGGGAGCTGTTACGCGGGGCCCCGGCACAGACCGAGTCAGAGGCTCTGCGGAGCTGCAAAACAGCTCATTAGAATGACTAAGAGCCCCGAATGAAGGCCCTTATGTGAAAGCCATAATGGAGCAGGGGCTCTTGTGCCCGAGCCGTAATGGAGGCTCTTGTGGAAAAGTTGCGCTCGTCTCCCCTCCGCGAGGCAGAGGCTCGAGCTGAATCTGTGCGGCTGGAGAGCTGACCCCCCGCAGAGTGGACGCTGAGGGGCTCCAAATACTGGGAGGGTGTTGTGGAGGCTGGTGGTCACCGAGGGGAAGGGGGCTGTTACTCTGATTGTCACTCAGGAGAGAGTGTGGAGGTGTTTTTATAAGGGTTATACTTCAGAGAGCGCTTTAAGGTGAAATCATGGTGCACGGCTTTCAGGCTGTGCATCTGTGTCATGATCTTACGTCTGTAATTTTATGTGAGTACAGTTAGAGATGCTCCAATTGCTCAGAAATCATTCGTTATCGGGTGCTGGTTTGATGGAGTTGTAAGCAGCCAGGCACGACCCATGTGGTTCAAATCCAGCCTGTGGCCTGTTTGCAGAGTATCCACCCCTAGGGGTGTCCCGATCCGATGTTGATATCGGATATCTGTCCGATATCAGAATTATTTATTTAATTCAGTTGTAGAATATGCTTATGTTTAAGTTAAACGCGGTGGTTATTTTGCAATTTAAAAATATGTTTTTCTTTTTATTGGATTTATTGAGGTTACTTTTCAGGATCTTCTAATTTATTTTTTATTTATTTTATTTAATTGTAGTATATTCGTATGTTTAAGGTTAAAATGTACAAAACCCAAAACCAGTGAAGTTGGCACGTTGTGTAAATTGTAAATAAAAACAGAATACAATGATTTGCAAATCCTTTTCAACTTATATTCAATTGAATACACTGCAAAGACAAGATATTTAATGTTCGAACTGAGAAACTTTATTTTCTTTTGCAAATAATCATCAACTTAGAATTTAATGGCAGCAACACATTGCAAAAAAGTTGGCACAGGGGCATTTTTACCACTGTGTTACATCGCCTTTCCTTTTAACAACACTCAGTAAACGTTTGGGAACTGAGGAGACCAATTTTTGAAGCTTTTCGGGTGGAATTCTTTCCCATTCTTGCTTGATGTACAGCTTAAGTTGTTCAACAGTCCGGGGTCTCCGTTGTTGTATTTTACGCTTCATAATGCACCACACATTTTCAATGGGGGACAGGTCTGGACTACAGGCAGGCCAGTCTAGTACCCGCACTCTTTTACTACGATGCCACGCTGTTGTAACACGTGCAGAATGTGGCTTGGCATTGTCTTGCTGAAATAAGCAGGGCGTCCATGAAAAAGACGTTGCTTAGATGGCAACATATGTTGCTCCAAAACCTGTTTGTACCTTTCAGCATTAATGGTGCCTTCACAGATGTGTAAGTTACCCATGCCTTGGGCACTAATACACCCCCATACCATCACAGATGCTGGCTTTTGAACTTTGCGCCTATAACAGTCCGGCTGGTTCTTTTCCTCTTTGGTCCGTCCGGAGGACACGACGACCACACTTTCCAAAAACAATTTGAAATGTGGACTCGTCAGACCACAGAACACTTTTCCACTTTGCATCAGTCCATCTTAGATGAGCTCGGGCCCAGCGAAGCCGGCGGCGTTTCTGGGTGTTGTTGATAAATGGCTTTCGCTTTGCATAGTAGAGTTTTAACTTGCACTTACAGATGTAGCGACGAACTGTAGTTACTGACAGTGGTTTTCTGAAGTGTTCCTGAGCCCATGTGGTGATATCCTTTACACAGTGATGCCGGTTTTTGATGCAGTACCGCCTGAGGGATCGAAGGTCACGGGCATTCAGTGTTGGTTTTCGGCCTTGCCGCTTACGTGCAGTAATTTCTCCAGATTCTCTGAACCTTTTGATGATATTACGGACCGTAGATGATGAAATCCCTAAATTCCTTGCAATAGCTTGTTGAGAAATGTTGTTCTTAAACTGTTCGACAATTTGCTCACGCATTTGTTCACAAAGTGGTGACCCTCGCCCCATCCTTGTTTGTGAATGACTGACCATTTCAGGGAAGCTGCTTTTATACCCAATCATGGCACCCACCTGTTCTCAATTAGCCTGTTCACCTGTGGGATGTTCACAATAAGTGTTTGATGAGCATTCCTCAACTTTCTCAGTCTTTTTTGCCACTTGTGCCAGCTTTTTTGAAACATGTTGCAGGCATCAAATTCAAAATGAGCTAATATTTGCAAAAAAATAACACAGTTTACCAGTTCGAATGTTAAGTATCTTGTCTTTGCTGTGTATTCAATTGAATATAGGTTGAAAAGGATTTGCAAATCATTATATTCTGTTTTTATTTACGATTTACACAACGTGCCAACTTCACTGGTTTTTGGTTTTGTATTTAACCCATTGGTTATTAACAAATGGGTCAGTTTTTTTCATACCTACTATTGCTGACTACTGTTGAGTAATCTCACTTAATCAAGCCTTTTCTGACAGTCCATACTACAAAATAAGTAATAAAAGTATGTATGATTCCTGCTGATATCGTATCCGATTGATATCGGTATCGGCCAATACTCTAGGCTGCATTATCAGTATCGTATTGGAGGTGAAAAAGTTGTATCGGGACACCCCTAATCCTCCCCCTACTCTCTCGCCCCCCTGCACGAGCCTATCCACTGTCCCTGTCTCCTTATCAATAAAGGCACAAAAATGTCCAAAAAATAATCTAAAACAAAAAAAAGAGGAAGAAACCAATCATTATCCACCACCATTCGTATAGGGCTGGGCAATATATTGATTAAATCGATTCATTCACATTTTTTTTTGCAGAAGATTTAAAAACTAAAATAATCAAGATTTTTTTTTCCTGACTTGTGCTTTCTTTTATTCTAAGTTGTTGCATGTTTTCATTGTGGTAGGCCTGGTCAGGTTTTGCTCAAGCAGATGTTTAAGCTGATATTTGTTTTTTAAATGGGATTAAATACTGATCAGAGTGTTTCATGTTAATAAACAGCTCAGAATTTAGTGTTCATGTAACCAACTCTTCTACGTTCAAACTACATTATCAATATTTTATGAGAAAATACCAGCATGCAACTTAACTATTATGGGGAATTCTGTTTACTTTCAGAAAACTTGGAGGTTTTTTCCTTAAGAAGGAAAAAAATCAATAAATCGTAAATCAAATTTTGTGATTTGATTTTTAAAAAATCATGATTTGTCCACATTTAACTGTGCACAATACAATCGATACATAAGGACAACCCTAAGATGTTATTTCAGGTAATAATGCACTGCTGTAACTTACACACTGAGCAGCCATGTTTGTTTCTGAAATAAAAATCTGTGAGCGTTGTCTGAGTGACCAGGTAGGACCTCCAACAGACCGCATTGCTTTGCTCTGACAACGTTGTAGACGACGAATGATTTAGATTCAGGAAACAGCTTATTAAACCCATTTTTTAATATAATGTAGAATTCTAATTGACTTTTCCTTCACAAACTAATAATTCTACAACTTTGAAGTCTTAAAACATTTTTTCTGAGCTGTGAATGTCAAGCAAAAAATAGCTGAGAGTAAATCCTGATATGAGCACCCTTTGGAAGAAAAAGAGCCTTGATGGGAATCGTCAATCAGTCTGAATCGGAAAATCAATTCTGGATCGAATCATCACCTTTAGAATTTTATGAAGTGTTAAAGGTCATGTAGGCATTGATAAATGAATGTCACGATGGTGTGTTCAAATGACATTTTCATGATAAAGGAAATAAGGTGGACGGTGGCACAACAAGTAGCGTGCCTGACTCACAGCAAGAAGGTTGCTGGTTCTGTCTCTCTATGTGACCCTGGGATTGGCTGTCGACTAGTTTTGGGTGTATCCTGCCTCAGCTGGGATAGGCAGTACAGATAATGGATGGAAAGTAATTTTTTTTTCTTGGAAAATTAACTGGTGTGGTTGTTTGGATTTAATTGTTTTCTTAGAAATATGAAATAATGAATGAATAGTTTTATTTCAGTTATATAAATGTTAAGAACAAACAAAGAATACAATCATTTAACACAAACTTATTAATAACTGAAAAGGTGTAGGCTGAAGCTTGAGGCTTGTTTTTGCCTGTCCTGTACATTCAAGATAAATTTGACATATAAGGAAAAAAGATCAGACATCCTTCTTTATATCATAACACTGTAATATCATTATACCTTTATAAGCATTAATTAATTGTAGCTTTGAGGTTTTTCTGAAATAGTTGCAACGTAATGTTGATAACAGCATAAACTAGAAAAGCACTTGGAGAGCCCAGACCTCCGCCAAGCAGCTTCAGTCCACTTTGGCGAAAATGGTCCTATTTGGCAATGTTAAAGACTCCTTTAAAAAATTCCTGTATCTGGATGGTGATCCGGATCAGTCCCAAAATCTAACAATTTCTTCCTTATCCCATTCCACACATTTCCTGAAAATTTCATCCAAATACTTCCATAACTTTTCAAGTTATCTTGAACGCAGACAAACAGACAAACTAACCAATGCCGGCAAAAATATAACCTTCTTGGCTGAGGTAACAAAGCTAAAGTTAACCATCACCAGTGTAGTTGGCAAACAGCAGACATTATACTATCAGCAGACAACTTAAAAAAATTGAAGAGGAATGAAGAGGTCAGTACACACAGTGGATCTTTAACTGTCACAGCAGATCAACCATTTTCTTATTTACCATCAACAAAACAATGAACACATTAGGGCTGAATGATTTCAGGAAAAAATCTAATTGCGATTTTTCTTGCAGATGTTGCAATTTTAACTTGATTCACAATTTTCTTCAAATCAATCTTCAGTGCAATATTCACTATGTTTACAGTATAGACAACAGTAAGGAACTCAATGATTGAAAGCGCGTAACACATTATCCATCATCTAATATTGATGATAAATAACCTGTTGTAATTATTTAAGGGTTACTCAAACTTCTACTCCTAAACAGAGGCTTTGTGTTGTTGACCTGCTTACCAGCACTTCCCTAAATGCAAATTTCCTGCAAATTTGTAAAATAGTATGTGTAAAATAGTTGACACAACAGATCCTGGGTCAGTCAGGAGCCCTGCACAAAAATTGCAGCTTTGGCGATCACATTATTACAATTTCGATCCGAAAACTAAATCTTTCAGCCCCAGAACACGTTGCGTAGTGGACTCTATGAAGTGGAAAACATGAAGTCTGAATAAAAAGTTAACTCTAATTTCTTTTGATTGAGCTCCAGATGTTTTTTTTTTTCATCAACAGAAAAAGGAAAACATGGAGGATTTATTTTCTCTGAGCATGAACTTTCAAGTAAAATGAGAATTTCTGCGTCTGTTTATCATGTTCAGAAATAAATCTTTAATAAGTACTCACTGTTATAATCTCTTCTTAGACACACAATGATTCTTGACTTATTCCGCCTCAAAACTTTTGATTAAATTATCCCTCCGTGAACCTGTTTAGTGACTCTGTATCTGTGAGTCTATTTTAATTCTGACAGGTATTATCTGTTACCATGGACGTCGTCTTATAAATACATCCTCAGTCTGCGACGAGGCTGACAGGCGGAGCGTTCCTGCAGCCCCTCTTATTTCTCTCCCTGGTAAATATCACTCGCCCTACCTTCCTACCAACCTACCTACCGCTGCTTAAACACAACCCTGTTTTTAGCCGAGTGACATTTAAAAGAAACACAAGACCTTTCGCAACACGGGCGCGGCAAGAAATGAAACTTGGCGTATGAAACGCACGGCTCTACTTTAATTATACGAGAGTTGAAGCTAAAACTCATATTCATGTCTTCGAGGGTGGCGAGGATTAATTTGTGCAGGCTAAAAATGGATGAAACATTTAACTTTGTGAGGGAGAAATGTGTGCATGATTCCCACGCCGCCTTGTAATAGTTGGCAGATGCGAATGCCAGGTCATCTTGCTTTTTACTTCCCTTCGTGGAAAGTGTGTGTCTGCATCTCCACGTTCGTGTGTGGGCACATAAAGCTGTTGCATGGCCTCATCGATTTCATGCCCTCTTCTCACATCTATTCACATCTCCCCTCCTCCTTCTGATTCTTCTTCTTCTTCTCTGTTCTGGTCCGTTGCCCATGGCGGTGGTTCATCTCCGGCAGCCTGAGCAGGAAGTGGGTGGCGGCCTGGTGAGAAGAGGGACCTCCCGTGAGTTTTATGTAAGGCCGTCACGTGATTGGAGGTAGGGAGGAGGGGGGTGACTTCGATCTGCGCCGGCGGGGCTGGGTTAAGGGTCGATGGCGAGAAGGCTTGTTCGCTGCGGGCTCTTAAAAGCGGAGGGAGTATGTTAAACATCCCATCGATCTGCGTGATCCTCCGAGACCGGAAACGGAGAACAAATAGTACACAGTCACAAAGAAAGTCTCACAAACAGATGGAAGCAGGAGTGGGTTTCACAGAGCTCAAACAACACACAGTGAGGGAGTCAGAGCTTAAAATATGAAGTGAGGGTCTCTCAGAAGCACCTTCCAGGGGTTTCATGACTCTCTGCCAGATGTGAGGACTACAGGAAGTAGGCCAGAGCATCCTGGTGGGAGGGTGGGCTATTTTCAGTCCGAGCATTGTAAGAATGGAGGCCTTCAAATGGTGTTGGCAGGGGGCCGTCATCTACAAGAGGGCCTTTCCTATTTCACTACTTAAAAGAGAATCAAGTGTTCAAAGCTTAGGGAAATTGAGGTCTGTAGGGGGTCTTAGGGAGCCAAGGGGTCACAGCTTGAATTTGAATGAGGTCGTCCCATCTTACAAAGAATAAAATAAAGCAAATGAAGAAGAGCCCATATTTCATTTTTACCTTCCAAATATGCTAACACCTGCTCAAAGACTTAATGCCTCTGGATGTGTTGCTAGGCGGCTTTTTCATTAGATCAGATGGAGCTGCCTTCTTCAAAAAGATCCAGCCAGACATTAATTGAATTAATAAAACTTTATAAAATAAAGAATGGCAGGGAAAAGTATCGGGCACTTCCTTGAGTGCACCTAGAGCTGGGCGATATGGATCAAAATCTATATTTCAATTCTTTTTTTTGGGGTTAAATGACGATATTCTAAGTTTACCTCAGTATTTTTTCAGATAAATGACTTAAAAACTAAATTAAATGATGCTTAAAGTTGAGTCATTTTGATGCAGAGGTCTACAGAACTTTAGGTTTGGGGCTGCACCATTTTACCAAGTTATTATATTGAACATTGAGGAGTGAGCTTCATTAACTTGATGGACAATATGGACAATGCCGATGGATTGCTTCTTGCAAAGTGCAGGATTAGGAGACTGAAAAACTCTTTGTCCCTCAGGCCATCAGACTGTACAACTCCTCACTTGAGGGGAGGAGGAGTAACAGGAAGACTGAGGACAGGAAGGAGCTGTAGCCACAAGAATCCATATTTTGTATTTATATTTATTTATATATATTTTTTTTATATCTGCAAATAGTTTTTTTCTTTTTTGATATCCTGTGTTCTGTTTTGCCCTGTGTACTGCTATACAATGCTGCTAGAATCTTAAGGAGTCTACTCAAGGGATTAATAAAGTTCTGTCTAATCTAATCTCATCTCATTTTATTACGCTCAAGCTTTTTGCAACCCATTTAGGCATTCACATATTGGCATTTCTAACCCTGGATTTCCACATAGTCAGCCCATGGAGCATCATAGCTGCATCTGCGAGCACACACGCAGAAACTTAACTCAGTTTTGTGGCAAACTAAAGTAGGGATGATAGAAAGAAGGCCTGGGGGTGATTTGCTGCCTACGACCTGCTACATCAACGGATTATGTAAAAACTGGGGGAAATGGGGCCTCACTTAATGTTGTATATAACATCAACAACTATATGGTATAAACAATATCGTGTAAACTTGTCTTAATTCACAGAATCATTAAAACAGTGACAACATGCAGTGAAGTCACCAACAACGTCAGATCATTTAAAAGTGCTTTTTGCAGAAATGATCTTAGCTGATGGAAAACGGAAGAGCAAAGGCATCGCCAAACTCATTCATAAGAAGAAAATACATTCAAACTAGATTTAATAGTACTCAACCATGCCATGTTCAAACTCACTGAAATGATTTTTCTCTATTCTGATGCTTGGTTTGTACTTTAGCAGGTCAACTTAAGCATGTCTGTACTCCTTAATGCATAGAGTTACTGCTATGTGATTGGCTGATTGGCTATTTGTGGTAATGAGCAGTTGATCTAAAATTGCCAAAATAGGCAGGCATGTCCTCGGTATTTTATTTGTTCAGCTTCATTTTTCATCAAAACAGATTAACATACACATTGTTATGGCTGCGAATATGACTGAGGATCATTTATTTCTGTGCCTCAAAAGCCCCTTCAAGAGCTTGTCTTCATTATTTGACGCCTTCTTGCTAAAAAATGGAGCAGCCCAAACTGTTCTGTGCCTCAGTCCTCCAAAGTACAAAAACAGCCTTGTATGACAGAACAGTGAGACGGCAAAGCACCAGCAAACCAAGCAAGGCCAAAACCATGACAGGCCAATGACCGAGGTAGAACAGGCGAGAAAATGGACAAAAAGCAGCAATAAACTGAAATAAGCATAAACACTCTCCACACACACCCACACCAACACACACACACTGATTGTGCCAATCCGGTGCCAGTAAATTGCTCTGTGCTGGAGAGCTTAGGGAGGCATCAGAGAGCCCGGGCAGCATCCCGCGCTGAGCTGCGGATCCCAAGCTGACTGAATGTGGATGCTTGGCCCAGTCGGCTGGATCAGCTGCTAATACACAGCCCGGGACCAGGGAATTACTGAGTAAGCACTGTGCCCCATGCAGCCGCTGGCAACGCGCACGCTCCAGCACACACATGCACACAAGGGATGGGGGGGCATGTTGGTCACAGGAATGAATGGCATGCTCACAGACTGTAGTGCCATGAGAGCAGAAGAATACAATGATGTATAATATGACCAGACTACAACATGGATCCACATTGTCCAGTCATAAAACCACTCTGCTGCACTCTGCAAACTTAACTTTGTTGGCTAATTATATCCGTCATAGTTTTTGTCAACAACCATTTTTCCCCAGATGAAAACTACACAGTAACTAATAAAAACAAGTGCAGATGGACAAAAACTCAGACTAAATTGACTTGGCGTTTTCATAAACAAATATAAACTAGACTAAAATGTTTGACAGAGACTTAATCCAATCAGACCTAATTTGGTCATGAAGAAAGTAGGGATGAGTTAGGAATATATCCAATCACAGCAACTTTGGTTGTGTGGAAAGGTTGGATGAGTTAAGAGGGACATCCAATCAGAGCTCCTCTCTTTATGAATTGATATATTCATGTAGAGCAGATTCACTGTTTGTTGTCAGTTCTGGTATTGTAACTGAGATGCTCTGCCAGGTAGCCTAAATAAAGGTGAGTGCATTTCACACAAAAGTTCAATTTGTTTCTGTTCATTTATATATTCAAACTTTACCAGCATTCAGTAACAGGTTATTAGATGTTTCTTTTTATCCAAATGTAAAACATGACTTCAGAAATTCAAGGAAACATAAATGTCTTACCTTTTACACTTCATATTTTAGTTGACTAAATTTACCGTAGATGTCGTCGACTAAAATGTAGGGAAATTTCATCAACTAAAGCTAGACTAAAATTTAAACAATTAAGATGACTAAATTATGACTTAAACTGAAGATATTTTAGGCAAAAGATTATAATCAAAACTAAATTTAAAAAGTGTGTGTCTTGACTTATGGGAAAGACGGACTGACAAAAACAAGTTTATCTTAATAAACAGAATAATTGTTAAACACATTTTGACAAAACAGATTTCATGGAAGGGGACTATGGCATGACCAATCATTCATCATAGAAGGAAGTTAGGTTAGTTAGGAGCACGCAGTCGCACTTGACAAGGAGCTCCTGGACTGCAAGGGGTTAAAGGCCAACAAATGGTCCAGTAGATCTGTCAGGGATGAGGAGTGGGCCAGCTGCTTTGCACATAATCGACACACAATGGAGCCCACAGAGCTCTCACATAGTGGCATCTGCATACAGATTTTTACCTCCCTGCTTGAACGAATATTCAAATGTTGATTTGACTTTTTTTTTTTTTGTTTGATTTGATAAATTGATTTCAAACAACTATCAAAAGGCTAAAAAAAAGTACAGACAGAAAAAAAGACAATTAGGGCTTGGATCAATGTAGCATGTCTGAAAAAGAGTGTAAAGAAGTCAAAATTTATTCAATTCTGACACCTCTCCATCAATTAATAACCAATTATTTAGCTTCCCAGTCTATATAAATATTAACATGTAGTTAGTTTGTAAATGACATACAGAACAGATCATCTCAAACTGGTTTCTTGATCATGACAATGACTTCACTGTTTTCCAGTGGTCTCCATGGTCACCAGATTTCAACCCAGTAGAGCACTTTCAAGATGAGGTGGAATGAGAGATTTGCATTATGGAAGCTGCAGTTTGTTCTAAATGTAGAGAAAACTAAACGCATGTTGTGTGCATCTACACGAGCAACGAAAGGAACAAAACTGTTAAGATAGACGGTCAAGACATTGAGCTTTGGAGTGTCTACTGGATAAAAACTTGTCTTTTAAAGAGCACTTTCAGCATGTTGCTAGAAAGCTGAAAGTTTGACTTGGTTTTTACAACAGAAACGAGTCCTGTGTCTTTTTTAATGTCAAAAGAACTGGTCGAGTCTGCTTTTCTACCTCTCCTTGATTATAATGTTGTCTTGTACACGAATGCCTCTACTCAGAGACTGCAGATGTTAGACAGTGTGAACATGGAGCTCTGAGATTTACTCATCACTGTACTTTATACTCTAAAGTCAGTTGGACTTCTTCTCTTGGACATTGGTGTGTGTTCATTTACAAAGCCATTCTTGGCAAAATTCCTGACTATCTCTCCTCTTTATTAATCTTGAAAGATGGATTACACAACCTGAGATCATTGAGCTTTGTGCAGTTTGTTGTTCCCAGAATCCGAACTGAATTGGGAAAGAAGGCTTTTAGGTTCTCAGCACCTTTTACGTGGAATAATCTGCAGACTGAATTTAAGCTGCAAAACTTGGTGTCTCTGAATGTTTTTCAATCTACAGTAAAAACTTTGCAATCCAGATTTTCTGAATGCCACTGTTTTATTTGATGATTTACCTTTAAAATTGTTTCTTTACTTCATTTGTACTGCATGAGTCTGAGTGACTGTTTGATGAAACTGTGTGTTGCTGCCATTCTTGGTCAGATCTCCCTTGAGAAGGAGATCTGCTGATCTCAATGGAACAAACCTGTTAAATAAAAAATAAAAAAATAGAAAAATATGGACCAGGAATGTTTGCAGTGCCTTGTTGAATCTGTGCCATAAAGATTTAAGACAGTTCTGAGGGCAAAAAAGGGTTAATCCTATAATAATAAGGTGCACCTAATGAAGTGGCCAATGATTGTATATTGCAGTATAACAGATTAGAAGTATTTATGCTTTAAAATGCATATTCATTCATATCTTTACCTGTGATGCTGCAGTAAAGATGGTGCATAAAGCTCACCTGTATTGCCTATGAGGGCCCCTCGTAGCATGAGTTGACAGGATTTCCCAACACCAGCTCTGCTTTTCCCTCCTCCTTTCTGTTTTTCTGTCATCGCTGATGGACTGCCATGTTTCCCCCTCATTTGTCTGTTCTCCTGTCAGATTCCTGATTTGTATTCTCTCAGCCCGAAACGTCTTGGAACACCAGCAGCCCCTCTGTCACAACCGAATAAAGATATCTAGCTTTTGCATCTTTGCCACTCGGTAATTTGCTAACAGGGCCCACTGGACTGCACTGTTGGATTCTCTTCCCTGTTATGTGATTTATTGCGAGTTCCTGAGAGGGTCCTTTTTTTTTTTTTTTAGCCTGTGTGCCGTTAAAGCAGCCGGTCGCTCCGCCAGCCGGTCCAGTTCTGTGAAATGCAGCTAAATTGGCTCATTTATGTAAACATTCAGTTTGCCCAACCTTGGCCTCAGACAACAACAAGTCTACAGGGGGAGCTCTGGAAGGCTCCATATTGAAAAACTAGAGGCATTGTTAGAAACAAAACAACAAGACAAGCAGGAGAATTGTTTGCCAGACGTATTGTTTTTAGGATAATGATGCATTTGACAGAGAGCGACAGAGTTTATTCCAATTGTGGTCGTATTGTTAGAGGATGAGGTCAGCGAGTGGAGACGGGGTGATGATGAGAAACAGCTCTGAAAAAGTGAGCATGAATACATTTGATCATAGCCTCCAGAGTCTGTGCTGTTTAGGCTTTTAGGCACAAGTTATGTAAAGTTTCTCACAGATCTAAATTGGTGTGGAGGCTGGGGACAGCTCTCTTTGTTTTGATGTGATTCTACAGGACACAATACAACCCTTTTAAAGGACAAAGATATTTCAGAGCTGGTGAATAAAATAGTTTGTGCAGCTAGGTTTTAACAATCAACTCTGAAATCATACCCAAGATGCTGCTGCTTCTGCCTAATTGTAGCTGTGGACAGGAAACCAGAAATAAACACCCGCACTGCAGCAAAGTGGATTTTTGCAATGTGGAGGTTATGGTTCAGTTTCACATCTAGAGTGTACTACACTAAAAAAAGTGATGTTGATTTACACAGGGTAATTGAACATACTATACATAAAAAAGTCAAGTTTAACATACCGTAAAATCATAACACACTTTTTTGCTTTTAAATAATCTCTCATTTTTTTGGGTGCTTATTATACACGAGTACAAACAAAATACTTAAAATATTTCAACATCACTATTGCAACAAATCTGATACAAAAAGCCAAAATATTCTCTTTCTCTGCAAAACATTACCGCCAAACTTGCGTTATTCTTACAAAACTGACTGTTAATCTGTTCTAATCAAATATTTTGGCTCTTAATTAGTTAAACTTTCTGTAATCATTGTTTAATTATCAAGTGTTACCACCCACTGGGAAACACAGAGTGCTGCCATCTTGTGAGCAAGGGGACGCAGAATAGCTGCGCTGTGATTGGTCGGTACACTACAACTGAGCATGCTCGGGCAGAAATCGAGTAACTGCTCATGCGTGAAGCAAAAAGTGTTTCCACATCCGGTTGAGAGAGAGAATCGTGTACGGTATTGTGAAAATACTGAAATTTCATTGATTGAAACTTTGAATAAAGGTAATGTTTGAATTGTCTGAGAGAGTAAGGTTTGGGCAAAATTTGGGTGCGTATTATGTGCAGAGTGTAGTGCAGTGTTTTTCAGGCAAAAATGGTGAAAATATGGGGTGCGTGTTATTGAGAAATTACAGTAGGTTAGTTTCGTATACATGACATAAAAGAAGAACTTCAAATCTTCGCTAAAACAGTTGTGTAATTTGAACAAATAAGAACTGAGAACTACATAACAAACAAATATTTTTTGGTAAATAAAACGTCAATATGTGCAACCGATGTACATATTTTTTTTTCATATAAATTGAACAGACTTTATTTTCACTTAATAACCACTCAGTCTTGAAGGATGGAATGCACAACCTTGCTAATGAAGGCACTGGAACATGATTCAAAGTCTGATGCTAGGTTAGATTAGATTAGATTAGATTAGATTAGATAAAACTTTATTAATCCCTTTAGGAAACTCCCGCAGGGAAATTATGAAGTTCCAATAGCAGTTGAAAAGTAGATAGAAAGACATAAAAATGATAGATATAAACAGAAAATATAAATAAATAAATATTAAATAAAAATAAAAATACGGCTATTGGCTGGCTACTGCTCCTTTCCGTCCTCTGTCTTCCTGTCACTTTTCCTGCACCCAGTGAGGAGTTGTACAGTCTGATGGCCTGAGGGACAAAGGAGGAAATGACAGGTTTATCATCGTCAAAGATATATGGGGTGTTGTTATTATGGAGTGGTTGGTTCTGCAGTGTTTTAGCCGCTTCTGAAATCAAGTTAAAGGGCTATGTCTTTTGTTGCTATTTTGGATCTATCACTTTCTATCCATGCATCCATCTGACCAAGAACCATGAGAACTGATTCACAGCTGTATGAGATCCATTGGTTTGCAAGCAATTCTAAAATGCAGACTCTATCTGATGACTGTAGGCAGAGGCAGGCTACCTATACCCATTGACTCCCAGTGTTTGAGCTAAGCTAACTAGCAGTAGGCTAGCTCTGCCCGTCTCTTCTTTGTTACTGCAGGAACAGTCAAAAGAATGGTGTGTATCTGCTTGTTGTGGACTCGGGAGTGAGGCAAGACAGAAAACAAAAAAAAAGTTGGCATATCCCTTTAAGTGATTAGTAATAATAATACTTTGGTCATTTTTCCAACTTATTGCCCACATCCCTAGTTCAAACTGCCTTCACAGATGACATTTATTGATATAAAGCGTTAATATATGATGTCTTTTTGTGTGGAAAGATGAGGCCATTTTGTGAATGTCCTCAGGTTTACTGATGGATCATCACTGATAGCCAGCTGGGTTGGATCAGAGCAGACAGCAGGACTGAAATCCAGTCAAATTTGTGGAGTTTAGAGGGAATGCTGGATGTTACTCCAGTTTTAATCTACTGGTCTTTACTCTTAGCTTCCTGAAATAAACTTTACTCAGTGCATTTGGACGTATTTATCCAATCCAAACATTTCTTTTAGCTGGAGCTTGCTGCTTTGATAATTTAGTGATTCCAGCATAGAGTATAAATCTGCCATTTATTGCTGTTTCATTCAGTCCCTACACGCTTTAACCTGTTTTCGCCCAGCATCCATCCTCGGCGGAGTTTGCCATTCATATCAGTAAAATTCATTTCAGAGCACAAGCAGAGTCATCTGAGCATTACCTCCTGAAACCCAAACAGAGATGCCGCTGCTTTGTGTTTGAGCTGGTAATCTAAATTGTTTTCCCCTCTGAATGTTTGGTGAACAAGTTGGTGTAAAAGGCAAACATAATCAACAGCTGCTGGATCCCATCAGAGGGCTGTGAGACAGTTACACCTACAGATTCACTCTGCATTTAGATCTGCAGTCAAATAATGAGCTCCAAGTCCAGCAAATACATTCCTCTTTTAATCGAGGTGCACATGAGTGAACACAGTAAATCACCTTATTTGTGAGTTTACAGCAGATCAAACTGGAAGGTAAAAGCTGCTTCAGTGATCATCAAAAAGCTTGGCTGCTTTTTAAAATCACTGACAAAGGCAGAAACAGATCCAGGCTTTAATTAGAGTGAAAATGAGCTTGTTATTCACTTGTTAACATCAAGAGGGAAGTATGGCAGGTGAGAGGGGTCAGTGCGATGTTGCTGTATTTTTAGTCGTGATATTGGATGGATTTTTAATTGGTTGAGGAAGTGAGTTAGTTTCAAAAGTGAACAAAAAAGCAATATATAGTTGTGTTTAGAGATTAATAGAACTCATCCATCCATTATCTATATTCTTTTTCAATCTCTCTTTATCAATCAGTTTTATTTTGTTCAGCACCAAACTATAACAAATAATATCTCAAGATGGTTCACAAAAGAGCAGGACGATGCCGAACTCTTCTTTTTAGTTTTGTTTTCTTCAAATCTCTATTGTACAATGGAGGATTAGGGCCATGTAAAAAAAAAAAAAGTATGTTTAAAAAATAAAGTAAAGTTACGAGAATAAAGTCATAAAGTTATGAGAATAAATTCGAAAAATTACGTGAATAATCTCATAAAGATAAGATAATAAAGTCATAAATCTATTTAAATTAAGCTAGAAAACAATGGAAGGTTGAAAGGTTGTACCAGAAGAGCAACCATCCCCATATTCAAAGAAAATGAAATGGGAGCGTCTTCTTGATTAAGGTATGCTTGCATTGATCTAAAGATTTTAGTAATTTTTTGACTTTATTCTCATAACTTTGTGAGATTACTCTCGTAACTTTTGACTTTTTTTATTAACTTTATGACTTTGTTCTCGTAACTATGTGAGATTATTCTCTTAACATTTCGACTTTATTCTCGTAACTTTGACTTTATTCTCGTAACTTTGTGAGATTATTCTTGTAACTTTTTGACTTTATTCTCGTAACGTTATGAGATTATTCTCATTACTTTTAGACTTTATTCTCATAACTTTATGACTTTTTTTCGTAACTTTGACTTTTTTTGTAACTTTATGACTTTGTTCTCGTAACTTTGTGAGATTATTCTTGTAACTTTTCGACTTTATTCTTGTAACTTTATGACTTTATTCTCATAACTTTATGACGTTTTTTTTGTAAATGTATGACTTTTTTCGTAACTTTATGACTTTGTTCTCGTAACTTTGTGAGATTATTCTCTTAACTTTTCGACTTTATTCTCGTTACTTTTACTTATTCTCATAACTTTGTGAGATTATTCTCGTAACTTTTTGACTATATTCTCTTAACATTATGGGGTTATTCTTGTTACTTTTAGACTTTATTCTCATAACTTTATGACTTTTTTCGTAACTTTATGACTTTTTTTTGTAACTTTATGACTCTGTTCTCGTAACTTTGTGAGATTATTCTTGGAACTTTTCGACTTTATTCTTGTAACTTTATGACTTCATTCTCATAACTTTACTTTTTTTTAAAGTACCTTTTTTTCCCCTTTTAATGTGGCCTTAATCCTCTGTCGCACTATTGTTACCTTCAATTAATCAATCAATCAATCGCCAAGGATGTTATTTTTTCGCCAGGGTCTGTCTGTTTGTCCGTTATCAAGATTACTGAAAAACTATGGGATGGATTTACAGGAAATTTTTACCAGAGGTGTGTTTTGGTCCAAGGAAGAAGCCATTACATTTTGGTGCTGATCCCACCAGATTGACGTCACAAAAACACTTTGACGTTTATTTTGGCAAATTCCATTCATTTCTCCTCAGCTGCTGTGAGGGTTTTGCCCCCTGGACGTCATTATGGGAATTGTAGTTTATTTGCAAACTGACATCAGTTGTTTTCAATGTCACTACATTTCCCAGCTTCCCTTGCAATGCCAGCGGAGGAGTTCTCCACATGGACAGACATGAGCGGAGACTTGGCCATCCAATCGGACCGCAAAAGCCACTGCTGAAACTGAGCTGCTTGGCGTAGGTCTGAGCTCTCGGAGGGCTTTTCTATTTTTATTTTTGTTAATTTGCCACATTTGGCAACAGTTACAGTGGCTTGTTAAGTGGGCAGGGAGCTGTGGGCAGATCCAGACTCAAGCTGAAAAGCCAGACAGAGGTGGGCCGAGATATAGGGACTAAAATGAGATGGACTGGTGAAATATACCCTGTTTAATGCATATTGAACTGTCTGTGTTGTATATCATTAACTGATAGTTTTAGCAATACAGTCAGTAAACAAGTAACATGGTGACAAGTTTTAACCACAAATATGTAAGTAAATCTCTATATTGTGAAAATATTTTGGTTTTCCTTTGAGTTAAATCCAATTTAAGTAAGTAATGAGAAATACTCTCTGATTCTTTGTAGATGTATCAAAAAACCTCGACTACCTTTTTGTTTCCCAGCTTTGACTTTGACAACTTTTCTGGCTCTCGTGTTGGCCGACACTCAGCTGTTCTCTTTTTCATCCGTCCATCTATTCATTCCACCCTCTGGCTAAATAAAAATCCCCAATCTTATTTGTATTATGCCCCACGCTCCTTTTCTTCTACATCACAAGTGCCATGAATTCCATCTCCAGGATTAGCTCACATGACATTTGACAGTTCAGAATAGATTTGAATATATCATGGCGTGGCTTTTCCACACATGAGAAGAGTGATTGTTTGTGGCTGTTCTTTATTTGTGCCCTCCTGGCACTCGTCAGGACCCAGCTGTGTTGGCGTCTCCTCCATCACAGCTAAAGTTCGTTCTCTGTGAGATAATTAAAGTGGAGGCATCTGTGTGAGCGCTGTGATACGGCGACTCGACCAACAACCTGCAGCCATGACGCCCTCCCTGCTGAGGCTGAGGACACATCCAGACAGTGGATTTTCATCATGTGGATTTTCAGATGGAGTCGCTTTGAGTGTGATAGACATACAGATGATCATCGCCTGTGTCGGGGTTATACATTTTTTTATAACATCTATATTGAATAAGTCATGGATTTTATCAGAGTCTGAATTTAAAGACAGGCTTGGCCTTCAACAAAGAGAGCAGTGAAGAAGTCAGAAGTATGGACTGAGAAGTTTTATCCGATCAGTGCATGGCTCACATGAGATTTTTCAAAACCTTTTTTAAAACAAGATGTACAGTGAGGTAGGGCTGAAAAATGTATGGTTGTCGGATTGAAATCACAAATTCAGACAACGCAATCATGCTCCTGACTGACCCAGGATCTGTTGTGTTGCTATTTTACACAAACTATTTTACAAATATGCAGGCAATTTGCATTTGAGAATGGCTCACAAATGTATGGCAACTGCGAATCGGTTCTCATTGTTCACTTAAAAGAGTAGTTCAAAAGAGTCGACTCGTTTACGAACGTCACATCTCCGCTGGGGAAGTGCTGGTAAGCAGGTCAACAACACAAAGCCTCTGTTTAGGAGTAGAAGTTGGAGTATCCCTTAAATAATGAAAACAGATGATTTATCATCAATATTAGATGACGAATAATGTGTTGCGTGCTTTGATCATTGATTTCCTTACTGTTGTCTATACTGTAAACATAGTGAATATTGCAATGAAGCCTGATTTGAAGAAAATCGTAAATCAAATTGAAATCACAATATCTGCCAGAAAAATCACAAATAGATCTTTTCTTGAAATTGTTCAGCTCTACAACAGTGTGACTACAATTCCTTTGAAATGAGTGTACATTTACAAGGTCTTGATCTAACATGGTCCTTGAACTGCCTTAAACTGGGTTTACTTAGGTTAAGCTTTTTAAACTAGGTTTAACTGGTTTTGAGTATATGTGAAGTATTTTTTGGCTCTCTATATTTTTCATTATCTTTTTATGAGGAAAATGTTGGTTACAAAATAAATCACTTCTAGCATTATTTTACAGCATCTATTCCAACTCTTTTTTTGAAATTGCAAATGAACCAAGGCAGCTTACATGATATTCAGAAGGAGAGATGATGTTGCAATAAAATCAATCAATTTTACTCAAATTTGGTCTTTACGATACGGTTTTAACTAGGTTAAACTGTCTATAACTGGACTTCTTATAACTGTCTGGACTTACCTTATTGTAACCAGGTGTTGGTTAGGATCACTGGGCTGTAACTGGGTTTTAACTCGGCTTAACTGGTTTTGACATAGTTTACCTAGTTTTGCTTGTCCCATTTGGGTATTGACTTAGTTTAACTGGATTAAACTGGACTAAACCAGACTCTAATTTTGCTGTTTCTAATTTAGTTTTAACAAGGTTAAACCGAGTTAAACTGGCTTAAGTTTGGTTTTAATTGTGTTTCAACAAGGTTAAACTGCCTCTCATTGGCTTTACTGATTTTTAAAGTTTTAACTACATTACATTGGATTTGTTCTGGTTTTTGATAAGTGTAACTGGGTTAACTGGATTTAATCTTAGTTTAAGAGAGATCTTATGAGTTTAGATATGTTTTTTAGCTGGTTTTCAACAGTGCTTTAACATGGTTTAGCTGGATGCTTTAGGATTCAGCTAGGTTCAGGTGTTTGTAGCTGGGTTTTACTAGGTTTAGCTTAATCCTGGTTTACTTTTTTCTTACTTATTTGAAACCAGCTTTAATCGTCTTTCACTAGGTTTTAAGTAGGTTCAGATGTATTGAACTGGGCTTTAACTAGGTATAACTGGCTTTAACTAAAGTTTGAAGAAGTTTTGAGTGTTTGTGACCAGATTTTGAGCAGGTTTGACCTTCATTAAAGTTTTAACCAGCTTTACTGGCATTTCAAAGTAGTGGATCTTTCCAAAAAAGAAGGCCTCTGGGGCTGCTTTCTAAATCGTACAGGCAGAAATGTTCTGAAAATGCAGAGTAAAGTGGAGAACTTCTTCAACACAAAAACATTTTTCACTTGAGCTTGGATCATTTTCTCGTACATTCAGGAAACAAACTGCACGATACAAGAAGCTTCCCTGGAGTTGTGAAAGGCCAGCTGGAACACTTAGTAAATTATATTCAATCCTTGTGCTCTAGCTGAGTGTACCGAAGGAAGAATCCATAAACTCAGTCCAGCTTATCAAGAGTGGTTTGTACTCTGACTTCAAGTTAACTACACACATACAGACACACATGCACAGAAACATACATTTGTACATCTGCAGCTGAAAAGAAACCCCACTGGCCGTTTCACTTCCAGCCTGAAAGCTGAGCTGATCGCCTTTTATTCTCCTGCAAACTTCCTTTAACTGGAGATTGAGTAACTGTGGGACCCCGGCCGTAAACGCCGAGCCAAGTGTCAGAGCCACAGGTCGGCGAGTGTGTGTTTGTGTGCGTGACACGGTGTAACAGTATGTTCCTCCGTGTTTGAACAAGAACCCTGTCCTCCCTATCCTTTCCAATCTCACACACAGCAGTGGACCTATCACAGCGCAGGTTTACTCATCAACTCACCCGTGGAGCCCCTCCATTTGAAGGGATGCTACATTAGTTCTGCTAGCTGATAGTGTACGAGGAGCGGCGGGGGGACAAGCTGTTGTTGCTGCCTGCTATATGGAGCAATTTGTAAGCATAAAGCAACACATTGTTTTAGACACTTCCCCATAAATTTGGAAGAATTCTTTGAAATTATAAGATTTACTCTCTAATTGATTTTTTGTAAAATTAAGAGTATTTTACCACAATATCTACAGTTACCTGCTGTAAAAACATCTGGACAGTAAATAGCTGTTAAAGGTAAAATAATGTGGGAAAAGATACTGATTTCTGTAAAATAAACAGCATTTTACCATAAAGTCTACAATTACCTACTGTAAAATGACTCTACAGTAAATTACTGAACAGAGTAATGGATAAAGAGAAAATTCTGTTTTGTCTAGGAAAACTGACCAATAGCAGGAATGATTTCTTAAAATATTTAACATTTTTGGGTGAAACAAACGTCTGAGAGTATTTTTTGGGCTAAAAATTGGTGTATGTGATTTTTCTTGAAGATAAATGATCAGTAAACAAAGATATAGAAATATATCTTATATAGATAAGATATAGAAATACAGCAAGTTCACTGTAATTTAAAATTCAATAAAAATAGTTGTAGAATAAAATACAATTTTGATACTTAAGTAGGGATGCTGTTTTTGATAACACAAGGCAAGGTAAAGCTCAGTGCAACATTTGTAACTAGAAAAAGCACTCGGAGAGCGCAGGCCTCCACCAAGCAGGTAAGTTCTGGTAGTGGCTTTTCCACAACCCCTGAAAAAGATACAATTCTGGATCACCAGATCCAGAAAAGTGCCAAGATCTGGACCAAACTCAGCAAATACATGGAAGTTGTTATCCTGTATGAACACAGCAAGTTTTGGGAACGTAGCTCAATATTTTGATTTTATATGAATTATTGAATGTCGTCAATGGGATTTCTCATTATAACGTCAATGTCTTTTGTGAGTTCAATCTGGATCGGATCTGGATGAAATTTACCCTGGTGATAGAGACATGAACCCCATATTACCCTGTGAAATTGGAAGCTAATCCGTCAAGAATTGGCAGAGATATGATTTTTTAGAATTCCCCCCAATATTTACTTATGGGATATTTTGGAATTTTTTGCATCCAGACCAATATCTGTATCACCACCAAAATTTAATGGCTTCTTCCTTGGACCAAACCACACCTCTGGTAAAATTTTCGTGTAAATCTATCTAGTAGTTTTTCTGTAATCTTGCTAACAGACAAACAAACAATCGTACGCCGGCAAGAACATAACCTCCGTGGCAGAGGTTATCAAAAACATATCTTTCAAGTCTGTGTCAACAAATAATCTACACCACCACATGAAAACTCAGCACTCAACAACAGTATTAATGTCAGAAACGAGTTTCCACTGGTTAACTTCTAAAGATAATTAGATATAACACCAAGCCAGGCTTTTGAACGCTCCTCAAGATCCGGCTCCCTTCAAAGAGCCATAAATCCCATCTCTACTGTAAAGGCTGTTGTTGCATCAAAAAGCATTTTATACTTGTGTGATACATTTGCAGGAATTTCTTCTCTTTCTGTGTCACAGTGACCCAAAACTTTCTGATTTCTTGTTGGTCAGAGATTAGGCATCACTTTTCCAAGAATTTGAAAGACTCCTCTCAGTACAGATGCATCATTCAGTCTCATGAGCTCTCGACGTGAGTCCAGTGCCCTTGAACCCAGCTCTACCTGTTGCACCTCCTGCTCTCTTGGCACCTTCTCCAGCTTTCATTAGAACACCTGTCAGCACACGGCGAGACTCTTGACGCTCCTGCCCTTTGATATTCAGGAAATTCAAAGGACACCTCCAAGCCCACTCAGCCTTTCTCACATGACACAGTGACACCTTCAGAGCGCCGCATTCAGGCTCAATGACGTCTGAGAAGACTTCATGTTCTCCTTCCAGCGGCTGTGTGATCAGAAATCAGAGGACGGGTTGGTTTAAGCTGCTGGTGTCCTGGAAAGACTCACAGATTCTTACTGTTAACCGTCTTGAGCAAAAGGCTTTATCAAAACCAAAAAAAACCATACCGATAGGATGGATAGACTTGGTGGGAAGAGCACAACAAATGATGTGGAGAAACAGAAATAAAAACAAATGGAAGACCACCAGAGTGATAACAGAAGTCTCTTCTTTAATGGGCAGCTGATTAGAAAGCAGAAGCACCAAAACAGGTAATTCCTCTTCTTATCACCAGCACCAATAGTGGAGCTCACGCTTATCTTCATACCGACTCTGACTTTAATTAACAAGCTTCTGGGGAGTACAGTGACTCGAGCTGGAGGATGGGACTCTTTCGATTAACTTTGGTAATGATGGCAGATTAAACTTATCTGATTGAACTTCTCTACTCCAACAGTTTATTCAGATTAGGACTGGGCAGGAAACTCAGTTTTAACAATAGCCTACACAGGAAGATGGATGGATCAGATGGATGTATGGGTAGATGGGTTATTAAAAGACGACTAGATGGATGCATAAATGATCAAATGCTGTGATAGGTCAATGAATAGATGGATAAACATAAAGATAAATAGATGGATGGTTGGACAGATGGATGCACAGTCAAGTTGATGGATTGATGGATGTAGATGAGTGGAAAGGCAGATAGATGGATGGATTTGATTGATGGGTACATGGTTAGATGGGGAGGTAGTTGGATAGACAAATGGGGCTATGAAAGACTAGGTGGATGGATTAATGGAAAATTTATCTAGTGGATGGAAAGGAAGGTAGATGATAAATGTTTTAGGTGGATGGATGAAAGAATTGATGGAAAAGTAGTTTTGATGGAAGACTGGATGGAGCTACAGATGGATTGATGGAGCTACTGAAGGATTGGTGGAGTTACTGATGGATTGATGGAGCTACTGATGGATTGATGGAGCTACAGATGGATTGATGGAGCTACTGATGGATTGGTGGAGCTACTGATGGATTGGTGCAGCTACTGATAGTTTGATGGAGCTACAGATGGATTGATGGAGCTACAGATGGGTTGATGGAGCTACTGATGGATTGATGGAGCTACTGATGGACTGATGGAGCTACAGATAGATAGATTGTGCTACAGATGAGTAGATGTATAGATGGCGCTACGAATGGATTGATTGAACAACTGTTGAACTGACCAAATGTACCTAACCCTAACCAAATGTAAAGCACATGCTAGCGCTGAGGACAAAATCAGCCATTTAACACCATTTTTTTCAATGTGGCACAATGTTTTTGGCCTGATGCCCTGTCTCTATTTTCCCCTATGTTGTGCCGCACCCACATGGACGAGTAGCAGGAAAGAGCGCTTTTGATGGGGTGCAGGAGAGATTTTTAGCCTTTTTCTCTGACTTTTCTCACTTAGCAGAGCTTGTTTGTCTTATTGTGAAATTATTTACTTTTCACTTCCAACATAGACGGAGAGACTTTGATGCAATGCTGCTTCAATTCTTACATTCAGTTAGAACATGGTGTTACTTTATATCTAATTTAATATCAAAAAATCTCTACATCTCGACTTATTCAAGTTAAAGTCTTAAGTCTTGAAAAAGTCTTGATGTACAAGAATTGTATCAAACTAAATTGATCCGGCAATTAGACGGCCCCAGTTGGAAAAGAATAATGGCACCCAGGTTGTGTAGATCACATTCATAACCCTTCTCTATAGCTCAGTGTATCTCCTCATGCATTTATTCACCCACACAAACAAACAATGAGACATCATAAACGGTATTCGTATGGCTCTCACCAGGTGCTGGCGTTGCTAAGCTCTAATGGCTGAAGAACACAAAGGCCTGTTTGAGGCTGTCACTTTGATCGTGGCAGCACGGGGCCCCCATGGCTCTGCCGCACTAAAACCTTTATTAACCATATGCTGGAGACATCAGAACAAGTCAATCAGCATTTACATCAGCGCAGGACGGGGATCAAATCACAGCAGAATTCAACAGTGTGTTGTTGATATCATGAACACTGACCTATATTTACATGCAGAACAGTCCAGGGGTTCATTCCTCTCTCCTTAACTTTTCACAAGTCAGTCAGAGGCAAATCCAGCCTGAAGGGGGCGTTACTAATTCTTACTTAATTGCTTTACAGTTTGACTTGTTAGAAATGTAGCTGGGGGATTTTGTACATCCTCACATACTATTCGTCACTGGCTCTAATGGGGCATAAGGATATCATTACATTATAGATCACACTTTAAATTTTAAAGCTTACAAACAACTCTAAGCTCAGTGTTTTTCTCTAAAGAAGTGACAGCAGAAACATAAATCTGTCATTACCATAAGAAAAGCTTTCAGGAATCTCCTTTGTGTTATCTTAAATAACAACCTGTATATACATGATGTCAACATTAAATTAAGTCTTATGACAACAACTATAAAACAGCTACTGCAGGTGCATCAATTTCCATATACAGCTATACAATTTAATGATATTATCAGTCAACACCATTTTTTACTTTTCACAGAATATGAGATTGAGAGAAATATTTTTGTATCTTAAATTCATTGCATGCATAATTTTAGGATTATGATCTGACAATTTATTGATGTTTGTTGCCGAGTTTATGAACTTTGAGAAAGTTTTGAATAAGTTGATGAATAATTTTGTCTATGAATATTTCATGAGAGTCACAATTTTTTTCAAAAATAACTTGGAATTAGAGGGGAAAATTAAATGTGCACAGGCTTATATACCATAACACTGGTAAATCGGGCCTGAACAGAGCATGTTTGCTAAGGGAGTCTTCATTGTTTAATTTAATATATGTGAGCCAATTTTCGCAACCTCAACGGTGTCAGAGACCACCAAGACCCACGTGTCCCAGGATGGGAACCATGGTACCATACTACATATGTTCAACAGGCTCTTTGGCATTATAGTAAATGTGGTGTGCCTTGAATTCTTGGCTTGCCTTTAGGTTTTCCTCAGTCAAATAAAATATTAAAACACTTCTCCAGATTCTTCCACATTATCTGCTTACTTAGATTGTCCACAAATATTAAAATCTTCTGACACACTTAACAGGATCAGAAAGGATCAAATCAATCAACCATTTGTAACCTCAACATCAAATAAATGTAGGCTATTCACTTTTTTCCCTTTAATTCTGGGCTGAATCCTCTATCAACACTCATAGTCTGAACAGCTAGCACACCCATAACCTATCATGCATCCAGTGTGTTTGAGCTCTCCAAGTCAGCTGATATCTGGTGTTGTGCACATAGAACTCAAGTGACCCTCAAATCAAGAGGTAGGGAGATTTCTAGTATCTACTTGGTCAATAAGAACGGTGGAAGAGAGAGCGATCCGACTCGTTTTCTCAAGAAAAATAGCTATGTTATCTGCATACACCAGGACATGATTCCTTTACTTTGTTATAATGTTTTGTTGGGTTGATTTTCTAAAGACGAAGGCAAAAGCACATCACATGGCGGCGTTAAGGACAGGGGCGGAGGTGGTTGATATTTTGGAGGTGGAAGTAGGCTGACCGGGTTTTGTTTTTGATGTGTGAGGTGAAGGAGAGTGTGCTGTTGAGGATCACACCCATACTCTTCACCTGAGGGGAGAGGGAGATGGAGGATTGGTCAAATGGAATAGTGAAACTGTTAGATTTGTTTAGAGTGGATCTAGTGCCAATTAGTAACATTTCTGTTTTATCGCTGTTTAATTTTAGGAAATTGAGTGTGAACCAGGACCTTATTTCAAGTCCTGGTTCACACTTGGTGATGGAGATAGGTGGGAGGATGGAGTAAGGTTTAGTGGAGATGCAGAGCTGGGTGTCATCTGCGTAGCAGTGGGACTGAATGTTGTATTACGGAGTATGTGGCCAAGAGGTTGGATGTAAATGATGCGCAGGGGCCCTAGGACCGAGCCCTGAGGCACACCTGTATTGACTGGGAGTAGGTAGGAAGTGAATGATTTGAATAAATAGATGCTACAAAGGGAAGCAGAGGTCAACGTTCCTAATCCGGCGATGCTAGGGGCTATTTTAAATCAGTTTCAGCAATGTCAGCTGTTGATGTGGCCCTACATCATGGATGGGCAACTTTGGCTACCAAGAGGACCACATTAGAATTACCCTCATTGCCTGTAAGACACTAAAAGGTACAAATATGTATAAAGCTGTCATAAGAAGTTACCTTTGAAGCATGTATACATGTTTAAACTCAAATACAATTCGCAATACAACTGAATTCAAGCCAGTTTTCATCTGCCTTTTAAAGTGAATATTAATCTAATATTATTCTAATATCTAATATTAGTTGGAGGAAAATTTTGCAGGGTAAAATTAAGACAGTTTGATGATTTCAGTTTGGAAGTGTAGTAAAATTTAAGGGGGAAGGATTAGATATGTTCATCATTGCAGATTCAGCTACTGTCGTCTTTTATTTTAATTTTTGTTTGATTATCACATTGTTTTACATAACAAGTTGTCATTTACGTGATCAAAATAAAGATATCAATCAAGTTGTGTAGCATAAGCAGGTTTACTGACATTTTATTGTCAGTTTTGATAAATGCATGAACTGGAAATTCACAGAAACAATTAAAGCCAGTTACAGCTCTATTTTCTTAGAAATATTGCTTCTTTAAGTTTAATTTTGATTGATTAATTTGTCTGATTTTCCTAATGATTATGCTTTCAAAAAATAATTTGGACGCATTAAGACCTTCTCTTGGGCCAGTAGTTTCCCACCCCTACCCTTTGTTGTCCTCTTAAAGAGAGGATTTTTTTTAGAAAATGTAAATATTGTGGTTAGATTTTGCTTCAGTAACCATGGAATTTGCAAACTGTCTTTTTAATATAGTACCCTATCAAACTCTAAAGATGGGAGTCAGATGTTTGGAGCGAGTGTTGAATCCAGTCAAACCAAACACCGTCTTTGAGCTCGGGCATCCATACATCAGCTGCACATAAATACCCACCGTGTCTCTCTCTCTCTGTGTTTGTGTGAAAGACAGTCAGGAGTCCGCAGCTGTAAACCTGGACCTTTGCGCCTGCTGTCGACCGGCGCCGCAGATACCATCGATTAGCGTCTGCAGCCCATTGTCTGAAAAGTCACCGCCGTCCTCTGATAGACAGACACGCAGCGCGCAGAACTCCACAAAAACACACTCAAATGTCAGCGCCTCAACCTTTGTGCGAGCGCCTGGGCGAGTGTGTGTTTGCGTGTTAATGTTGGAGGCAGAAATCAAGCGGGCGATCGAGGGTGAAGCAGGGGCGGCGGCCTTAACGCAGCCCAGAAACGAGTTATGACTGGCAGAGAGTGATTGAAACGGCTCTGAATGGGAAGTGTTGTTGTTTGATGGCACATGTCTCCAGTGTGTGGTACCTGTCACTAATCCATCACACCTATTGATCCTGGGAGAGTGAAAGAGCAGCTGGACACGGGGAGGAGAGAGATGAGGAGTAACAGTACGACACACACATACTCACACGTCCCTCCGTCCTGTTTGGAGGTGTCTTTGTGTGCCATTCATCTGTCTACACCCATCGATTCTCAGCTGAAATATACAACTGTTTATTCACATTCAAGCCACAACAGCAGCGCGCTGAAAGACGTATCGATTCTGCATGGCCGTGTGTGTATTTGTGTGTGTGCGAGTGGGCGGATAGTAGGAGGGGAAGGGAACTGTGGATTTTTGTAGGAGAAGATTTGAGCTCCAGTGTGGAAGCAAAAGAATAATGAGAAATATCTATCATATCCATGCACCTCATGCAATGTTAATTTTGTTGACTGATTATTTGCGCCATAGTTTAAATAGACAGTAGCTAATAAAAATAAGTGGACAAAAGCTAAAACTAAATTAACTGACATTTTCCTCAACAAATTAGAACTAGACTAAAATGTTTGACAGAGACTTAATCCAATCAGACCTGATTTGGTCATGAAAAAAGTATGAACAAGTTAGGAATATATCCAGTCACACCTACTTTGGTTGTGTGGAAAGGTTGGATGAGTTAAGAGGGACATCCAATCAGAGCTCCTCTCTTTATGAATTGATATATTCATGTAGAGCAGGTTCACTGTTTGTTGTCAGTTCTGGTATTGTAACTGAGATGCTCTGCCAGGTAGCCTAAATAAAGGTGACTGCATTTCACACAAAAGTTAAATTTGTCCCCGTTCATTTATACGTTCAAACTTTACTAGCATTCAATAAAGGGTTATTAGATGTTTCATTTTATCCAAGTGTAAAACATGACTTCAGAAATTCAAGGAAACATAACAAATGCTGTACACTTTACACTTCATATTATAGTCGACTAAATTTACAGTAGATTTCAAAAATGTAAAATTTCATCAACTAAAATTAGACGAAATCAAAAGAATTTAGATGACTAAATTCTTACTAAAACTAAAAGATATTTTAGGCAAAAGACTATTAAACTTAATTAAAAAGTGCTGTCAAAATTAACACTGCTCTGAAGTGTGTGTCTTGACTTATGGGAAAGATAGGGACCAAAAAACAAGTTTCTCTCAATAAACAGCATAATTGTTGAACACATTTTGACAAAGCAGATTTCATGAAAGGGGATGATGGCATTACCAATGATTCGTCATAGAGGGAAGTTATGTACTTTTTTATTTGAAAGAAACTGGGGGGCTGCCGTCCATGCATACAAGTCTTTTTATACATTCAAACTTTACTAGCATTCAGTAAAGGGTTATTAGATGTTTGATTTTATCCAAGTGTTAAACATGACTTCAGACATTCAAGGAAGCATAAAAAATGCCTTACACTTTACACCTCATATTTTAGTCGACTACATTTGCAGTAGATTTTGTCGACTAAAATGTTGTGAATTTTCATCAACTAAAACAAGGCAAAAGACTACAACTCAATCTGAATTAAAAAGTACTGTCAAATTTAACAGTAACCTCATGTTTGTGAAATATTTATGCCACTATATTTCTTTAAATTTTCCCCTTATTTTGGATGGATATACCCTAAAGAAAGCACCCCCTCATCTGAGTTGCAAGTCTTTTTCATGTTTTGCTGTTGGCTTATTCAAACCAGCTTTCTTAATTGTATGCCTTTATGATCTGGGTAAGCTAACTGTCAAAAATGCCATACTGTGCCTCATTAAAGTTGTGGAAGTACTTTAGTGTTTCCACGCTCAGTATTGTGGCACAAACTTTAAACACAGGAGTCTCTGTTAATGAGTGTGCACGGCTGCACAGAGTTTTAGAAACAAACTAGAGTTGTCTCTGTTGCTGCGGAAATGTGTAAGTTGCCTTCATTTGAGGGTACACAAAGTATATTGTTCATCCTGGAAATAATGACAAGCTGCCCCCCCTAAGATCACATAGTCACGCTACTCATACAAGAAGACTGCATAAGGAAACAGCATGGGAAGGTCTGCTGCATAAGAATGTCAACAGATCGAAAGTGTCTCGAGTTAAGAGTCAAATAACACAAATAGATGTTCACTTACCACCAAATTTATTCGGCTGACCTTGCTATGGAAAGCAATTTGAGCATAAAATTGATATTGGTGATATCAACCATAGTTCAGCTCGACAAGTACTGAAATTTGGAGTACAGGTACTCAATTTTGGTCAACTAGTGTGCAAGTAAACCTTACTAGTGACATAAGGCTTACTAGTAGTACTAGTGACACTTTTTGTATGTCGGGCTGAACGATTTTAGGAAAATATCTAATTGCGTTTTTTTCTGGCAGATATTGCAATTTCAATTCAATTCACAATTTTCTTCAAATCAAGCTTTAGTACAATATTCACTATGTTTTCAGTACAGACAACAGTACGGAAATCAATGATCAAAAGCACGTAATGCATTATTCATCATCTAATAATGATGATATATAATCTGTTTTCATTATCTAAGGGATAGTCCAACATCTACTCCTAAACAGAGGCTTTGTGTTGTTGACCTGCTTACCAGCATCTCTGTAACTGCAAATTGCCTGCAAATAGTTGACACCACAGATCCATGACTGCGTTGTCAGAAATTGTGGTTTCTTTTCAGCCCCAGTCTGGAAATGGTCTTCTGCATACTGTGATTGAAAGGAGTAGTCATTTGACGTAATGTTTCCATTCTATCAAACCACTCTAGTCATTCTCTTCTGACATCTTGCATCAACAAGAGAACATTGGATATTTCTCTTTTTCAGATCATTCTCTGTAAACTTTAGAGGTAGTTATGGATAAAAAATAGTTGTAGATCAGCAGTTTCTGAAATACTTGGACCAGCTTATCTGGCACTAATAATAATACCACACTGTCAGTCACTTAAAACACCTTTTTTGCCAATTCTGATTCTGGTTTGAACTTGAGCAGATTGTCTTAACTAGTCCATGTGCTTAATGCATTAAGTCTCAGCCATATAAGTGACTTTTTAGCTGTTCGCCTCAATGAGCAGTTGAACAGATGTAGGCAGTTAAATGGCTAGTTGGTGTATTTTGCTGAAATATTCTATTTCATTTTAGAAATGTGTTAAAAAAAAAAAAAAAAACAACCGAGCTCAGCCGTCATTTTGAAGAGTTTCTCTCAAGGGTTGACACTTTTGTTCATTTTTCTGATTGCAAAACAAATAAAATTTCCCAAGTACACGGCTTAAAACTGGCAGTAGCATGAAATTGAAGATATCAGGCTCCCCATCAGAGCTGATAAAACCCAAAGCTCAACTGCAGGATGAAGTAAAAATGGAGCGATGTTGGCTGAAGAAGGTGGAGGCAGAGCCAGGTCAGGGATCAGCAGGTTGATGGACGCCGGCTGTGTTTGGGTTAGCCTCCCACCATCTCTCTGTCTCCTTCTCTCCTCACCTTAACCTCCCCTTTCTCTCTCCCTCTCCCTCCCCGGTGGGTCTTTTGTAAGGTTATTTCCGGCCTGCCGGAGCCCCTTGTTTCAGCACGTTGACCTTTAAAAGTGAGTGATGGCGCTTCTTATTGTCTGTAAGGCAATAACTGTCTGGACACAGGTAATCTTCACTATGCTCGTGTCAAATCGAGTTTCCTGCACCCGGCCTTGCACGGCTTCACAGCGGCCGTCGAATCCACCACCGCACACGTACAAACACACACTTCGGCCGTACAGTTGAAAGCCGAGAGGTGGCGAGAAGCAAAAGTGCATTTGAAGCGCGCACACAGAAGCTGGAGAGGTCCACTCCATAACCATCAGAGGCACTCAGAGGCAGCGGGGAGGCACACGGTGGAAAGGTCAGAAATCTCAGCACCTGCATGGAAAGGTTAAAGGCAAAGCTCAAAATAACCCCCCCCCCAGATCCAGGGCACAGGCACAACCACTGTCATCGCAGTCCCATGATTCATCCCATGTGATGTCCTCTCTGCCGCGCTCGTGACTCCAAAAACTCTTGTTCTGCCTCACATCGCGTTCAGGAGAGAAAGGGAAGAAGCTTTTACATGATACAGGAATGAATAAATAAAACCAAACAGTTGGCAGGAAGCTTCGATTCTAACATCACATCAGACATGCTTCAGGAGAGAAAAACAAGATGATGTGTTTACTGACAGCTTTAAAACATGTAAATATGAGGAGGAAAAGTGCTACTACCAGCAGTCTGCTTGATAGAGGCAAGCCAGTATCTTGAATTTACTCTGATAGTACAGATACATGAAGTTGTCATGTATGAATATAAAGAGTTGTTTGCACGTGCCTAGTGGAAAGGTCCAGAAGCAACTTGTGTGTCACCAAATTGGGAGTATTTGCATATAACAGTTCCCCGATCCAACTTCTGCTCAATTACCTTGGTATGGGTATCAGCCAGTACAATTCCTGATGTCACAACAGTGCGATATCATTGTTTAGTTGCTTACCTGTGCATGATGTCGACATGGCATTAAGTTAAACCAAAATGAAAGCTCGCAGTGTTGAGCTGCCTGTGACTCTCAAACATCATATTTTTCCCCCTGACAAAGCAAGACAGTAACTAATAAAATAAGTGCACATGGAAAAAAAACTAAATTAACTGACATTTTCATCAACAAATAAAAACTGGACTGAAATGTTTGACAGAGACTTAATCCAGTCAGACCTAATTTTGTTGTTTAGAAAGTAGGGACAAGTTAGGAATATATCCAATCACAGCTACTTTGGTTGTGTGGAAAGGTTGGATGAGTTAAGAGGGTCATCCAATCACAACTGCCTTTGCTCGGTGGTGGTGGGATAAGTTGTGGAGCGATCCAATCAGAGCTCCTCTCTTTATGAACTGATATATTCATGCAGAGCAGGTTCACTGTTTGTTGTCAGTTCTGTTATTGTAACTGAGATGCTCTGCCAGGTAGCCTAAATAAAGGTGACTGCATATATTCAGACTTCACTAGCATTCAGTAAAGGGTTATTAGATGTTTCATTTTATCCAAGTGTAAAACATGACTTCAGCAATTCAAGGAAACATAAAAATGCCTCATACTTTACACTTCATATTATAGTCGACTACATTTACAGTAGATTTAATTGACTAAAATGTTGTGAAATTTCAATCCTTTGCTGTTGTTGTAAAGAAAAGTCCTCATGAAACAATGCTCCACAGAGTTCTGGACTTCTGGAGGTCCTCCATCACTGCTCTTTATTAACAATCGTGTGTTACTTCAGACCGCTTCCTTGTGTCCCCCTGCTGTGACGTCATTTATTTACTTAGCTGGCACAACCTTCACCACAGGTGAAGCTTCAACTGGCAGCAGAACTGCAACCAAGATCAGGGTCAGCTGCTCCAAACCAGTGGAACCGAAGCTTTATGGATCAAATGTTTGGACAGGGCTTTACAAGCAGCACAACAAGGCGCTGCTGAAAGCAGGAAATCACTCATGGAAGATCGAACCCCCATAACTTTTGCTGTATTCACATATCGCTGTAAAGTGTCTGACGTTGACCACATGGGTCAAGAATCATCAAAGATCTGATTGAGACTAGGGATGGTAGTTATACTAATTCCCAGCCGACTAGTCTTAAAATTTTGTTTGCAACTAGTCGATTAGTCTATAAGCAAGAAAACTCGCAATTTAATACACATATTAAGTTAAAAGTTAAAAATGCAAATGTTTTATGTATTTAGGAGCTATTTTAGCCCAGACATTCAGGACAAACTGTTAATTTAAATTCTATTGATTTAACAAAAACTGACTGAATAAAGTTGAACAATTTAAAGATAAATACATTTCTGATGCGTTTGCCAAAACAATGCATGGCATTTATTATGAATACTGTTTCAGTATGAAACTTGGATGCAGCAGCATGACAATTCCAAACGCACAACATAGTAGCTTAGAATAGAATTTCCCTGAAATCTGTGGCACTTAAGACTAGTGCACGATTCAATTAACATTGCACAGAAATATAAAATCAGATTAAATAAATAACACTTCACTAAAACTGAAATGCAGGTGGCACTTTACCCAGTGCATTACACGAACACTGCACACTTTAATAACGGCAAATAAAAATAAGTAATCCACCATCAATAATTAAAAAAACTGCTCTGAAATGCAGGTGGCACTTTCCGCAGTGCATTATGAACATTGCACATATTCCACATAACAGAAAATATAAATAAATCGCCACCAGAAACACTACTAGGCAGGGTAAGGCTACATTAACAATTAAATTGCTGCACCAGTGAAAGGAGGAATTTTTGTTCAGTGCAATCAACATATCAACATGTTCTGAAGACGACTTTGTTATCCAGTCCCCACGTACTCATCGCACTTCGCAGCTGGGCAGCCAAGTTTTCAGCGGTGTGTCTTTCCTCCAAGGCGCATGTCTGAAGCACACAGCTGCGGAGATGTCCTTCGTCCACATAATGATCTGTTATAGTCATGTATGACTCAGGGGTATGGGACCGCTCTTCACCAGTCTGAAGTTATGGCCAGCATATTTCGGCCCCCTCCAAACGCTGTTGCATCTCCTCTTTCATTTGCATGGTTGATCTTGAGTCGGAGATCGAAATTGTTTTGCGTGTCGGCACCGTGTATTCAGGCTCGATATACTGCATTAACTTTTTGAAGCCTTTGCCTTCAACAAAAGACAGCGGCAGCATATCGCGGGCAGTCATTTCACAAATCAGTTGTGTAATCTTTGCTGTGCGGTGAGCATCACAGCGTCTGGCTGGAACAAACGCTCTCATGCTCGTCTGCCTTGCCCCGCCGCCATGCCCACCGGGCCCGGCCTCGCCATCTTCGCCCTGCAGTTCTACATAGAGGTGTCTACTATGGATGTGGTTTCTCATCGCTCCGGTAGAGTGGTTATAAGTGAGTTTCTGCTTACACAGCCGACAGGCGACCTTGTTGTCATCTGCTGCGTCAAAATACTGCCAAACAGTGCTGATTTTCTTGCGTGGTAGCATCTCCATCTTCACACTTTATTTTCCAAACTTTCTTCTACAAACTTTGTGGCCCTGCCCCCTGCTACGTGTGCGTGTGGGGGGAGGGGAGGAGGAGCAATTCTCTCCCTGGCTGCTCAGCCTGTTTACAAAGAAGCCGAGGCAGAGGCGTGAAGAACAAGATGCATGATGCTTAATGCAGCGTTTAACCGACTAGTAAAATACTAAACGTTTAATAAATGAGTAGGCGGTTAAATGATTAAACGACTAGTCGCGCACATCCCTAATTGAGACGATGCTCGTGAATGCTGTGACCACTGTGTTAAAGACAAGGCTACTGTGATTAAACAGCTTAACAGTCTGTTTAAAATCTTAAGAAATACAGACCAGTGTAAAACATTATCCCTCTGTATGTCCTCTCTCTGTCTTGGTCTGAAATAGACACCTCAGTTATAAGATGTGGCTCTGATTGTTTAAAACTCTCAAACACCTGAGCCGAGGAAGCTGCAGTCTGATTTGTTCTGACTTCAGCGATATTTCTCTCCCAAAATAACATTTTTTAAAAAATATTTCTCCGTTAAATCAGCTCTTCATTCTGCTCTGGAGCATAAAGTGTGTCAGATTTTGCATTGTTTAGGATGTAAGCCCCCTCGCTGCGACTCAAACCTCTCAATCTGTCAGTTTTCCTTACCTTGTTTTCTCAAGCTTCACCCCGTTTCCCTCCCTCTCCATGTTTACGTCTTCTTCCCCGCCCTGTCGGTGTATCTCTGCTAATCTGGCTGTTGAACTTATTTCACAGTCGGGTCTCTGACACGTCAACCTGAGTGAGGAGGGGGAACGAACGTTGGCACCCGTTAACAGAGAATCTGCAGCATCTCCGCGCTGACAAAACAATCTATACGCGCTCACATCACCTTTCATTTAGCTGAAGGCGTCAGCTCTGACTGTGTGTGGAATCGCTGTGCCTGTTCTGATCAGTTCTGCTTACTACATGACAGCAGAGTGTGTGGCAGGCTGCAGATGCTCCCAGATGCTCTAATGGGATACTACAGGGCTTATCTTTTCAATGGGTATATTGTGGGTCTAAAGATCTTCACATAATAGTGATTAATAAAATGATTTTTCTGTCCTGTGTCGGGGGAAGACAGGCTAGACGCTTCATGTTTTTGAGTTGTCTGTATAACCAGAATCTATCTATACACATCCGTTCTTGTTAAAGCTATATTTCAAGAATATTTCTGACTTTTTTTTTCTAACTTTTATGTCAAAAGTTAAACAAGAGGGCCTCTTTTTCACCCCTTGTATGTAAAAATAACTAGAATTTGAGGTATTTAGTACAAATTTTGCACTTACTGTCAAGACCCTCTCATTGGCCCTGGCGTTTCTCCCTGTCATTTATTCCCCTCATTTCTGCTTTCCTATTGGATTGACTCAAGTAGGGCTGAACGATTTCAGGAAAAGATGTAATTGCGGTTTTTCTTGCAGATATTGCGATTTCAACTCGATGAATGATTTTCTTTAAATAAAGCTTCAGTGCAATTTTCACTATGTTTACAGTATAGACAACAGTAAGGAAATCAGTGATCAGAAGCACATATCACATTATTCATCATCTAATATTGTGGAAAAATAATCTGTTTTCATTATTTAAGGGTTACTCCAACTTCTACTCCCTAACAGCTTGTGTTGTTGACGTGATTACCAGCACTTCCATCGTGGAGATGTGACTTTCGTAAACGAATCGATTCTTTTGAACTGCTCTTTTAAGGGAAAAATGCAACAATTTACAATTGGAATAAGTCAAGAAAAACATTTTGATTTTCATTTTTTAAGTCTTCTGCCCAGCCCTACGTTGTAGCTTCTGCTTATTGGTTAACCAATTTGTAATAATAATAATAATACATTTTATTTGTATTGCACTTTACATCTCCATCCATCCTTTGCAGTCTCAAAGTGATACAGGGTTAGGTATTAACAATTGAATTGAATTGAACTGAATTTATTTATTTCGAACATGTATGCAAAGAAATAAAAATAGAGAAATGCCATTCACATACAAGGGGAAAAAAATGAAATTAAGTAATTATACGTGTTCAAACAGGAGTAGGAAGAAGTAAATACTTTTTGAATACCCCATATTACTGTTCCTCAAGGGTCTTATAAAAATAAATTCTGCTATCTATACAAATAAGTTATACATATGTACATTACAAAACATATAATCTATATAAATGTGTTTATCTACATATACACAACAAAATACATAATACATAATTTATACATACACATATACATACATATACACACAGTATATCATACAGACATAATATACATATACTACATAAACATCTGTGGAAATACTAATTCGCACCTATGCACACACACACATACATACTTACATTTATTTACATAATACGTAACTGTCCGTATAAATATTATTTCTATATCCAATATCCATACACTTTATAGCAAAATACTACAAATTTCAACAATTAAAATGAATGCAGGAAAAACAATTTAAAAAAGAGTCAAGATAAATAGATACTTAAAAAGGAGAACCTACAAAAGATGTTAAGCAAAATGCTTTTTAAAAAGGCAGGTTTTAAAGTCAGAGTTCAACTGCACATCAAGGTCAAGGTCATTGTTACGAAGAATGCATCTACACCGATCAAGAAATATGATTTCTACAAACCCTTCTCGACCTCACACTGTACCTTTACTGTCTTTCTGTCACTCTGTTGCAATTTTTTACCTCAAGCATATAACCAGAGGCCTGAGTTTACCAGAGATAAACTATATTGTCATTTCAGATCACAGTTAAACTGAACCTGCTGCAGTTAAGAAGCAGGAGCATATGTTTGGACTGCTGGTTAAACGCCTCACATGTTTGTTGTTCCTCTAAACTGCACTGTGCTTACATACCACTTGTGTGAACACTGATTGCAAATCTCTTGCTTTGTCGCAACACAAGGAGAAGGTGGATTCAGTTTGCTTTTTTCGCTCAATCTTGCAAATGACTGAGCACAATTCTGAGGTTAAAAATAGTCCAAACGCTACCTTGGCACAGAAAAAGCACCCAGAGAGAAACCGGGAGGTAAGAGTGAGGCCAGCAGACTGCAAATATTTCTGAAAACTATGACAGAGCTAATGATGAAACATCAGACAGCAGTTAAAAATGCAACAGCAGCACTTTCGGAGTTTGAATCAGAGCGAGTGTCACAGTACTCTCTATGAACCCTCAGCTGCTGCGTGGAGTCTGCACAGAGGGAAATATAGGAGGAGATAATTTTACTCCTCATTCTGCAGCACTGCCAGCAGTGAATCACTGACATTTATCCTCAGGTCAGTTAAACTCCTTCACAGAAACAGATATATATATTTTTTTTCAATAAGGGGATGTCATTTAAATCAGTGTCTGCTCTGGCTTGTTCGCAATGTGCCTTCGACTTCTCTTACCGAAAGATCGGTCATCTTAATTCTGTACATTTATTGTCATGGCATTGTAGAAAAGATCATTTAAAAACATGATACTCAGGCAGCCACAGAAGTTTAAACTGTCATTTGTACAAAGTCTGACATCAAACTCAGCACGAAGAATATTCCAGATTTATGGTTTGCAGTTCTGTTTATTTGAAGAGTCCCTGAACATAAACTAGATCAGGTGTGTTATGTTTGATATTGGGGCTCACTAGTCATTATGTCTGTTTTAAATCTGCCCATACAGCCATCTATCTTCGGTTCATCCATCCTTTCATCAATCTATTATCTACCCAACCATCAACACATACAAACATCCATCCAACCACGTATCTGTCCATCCATCATTCATATATTAAGCCATCCAATTATCCATCAAGTCATCTATCTTTACATCCATCCATCCATCATGAATCTGACAGCCTTTATTCAATCTGCTGATCCGTTCATTCATCAATCAATTCCTCTTTGAGACCACTGATCCATCTTTAGTATTTCCATCCATCTATTCATTCATTCAATTCATGCATTCATTTCAAGTCTGTCAGTATCCATCAGGGTTCCCACGTGTCCTGGAAAACCTGGAAAATGATTGACCAATTTTCCAGTCATGGAAAACATATGGAAGATGAGGAAAAAAGTAAAATGTCCTGGAAAAGCTTGAATTGTCTTGGAAAATGATCTATCTACCTTTGACCTTGTTAGTGAACAAAAACCAAACATAAGAAATGAAGTAAAAATGTAGTTGGTAACTAATGCACACTTAGCCATAAAATATGAGTAGATAAAATAATGCAAGTTTAGGAATAAAATATAAAAACTCAAAACAATGGTGACAGAAAGAAATAATAAAAAATAACAAAATAGAATTTAGGCTACTTAAACAGTAAATGAACTAAATATATTTATAAAAAGGCAGAGAAAGTAAAGATAAAAAAATAAGTATAAAGAATTAATGTATAATAGTAAGACACTACATAATAGCCAGATTAAAAGGATAGCTCGCAGACGATGTTCATGCCAAGAGTCAGAAATAAATACATTTTTAGTTCAATATAAGGTGGAGCTAGCTAGAAATGTTGGTCATCAACCTTCAAAAGCGTCTTGGAAAAGTCCTGGAAAATGATTTCAGTCCATTCATTCATCTCAAGTCTGTCCATTTATTCGTTCATCGATTCATCCATTGAGTTCATCCATTATATCCGTCCATCCATCTATGCATTCTGCATCCACCCATGTGTCCATTACTTTTCTATCCAAATTTAGTTTATCCATGAATCCATTCATTCATCCATCCATCCATCCATCCGTTTATCCACTCATGCATCCAACTTTCCATTACTCTGTCCATTTATGTGTCCTTCAATCCATGCGTTATTAATTAATCTGTCTCCAGATTTAGTTGATTTATTAGTACATCCTCTATCCATCCATTTACTCAAACATCAATCCATCCATCCATCCATCAATGAATTAATCAATCAATCAAAATTTATTTGTGTAGCACAGTTCATACAAATTAAATTGCAGCTCCACTCAGCAAATAAACACTCAGCAGGGTCCATCTATGAAGTAGTTTTCCACTGTAGTTGTAATGATAGTCGGTAGGATGTCAGCAGGATTTGGCGACTAATGCACACCACAGAAGCTTAAGTAAAAGAAATGATAAAATTTAGAAGAATGTATACGAGAAAATGCAAAGCAATAAAACCAAGAAACAGACAAATAAATAAAACACTAAAGATAAATTTAAAACGAATAAATAAAAACATGTCAAAAGATTAAAATTAAATCTATAATGATTAAGTGTAAAAAATGTAAAAAATATATCGAGATATATAGGCAAATATTAAAAATGGAATAAAACACTAAACAATAAAATATTAAACTGAAATTAAATAATAAAGTAAGGTAAGTTCTACATGAAAGCCAGGCTGAATTAATGAGTCTTAGATTGGGTTTAAAGATTTCTTCACTATCAAGTCATCCTTCAAGCCTTTTATACTAATCCATGGTCAGGTCCCAGTGGCATCTGTCCAACCATGTTAACTTCATCCAAGCAACACATTTCAGTTTCTCCTGGGGGTTTCAAAGCTTTTTCCCAGCCTGGAATGGATCTATAAAACCTCCAGCTACACCAAGCCCACCTTTTGGTTACCTCCCAGTTGGATGTTCTGGAAAACCTCCAAATCAATTCAGCAAATAGGAATCAGATATCCAGACCACATCAGCTGCCTTGTTACAATGTGAGGAAGCAGAGGCTCTAGGTTCCTTGAGTGAGCCTGGTTTACTGCTGCTGTCTAAAGAACTCACTGATAATACGAAACTATAGAACGAGTTCAGGATGTGCAAAGGTACAGCATAATACTCAAGTCTTCCTCCTGAGATCAGAGCTCCAAACACTCAATGTGATGGAAGTTAATATCTAGTTGATGGAGGTGGAATCCAAGTTCCCTCTAAGATGATATATTTGGAGTAGAAAGCTTCACCCTTAAGAGCAGTTGAGGTACTGAACCTTCAGTCTTTGACTCTTCCTCACACTTTCTTTTATTACTCGTCTCTCCCTCGTCACTCCGTCTTCCACTCTCCTCTTCATAAAGCAAAGTCTCTGTTTTGCCTGACTGACTTTTTTATTCTTTTTCCAACCTCTTGTCTCTGATCAAGCTTCTTTCATCTTTGGCCCTTTCGGCGATGTAGACGCTCGGCGGAGGGAGCAGCGTTTGCATCCACACACACTGACACACACATATTCAGAAAAGGTCACGGATTGAGTCAGATCCGTCACACACCTCGAACAGATCAGTCTGATTGGCTGTATTCACACAAGGTGCCCCACTGCCCCTGAAATAACCCTGGGCTGGTGTTTCAAAGAGTGCTGGCTCACAGAAGCACACAAGAACAGAGCTCATACTGCTTACAGCTACGTTAGGAAGAGTTTTATTATGACGTCTAATAATATCAAAGCTTGCGTATGCCAGAATTAATTTCTGTGGTGCTCTTTGTTGTTTAGCGTGCTTTAGTTAGCATATTGCAAATTACTTGTAGGTAAACAAACCACATTTCTTTGTTTCAAATAGTCCAGAGTCTACCCAGCCTTCAGCCCAGTAACCGTGAGAATTTGCCCCAGCCTCTTCTGTGACCATGACTGGAACAAGATGTACAGGTAAATGGATGGATGGATAGCTAACTCAGTGTCAAGTGTAAATTTGATTTCTTCAAGGTTTCTACATAATACACTCTCATCAATTCAAGTTTTTCCAGTAAACACAGTAACATGCTGAAGCACACATACTCACATGCTTTAAGTGTTAAGCCAGTTTCACAACAGAAGCATTTTGTTCATGTCAGCTTTGGCAGGTAGTATACATGCCAGGCCTGTAAGTGGCGCTGTGACGCTACTGCAGACATACACCAAAACCAGAAGAAGAGGACAAGGAGCATGTGCTTACATCTTACATGTCAATTTAGGAATTTAAGAATTTTGTTGACTAAATATTTTCGTCATAGATTTCATGAACAACCCTTTTTCACCTGACGAAAGCTAGACAGTAACTAATAAAAACAAGTGCACATGGACAAAAACTAAAACTAAATTAACTGACATTTCATCAACAAATAAAAACTAGACGAAAATGTTTGACAGAGACTTAATCCAGTCAGACCTAATTTTGTTGTTTAGAAAGTAGGGACAAGTTAGGAATATATCCAATCACAGCTACTTTGGTTGTGTGGAAAGGTTGGATGAGTTAAGAGGGACATCCAGTCACAGCTGCCTTAGCTTGGTGGTGGTGGGATAAGTTGTGGAGTGATCCAATCAGAGTTACTTTCTTTATGAATTGATATATTCATGCAGAGCAGATTCACTGTTTGTTGTCAGTTCTGTTATTGTAACTGAGATGCTCTGCCAGGTAGCCTAAATAAAGGTGACTGCATTTCACACAAAAGTTCAATTTGTTGCTGTTCATTTATACATTCTAACTTTATTAGCATTCAGTAAAGGGTTATTAGATGTTTCATTTTATCCAAGTGTAAAACATGGCTATGACTGAAACTAAAAGATATTTTAGGCAAAAGACTAAAACTATAACTAAATTTTAAAAGTGCTGGTGTATACTGCTCTCTGTCGTCTTGATGCTCACGGTGGTGGTAGAGGAGCTTATGCAGCACCAGTACGACATCGTATTTTGCCATTGTTGCCAGGGTTTACGCATGCGGTTCAAGCAAGAAATGGGCAGTGACGCCATTGTTTCTAGAGCTATCCGAAAATGCGGGAGTGAAATCTCTGTTATACATCTGAGAGGATACAAGCCAGAGGGGCAGGACAATTTTTTTTGTACAAGTTCACTAATGACTCAAAGGGTTTGGGACTTGTTTTCAAAAATTAACTTTTTTGGGCACCGTTTCTGTGTGGCCGAAATGCCTGTACGGTTAAAATCTTGTGTGGATGTGCCTGAAATTGTCTCCATGTGGACGGCCCTAAAATCTCTCCGGTATACAAATCGAAACACCAGTGAGTGAAAGGCTAACACTTTAATATTGATGTTAAGTACTGATAAATTCAGTATCATTATCAACTGTTGCCCTTGGCCAGTGCTTTGGGGCAGTGATTTCATAAAAGAAAGTTATATTCTGAACAAGATATCACAAATGTCAATGCCAGAATCTTTTTTTTAACTACTGTTTCTGTGAATTATGGGCATAGTAGAGCATCCAGCACTGGTCCCCTATTTACTCTGATTAAAACACAAATTAGGCAAACAAGACTGCCAACTTCCCCACAGGGTAAAGCAGAAAGAAGTGTTTAAAGCCTGCTTGCAACAGTAATATTAACTGTCTATTTCCTATGAAGAATGCCATTGGAGAGCTGGAAAAACTCCCAAAATGTCTTTCTTTTCCACTAAAATTCTGTCCAAATTCTTCACAAGAGTTCACAAAGTTTGTTGGTTTTCTTGGCTTCTACATTTTTGTTTTGGATGAAATCAGCCCTCGTTAATGGTGTTAGGTTTCCCTCTCTAAAAGTTTGAGTTCAGTTGATAAAGTTGTTTGCTTGTAAAACATCTGCTACAACTTTTGGAGTCACGTACAAAATGGCCCTGTAGTCAGAAATGTTCACTCTGCACACAGTGGGTACTATTAGGCCCAGCAGATTTAAACTGAAGCAGTCTCACTAACTAAAGTCTTCTGGTCTCTATGATTCATCATTTGATTTCATAATCATCAGAAACAGTCGCATTTACTGAAACAAGTCTGCCTGATGAAAGCCTCCTGATCTCTGATCTCTACGCCGTGAGAAAAACCTGATCTGACGCCGCCGCCGCTCCATTAATGCATGACACACCGTGAAGACAACAAAGATAAATCTCAAGCTAACCAACGCTTTATGTTTGACACCAGCTGCTGCAGGTTTAAACCCCAGGTCTCAACACTGTTTCCTCAGCAAATAAAGTGCAATAAAGACCCCCCCCCCCCCTAAAAACGAAACTCCCCTCGGAGTGTCGCCTCGCTCTCCCGCTCAGCCACCAAAGTGAGGCCTCTGCACGATAAAGTTCAAAGCTGGATTATTAAATTAGAGGAAGACAGAGACAGAAAGAAACTGACACAGACATCAAACGCAGAGAAAAAGGCCTTGTGAGGGGGAGGACTCGGCGGAGTGGAAGTGGTGCCAACTTCTGAATCGGCGCTCTGAAGAAAACAGTCCCCGTTTCCTTGCCCACACACACAACAACCCCCCCCATCCCCTTCACCATCCTCTTCCTCCCAAACCTTTGTGATGTATCTGCCATGATGAAAAAAAAACAAAGAAGACACAGAGATGCTTTTTAATCTTCTCTGACTGTTGGCATCATAAAAGTCTCCGTCTCCGCAGCCGCTGTATGGCCTTGCAATAACTGGGCCTGTCTGAACCGAGACAAACCTTTTGTTGTTTTTAAGGAAAGGAGCGACAGCCGCAGATAAAGACAGCCAGAGAGAAGAAAGGAATGAGTAACCCTACAGCTTCAAAATGTTGATTTTAAGGCACAGGCAGCTCTGTTTTTAGAGGCGATTAGGTCCAGTGTATTCAACGTGTAATGAGAGAAGTGAAAGTCGATTTATCATGCATCCGTTTAGCTCCGGCTCTGATTAGAAAGGCCTGATGGAAATGGGATTTTACTCAGAGCACATTAAAGTCAGAGGTAAGCACAGACCATTAGACCTACAGGCCACTTAACACAGCTCAACTTAGTTCCCCTACAAATTAAGCACGTATGTATCATTACCTCTGATGTAGAGTTAAAGACGCAGGAAATCTAATCAAATAGCACCAAGTGTAAAGGCATATTTTGGTATTTTTGAGGTGGAACATGTCAATAGTAAGGCTAATCAGCTCCGTCATGGAGAGCAGTGCTAATTTTGACAGTAGTCATAATTTAGCCCATCAGTCTTTATTTGTATAGCACCAATTCATAACAAATGTTATATCAAAACACTTTACAATAGAGCAGGCTGAAGACAACTCTTCGTTTATGGATACACATATATGCATAGATACATATGTACATAAATAAATACACATACATATATACAAATACAAACATCCAACACCCAACAAGAATCCATATAGCCAATCATGAATCCCTCCATCATGGTGGCAAGAAAATAACCCTCTGTTCAGCAGTGAGAAATCTTGAATGTGGATCCCAGTCTTATGATGAACAGCAAATCCACACGATGCTGTGTTGGGTGTGTGGGCGAAGGAAGGGAGGTAAGCAGAGACAAGTGGACTAAAGTAAGAACTAAAACTAGTAACAGATCCATATACTAGAGCTGGGTATCGATCCAGATTTCCCAAATCGATTTAATTCACAGGGGCCTGATTCGATTTGGTTTGCAATTTAACTTGATTTGATTGATTCAGTTGAGGATATTTCAGCCAGAGTACCAATTTTACTTGAATATGGAAGAGATTCTCAGAGAACTAATGCTATAAATAGTAGAAACTAACTCCAACTTTGTGCATTATTAAAAATATTAATGTTTACCTTAAGAATTGAGCTCAACGCAGTTACAGTAATCATGTATTTTTTGGTTATTTTCAGGGCTCGTGGAGAGTTTGCTGGTAACTTGCATACAAATGCCTTCACAAGCTACATTTGCTTCGGGTCAGACGTCTTTGCAGACTGCGTTTCAGGGTGGTGTCTCGTTAGATGATTTCAGAGATTTGTTGTGTTTCCACAATATGCACGCTGCATATCTTGCATACAGTTTTGCTCTTGTCCAGTTCATTGCTGCCATCATGTTTTGTTTTTTTTTTTAAATCCAAAATGCATCCAGAAATCTGCCTTAAAGTTTGTCGCCAGTGCCTTCAGTGCTCCCCCCATGATTTTTTGTTTAACAACGCTCCTCGCTAAGTGACGAGATCTCACGTGATCTGGTCTGATCACGTGAGAGAAGTGACATGGCATTCTTGGAGATGAATGGCTGGTCACGCGAGACTACTCGGCATTAAACTGCAGGCTACATTACACACTGAGAAAAGACGTATTAAAAGATCAATTCAATGATTATATGAGTCGATACTGGGCCATTCAATGAAAATCGATTCAAATCAATTAATCGACTTTTTAAACCCAGTTCTACCATGGACCAATCATAGACCTGCCTTTATCATATTTGTTTCTGCCGAATATACATTTATTAGAGGTTAGCCTCTTGAGATGCAGCATTTCGTTTACAGGAGGGTCCTCATGTCTGTATGATTGTAGTGATTTTTATAGAAGTATAATTAATGAAAAGAGTAGAAAATCTAATACTTACATTTATGTTGAATAATACAACAGCATCAAAATGAGAAATTATAAGTGATGTATTTTTAGCTGATAATAGGGGGTTGCAGAGACAAAAGACTGAAATAAGAATTTACGGTAGTGACAGACTCATGGATGCCCAGACCATAAATGCGTCCCTACCATATTTACCTCCGCCAAGGAGGTTATGTCTTTGGGAGGGTTTGTTTGTCTGTCTGTCTGTTAGTTAGTTAGCAACATTACTCAAAAAGTTATGGACGGATATTGATGAAATTTTCAGGGAATGTCCGGATTGGGATAAGGAACAAATGATTAGATTTCGGAAGCGATCCGGATCTCCGTCTGGATCCAGGAATTTTTTAAAGGATTCTTTAACATTGGGAGATAGGGCCATTTTCAACATTTCTGCATATAACTCCACAAATAATGGTCAGGGCACTTGGCAAAAAAAATACAGGACAAGTTTCTAGCATGCTCTACAGTATATCAAAGACTGATCCGGATAAAGGAATAATTACGGATACTACGATCCAGAATATGAAAAAATAGGGGACCTTTGGAATTTTCATCATAGGAAGAGAACAAATGAAGCTATAAACACGCAACAAACACCATTAAATAGCCAAGGTATTGTGGAATCTGGAGTACGCCAACGGATTTGAGGTATCTTCAAAAGCTGTGGAACTAGATCCAGAAGAAAACAGTCATTACGGAAAATGCAATTTTTGTGAATAGCTGCTGAACTAATGTTGATGTCATTATGAATTCAGTTGCCAATGGTATGTTTTCATGGTCAAGGAATCTAAAAATGTAGTCAAAATAAAAGTGGGACTAATATTTATGGTGCAAATGACAAATAGGGGGAACTGTAGCACTTGGTGGAGTTCTGCACTCTCCGAGTGCTTTCTAGTTGTCTTTGTTGAGTATAAATTTATTAAAGGTAAGCCTCTTGAGATGTGGCATCTCATTTCAAGAGGGACTTTGTGGCTATATGATGCTAGAGATAGTTACTATGGATGTATTGTCAACCATGATAAAGAGATCATGCTAATGTCTACATTAACAACTATGATTATGAACTGGAATGGGCTAAAGAAATGGCCAAACATTTGTTATGTCTGTAATTGTAGTTACTGAGGCTTCGTAACTCCACAGCAGCAGACAGTCTACACCAAGGATCCCAGGCGGCCTACAAGACAAGAGCTTGAGACGAGTACAAGAGCAAACAAAGACGGGCAAAGGCAAATCTGGAGAGAGAGTGTTAGAGAGACAGAGAGAGATAGACAGGGAAGAGCTCTAGGTGGTCACCAAAGAGTCGTTGTCAGAGTTGTTGACCTAGTTTCCCCAGGAGGTGTAACCAGCAACTTATGACGTGTTACCCTGGAGTTTTCCCCTGTCTTGTCTTTGTGCCTGTTCCAATAAAAGCTCTTCTCCCATCATATATACATCACTTACCAGCATACATGACAAGAGATCCAACACTCCGGAAACTCTCTCTGAACGTAAACACTGAATATTTTTTTTGTATGAGTCACAAGGATGAAGTAAAAATATGAGGAAGTGCCTCCCTAGATTTACTCCAAGCGACGCAACGGCATGCAACTCACATCAAAAGAAAACCAGCACACATGTCACCGGCTATTTTTTGCCTTCAAACGAAACATACCACTCGCTGGCTCCCAGAGCTGCGGTTTAGAAGACGAGGACCCCATGCGTGGAGCTCAGTGGAAGCCTGCTTGGCTTGGCTTCCTCTTTAAACTCTGAGAAAAGGAGGGAGACGGATCGTGACAGAGACTATGATCCACCTCAGTTAACGTTAGATCAAGGTGGCACAATGAAACGTGTGCAGGGTGTCTTGTGTTTGGATCACGGCTGTCGGGGAGATGTGAGGTCTCCATTTGGAGAATGCTAATGCACCGGTGTCTTTTCTGACCAGACAAAGCCACAGATTTTCATACTAAGGTGGTAGTATTTCTGCCATTTTGTCTCGTCTTTTTCATTTATCTGAGTAAAAGTGTTTGATGGCTCTCTGACATAAGTCAAAGTCAAATTCAAAGGGCCTCAGTGACTGCTATAGCTGAATAACTGTTGTCTATGAACGATGAAACATCAAAAAACACTGTCAAAAAGATCACGAACCACAAAGACATGCCAAAAACAAAGAAACTGATGACACCCACAAGTGCAAGCAACAGAAAGGAACACAACATAAAGAAAAATAGAAATGAAAAACGACTGAGAGAGGCAAAACAACTGCAAATGCAACTGAAAACATCTTTTAAGAAATAAAAAGATGAAAACAACATTAAGATATACACAACAACCTCAGAGACCAAAACAACAGAGGAGAAATTCATTGGAATAAAGTGCAATAACGTCGAGAAAAACACATTGGTGTGATGCAGAGATATAAAAGAGAGTAATGACAACAAAGAGACAAAAACAGTGACTTAAAGAAACCTCAGAAAAGCACAAAAAGACTGTAAAAAAACATACAAGAGAAATAAAGAGATGAAAAAACCCAAAAGAGAAACAAAGGCTCCTTAAATAATGCAGGTGCAAGTCATTCTCTGATGCACAAAGGGCAGCTGAGTCTATGTGTCTGTCGTATTTCTTATTGCAGGGATATGAAATCATGTGAAATATGGCACTGGAATATTTAATCCTACCTGAGTTCTAATTTTCAAGGAATTTACTAATAGCTGGACACACAAAATGGGCTATATAACATATTTAGGTAAAATATTTCGCATTTACCTGACGGTGGACAGCATGTCCAGAAGTTAACTGCTCCAGATAAATGCATTTTACATTTAACAAAACATACAAAGGATTGAAGTGCAATATGAACAGTACAAAATAACTTACAAGAAATTTGAAAATGCAGGAGAAGATAAAAAGACAATCACAAATACAAAAACAAAACAAACAAATGAACAAACCATAAAAACAAACAGACAAAAAAAAAAAAAACAAGACAGTGATTGTAATAAGAATAAAAAGGCAAACAGGACAAGTAATAAAACACAAATGAGATAGGAGTAGGGGGTATCAGTCACAAGTGTTCATATGACAAAGAATTATGTTGCTTGAGTGTGTGGGCGAATACAATTTATGTGGTTTAAGAGCAAAACCTTATATAGAATAATAAGGATAATTAATTAAATATGACAAAAAAACAAACAACAACAACAAACTGATAAGCAATGGGGAAAAAAAGAAAATACAAGAAAGAAAAAGATAATCAAGGTGTATGCATTATTAATTAGAATAGAATCAAATCAAATTAGAATAAAATCAAATCTAAAATATAGAATAAAATAATTCTCTGAGTTTGGTCTTTCAGAGTAGCTAAGAGCTTTTCCATTGATATATATTCTGTAAGGATATTTAACCAGTGTGATGTGCTGTTTGTGTCTTGTTTTCAGTTCCTGAGTATGTTTTTTTTTTTTTTTCTTCGCAGTGGTTATGGCTATAAGTATTGGTCTGGTGTTATTGGGCGCTGGGTTAATTACTGTGAAGTCTCTAAGTAAGCAGAATGAGGGGGGTAATGGGAGGCTGCATCCCAGGAGATGTGATATCTCAGATAAATGCATTTTACCAGAGATGCACGATAGCATTGGAACAACATCGGTATTTGCTAGAGAAGCCCAAAAAGTCAGTATAGGCAGTATTGCAGATTTTTACAGGCAGTCTTGGCGGCACATACTGGTCATATTCTGTATAAATTATATTATATATTGGCATATGTTCTGTTGGAGCTCCATGGACCCAACCCGCTCTGATCGGTTAACTGGTCAGCTCTGTGATAACTGGCCAGTTCAGCGCTGCTTGGCACCATGTTGTCCTCACTTTGCTCTCAGTCTGTGGTCTGTGGTCTGTGCTTTACACAGGGCTCGTTACTCGTGAGTTTGTACAGACGATATGACATCACACTGGTAGGTCTATTTTGGTAAATGAGACAGTTTAGGAAGCTGTTGATGCCGTGAACATGGAGAAAAGAAGTCCTGATGCTGGAGGACATGTCTTGTTCAAAGAAGTGCTATTTCAAGCAGAGGAGACATGTTTATACTAAAAATCAGAATATGGGCTCTATACGAGCAGAGGTCATTTGTAGTTAAGTGGAGACTTTGTGCTCCAGACAAAAAAATGTTGGTATTGATAATATAGACATATCAAATGTTGGAAAAAAACAAATATTGTGCATCCTCAATGTTTTTTTTTAGTATCAAAATCAATTCAGACTTCATTTTAATGGCAGTACTTTTTTTTTTTTGGATCATTGACAAGTTTACAAACCAAAGTTAATGTGTACCCGCAAAGCTGGGAACTGGGAATTTTGATGACATTTCATGAAACGTTGCTCCTGGCACAAAGATGAAATTTGATTAGATTACATTGGATTAGATTAGATTGAATTTTATTAATCCCTTGAAATTAAGATTCCTGTAGCAGCATTGATATAGGAGTACACAGGGAAAAAAGGAACACAGGGTATCGAAAAGTCAAAACAATTTGCAGGTACAAATAAAAACATAAATAAATATAAATAAAAAATTTAAATATTTATAAAAATGACTAGATTCAGATGGTGATCCGAATCCAGATGTGAATCCAGGAATTTTTACAGTGTGAGATAGAGCAGTTTTTCACGTTTTTTACATTAACTCGCCCGGAAATTCTTTGGAAAAGATTCTAGTTCATAATTCTGTTAAAACAGGCCTGCAAATACTCTATATGAACTGCAATGGAGCCACCCGCCACTAGTAATCTCTTTAACTTGAGTGAATTGAACTGCTTTGCTTCCAAAATACCCTACGACTGAGATGTAAACAAAGGGAAAGGAATGGCGGCTTTCAAACTCACAGATTGCGTTCAATAGGGCTGAAAGATTTATCGTTTTTGGATTGAAATCGCAATTTTAGACAACACAATCACGTGATCACCAAAGCTGCAATTTTTTGCAGTGCTCCTGACTGACCCAGGATCTGTTGTGTCAAATATTTTACAGACTGTTTTACAAATTTGCAGCAATTTGCATTTACAAAAGTGCTGGTAAGCAGGTCAACAACACAAAGCCTCTGTTTAAGAGTGGAAGTTGGAGTTTCCCTTAAATAATGAAAACGGATTATTTATCATCAATATTAGATGATGAATAATGCATTATGTGCTTTAGATCACTGATTTACTTACTGCTGTCTATGCTGTAAACATAGTGAATATTGCACTAGAGCTTGATTTGAAGAAAAGCTTGAATCAAATTGAAATCACAATATCTGCCAGAAAAATCACAAATAGATCTTTTCCTAATATCGTTCAGCCCCAGCACTTAAAACATTCCCTTGGGGAACCGGTTTTAAGGTATTTTGATCGAGCAAATGAAGATTAAGTTGTTTGTGTCGGATATTATTTAAATATCACCATTTGACTAAAGCAATACTTGGCCAAAATCAGCTCAGGCATGACTTTGTGTGGTCCTGTGAGGGGGACTGAAGGCTGGTGGTGTTAGTATAGCGTGCATTACTCCCACTCCACTTTGCAAACCAACTTCATGTGATCCTACCTTCCAAAAATTGTGCTTAATTTAGACTCTTTATGCTACTTGACTGAACACAATTTGATTTTGCGGTGAGACAGATTTGAAATGATCATCCCTAATCAGGACTGTCTCTTGTTTACATGCACATATTCCCTCTGAAGCCTTTAACTCAGCTGCATCAGAGGTAAATGATGGTTACCCTGGACAGTTTCTCAAATAAAAGTGTTACTTAATGCATGTCTGATCTCAGGACCAGACAGGGACCTAATGGCGCTGCTGCCAAAGCTACCAAGGTCCACTTTCTCCAGGTTGTCATTGGTTTGATTCAATTGCCCTCGACTGATAAAAGCAGGAGTTCAGCCGAATTCATGCTTAAATGTGAGTGCTGGCAGTAATGTGCTGCGATCTGGATTCATTTGAGCAGAGCTTTTACCTCGAGCAGCTCGCTAAGAGAAAAAAAAATCAAAGGATATGATTGCAGGAAGCACCATTCAAATTCAGGATGAGAGGGAGCCCGCTGGAGGATGGAGGCATTATCTAAATGAGCCATCATCTTCGTAGTTAGCAAGGAAAACTCCAAAGTCACTGACCCCAAACTTTGCTCAGTGATATTTCAGCCAAGGTTTGACTTTACACCCCATGAAACTGCTAAAAAGGTGGATAAGAGGCGTGGAAGGAGGCGTGTTCGTATTCAACAGGAGAGTTAAAGCAGAGAGGACGCTTAATGTCAGCCTCATGTTTGTGTCCAGGTGAGGAGGGGCAGCGGGCTCAAAGGCCAGACTCAGATATGGTCTTTCCAAAGATATCAGATCACACTGCCCTCCAATGGTACCACAGGCTGTCCAAGTGGAAGCAGGGCAGCTGGTGAGGAGGAAACAGAAGGGCCCGACTGCTGCTTCTGGCTGAACAGCAGGCGAACGTACGAAGCAGGGATCTTCATGTCTTGGCAAAGAGTCAGAGAGACATAAGTAGTGGAGGCAATGTAAGGAGAGATTAATTAATAATGATTCAGGGACATTTAAAGCAGGGCTGTCTTCGAGATCCTTCAGGCCTTTTCTTCATGCGCAACCAACAGCAAAGTCTATAAAGTGCAGATTTTGTTCAGCCAGGTAGATCTTTCAGTGCCATCAGTTGTTACCATGTGAAGTTTAGTCATGTGGTCCAGTAGGTGAACAGACTTCAGTGATAGTTGTGAAGTACTAACCCACAGCTCACCTACCTTTTTGTCATCATTTACCTTTTGAGTCTTTTCGAACAAACCTGCTCGTTGCATTGTCCATTGTTGACATTGTTTGCTAATTTCACTGCAAAAACTCGGATCCAGACAAGTGTGTTTACCTTTTTTTTTTATTTGAGTTTATTTCGAACAAATAAATAAAAGGAGAGAAATACCATTCACATACAAATAAAAAAAGAAATAAAGTAATCATACATGTTCAGAAAGGAGTAAGAAGGCAATACTTTTTGAATTCTTAACCCTAAAAAAATGTATATACTTAATACACTTAAGTATCAATATTGACATAATATACATATAGTACATAATAATCTATATAAATATAATTTGTACCTATGCACACAACACATAATACATACATTTCAAGTTAGAAATATCTAAAACACATATTCTAATCCACATTCACTTAGCAATTCCAGATAAATATCTTCCTTTAATGAATAAAAGGCAAAAAATAAGGCATTGAATTGCTTGTAATGAAAAGAAAATGTCTGCCAATGAAACAAGGAAAGTTTCACTCAGCGAGGGTCTTAAATTAAAGTTTAATATCTGCTCTGGAGAGAAAGTTTCATTTTAAGACAACCTTCAAGTTAAATTTGTCTCGTCCTCATCGGCAGATTATCTTATTACAAGCAACTCAGGCCTTATTTTTAATTTTTATATCTTAAAATAATATCTCAATCCAGAAATGTCGGGAAACTGTGGCTTAGAATCAGTCTTTTGAGATTTTTTTTTTAAATTAGACAAATACTTCACCTAGATCAGAATTTTTGCAGTGTTCAGATTAAGATGTCAAATGATAGCTTTTAACTTATTTATTTATTTATTTATTGACCTTTATTTAACCAGGAAAAAACTCATTGAGATTAAAAATCTCTTTTTCAAGAGTTACCTGGCCAAGACTGCAGCACATTCAACAGTTTTAGACAAACGCACACAGTCATCAAACACATAAAACAAGACTTCCGTATATTAAGAAGTCACAATTTCAGATGGCCAATTTTGCTATAATTGCCCATGTGTATATACCCAAATTTGGGTATAAAAAGGTAAATTCAATTTGGAATTCCTCATTCCTGTTCAGAATGTTAGCAAATTTTAATAATTACATTTTAAGCTTTGAGCAAGTTTTTAAAGATTTCCAAAATGTTCATGTTTTCTTGTTTATATGACGACTGGTGTAATATATATTTGCTAAGCACTTCAGGTGTTACAAAAATCCAATTTTGTGCATCTGTTGTTTTTAATCATCTGCAGAGATAGTTATAGTTCTGCTTTGAACTGACCAAATACTATTAAATACAACTAATCAACCAATCAGAAATGACTCCATTTAGGGAAGGGGACCTGAAAGAAACAGGAGTTTCTCAGACAGAGTGGGAACAGAGCTGGATCAGGGGTATACAAAACGTGAGAACTGGCTTGTTTTTTATACATAAGCAATTATAAACATACTCAGCTAGTCTTTATGATGCATTGAATGACTCAGAGGAAAGACATTTTTTTATCATTATATTTGCTTGACTGCCTGATCATACGGACTGTAATTTTCCTGCATTCTTATAGCACAATAAAAAGTCATTTTTATTGTGGGTGAATGTGTTTAACTGCTAACATTATCCAAGGAAAGTAAATATTTTTCTCTCTGCATTGTGTCTCTTCAAAATGGTTGCCCTAGAGAAGGCACACATCCTGGTGAGTGTGCGTCAGAGTGGATTTCTGGACCAAAGTTTTTAGCCTCTGCAGGGTGCTTAGCTGAAAACTAGCATCAAAGCACCCTGAGGTGAAGCAGGAGTGGGTGGAGGTAGTGCTGAGTGGTATAATGATGTCTGGAGACAGGGATTATTTTGGGGTGGCAGCAGGATTTTTAGGAGCGTACGTCTCAGCATCTTGACACATTCACAACCAAAATCTACTCGCAGGTCTTGACACCGCCTGGCTCTGGTTAAAAAATTGACGTTGTTAAATTTAGGAGAGCTGACCCTCTAACTCTACTGCAAACATCGCGGATCAAAAAGGGCTCTGTGGGCCGGCAGGAGATGATTAAAAGTGCGGCAGGAGACAGAAGAAGAAGAAGCCTGTTTGACCTCGTCCATTAGTCAGACGGCGAAGAGGAGACGCGTAGAGACCATCTCCCTCTGTAGGCAGTCCATAACAAGCTGAAATGAGTATCATAGGGGCCTCAAGGCTGCATTTACCCCCACCCACATCCACCCTCTGCACTCCCCTCTCCGTGCCTGTTAATGGATATTTAAAGGGTATGTCACAGATCAAGAAAGATGTTTGTGGCGAGTAGCCCTGAATGATGAGGACCAAAATTCATGTCTTTATTCTTAAAGCTGACTTTCCATACTTTACATCCACTCACTGGCACTTTAATAGGTACACCTGTTCAACTGCTCTGCCCCAATTAGGCCGCGCCCCTGCCTCCACAAGTCATGTCCCCCTTGGCATGTGGAGATCAGTCGCTCCTGCTTTTATCCCAAATGTAAAAAGATGAAAATTAAGTTGCTACAGTACCAATTTCATTGCTTGACATGAGCCTTCGCCAACGTTGTCTTGCTTTGAATTGGGCCATCAGGATTCCCCCCTTTGCAGCGACAGAAGATTGTGATTGCAGTGTCCATTTTACACATCAGGATCAGAAAGGTCAGAGTTTCGAGTTGGAACTTTCAACTGGAACGCCCCCTGAGGTCGGAATTTCAAACTGGGAAATCGGCAGATCCTCACCACCCTCAAGTTGACAATCCAAGATGGCTGCCCTGGGTTAAGCTACTGTAATATTTTGTTTATAAGCACGCCTGACTTGTGTTTGTCGCACTTAATCAGCCGTATACACAGTATTGTTCAACGTATGTATATGGAAATACTGCTATATTGTTATTTATATTCTTCATGTGGTATGTGCGAACTACAATGCAGGGTGTGCAAACAATAGCCTGGTAAATTGGCAACTTTTTCCGACTTTGTAACTGGAATGCTGATTACTCGAATATGACGTCATTCCCCCTCCCTTCTTCCCAGTACCTATGTAAATGGAACGCAGCATCACACCGTGGTAATGGTACAGCAAGGCTCAAGGTAGTGACGTTACATCAGCAAGGTCTCTCCCAGGCAGAGATTTAAAGCATGGCAGAGTTTTAAGATGTGCCGTTCAAGTTCTTTTGAAGAAGCATGAAGAAGCATGTTCGTTTGCGAACCACTATTAAATGCAAATTGCCTGCAAATTTAAGAAACGAATGGCTTACTCACTACTGCAGTCAGTTCTCATCGTACACTTTAAAGAGGTGTTCAGAGACTCGACTCGTTCACAAGCGTCACATCTCTCACGAAAACCACCGTGAAAGTAGGTCATAAAAACAAAGCCTTTGTTTAGGAGTAGAAGAAGATAAAATGATAATACTAGAAGATAACGTAACATAAAGGGGTAAAAAAATTAATCACAACAAGCACACAGGACCGTTTATTTATTTATTTAATTTTATTTATTTTGCACAATTATGAAAAAGTCAAAGATAACAAATTATGTTAGGCGCAGGGAGAGGCATAAAAGCCCAAAAGGGCTTATTTGAAGCCTCCACCTTAAGTATATTAAAGTTACACAATATTATATGCACATATAACATGCAAAAAAAAATTAAAACAAACAAATTACTCAGAAGTTATGACAAACTAGTAACAAAATACAACAACAATTATATGCGAGTGGTGTATGTGATCGTGTGAGTTCTATGAGAGATTGTATTGCCAATGACTCCAGAGATAATGACAAAAAACAAAACCAAAAACTAATTAAAAAATGTCCACATAGCTGACATGAAAGAGAGAAATTATTTCAAATCAGTAATTAGATGATTCTTTAAACATCTTGTATAATGATTTGTGGAGGAACATTTCTTTAGCAGGTAAGAGAAGCTATTCCATAATTTGCTACCTCTATATCTGTTTAGAATTGCTGAAGAGTTTATCTGAAGACTGTTAGCAGAGGCAGGCTAACACTACCCATATACTCCCAGTGTTTGAGCTAATCTAAATAGCTGTGGGCAAGTTTTGTCCGTCTCTTCCTTGTTACTGGATGCAAAGGGGAAAGAATGGTGTCTATCTGTTGGTCATGGACTCAGGAGGGAGGCAAGACAACATCAAAAATGTTGGAGTGTTCCTTTAAATCAGCTTGTTATCTCTGAAATACTTCAACAAATCTCAGAAACCCTGTCTTCGTCAGTAATAGCCTCCTTCGTCCTCTCTCCTGCCCCCTCCTCCTCTGTTAATGGATGTTTAAAGGGTATGTCAGAGATCAAGAGAGAAAGAGTGTTCAGAGGTCAGGAAAGACACGCATTATTCCTCTCTCCCATGAGGAAACACAGGATGAAACATGCATTAAACACATCTCTCTCAATGCCACGGCCATCTTTGAAGCACTCCTCTCCTCCGCTCCACCACCATCACCACCTCTAATATCTTATGGAATTAAAGCGGTGACAGGTTATCATAATCCAATTTCAGAGACAATCGCGCCGAGCACCTCGCAGCGCACGGAGAAACCCGGGACCGGAATTGAATATGCACTCGGCGGATTAAATTACGCAGGGAGAAATAATTACGGCCTACACTGGGAAATATCTTTTTTGTGTTATTGCGAGAGGGAGCCGCGCAGCTTGCATTGTGTACAGTGCTCACTCCGCCGCACTCTACAAGATATCCAATCCTGGGTTGTCAACAGCAAGAGGCTGAGGTGGGAGGGGGTGGCGGTGGCGGTGGCAGCAGCAGCAGCAGCAGCAGCAGCGATGATGGTTGTTATTGTGTTATTGTACACTCTGTCTCATGGCGCAATATCTGTTCTCAAAATAATGTCACCCTCTAATGAAGTAAGGCTCCTTTTATTATTTATCATTTCCTGCCACAGCCAAAGAACAGTGCCGTGCCGTATGCCTCGGAGATGTTTTTAAAAAGGCCTCTTTAAATGAACACATTTGAATTGTAATGTGATTTATTTTTTTTTCTCCCCCAACGAGGGAGAAATAATGTATTTCCTCTCAGGCTGCTGTTTGGATTCAGGAGTCGTGGGCTGCTGAGGTTTGAGAAGTCATTTGCAGGATGCTCTGTCACTTTCTGTTTGGGTTCAACTGTCCTCATAAAAATGGACGCACCGCCCTCGATTAAAGGCTTTCAATTTTGACCACAGCTCAAGTTTACTATTTTCATTTTCCTGCTTCGTTCAGGCGGATTTTAGAGATGTTACTGCTGACAGTGCTGACATGTAAATGGAAAAGAACAGCTCACAAGCCTGTCAGAGGCCAATAAGAGTGTTAGACTGCAGAGTGGAGTGATTTGATTCAGCAGTGACCGTGAAATTTAAATAATCATGGATCCTTGGGGTGCAGGGAAGTGCAGCAGGTATTGCTGATGCCTCATAGCCAGAAGGTGGCTGACTATGTTCTTGTCTTTCTGACCACAGTGTATCCATCGTCTCATGGCTACTTCCAGCAGGATAACACTCCATGGCACAGAGCTCAGATCAGCTCAAACTGGTTTCTTGAACATGACAATGAGTTTACTGAACTCCAGTGGCCTCATAGTCACCAAATTCCTACTTTTAGACCAGTTAAACCCATTTTAATGGCAGTTCAGCTAGATGCTGCTGTGTCAATCATCATCATACCTCTCAAGATTATATTCATTATCGCAGTGTTAATTTTCCTGATGAAAGCTAGACAGTAACTAATAAAAACAAGTGCACATGGGCTAAAACTGAATTAACTGACATTTTAGTCAACAAATAAAAACTAGACTAAAATGTTTGACAGAATCTTAATCCAATCAGACCTAATTTGGTCATGTAGAAAGTAGAGACAAGTTAGGAATATATCCAATCACAGCTACTTTGGTTGTGTGATTTATGAATGTTAGTCGACTACATTTACAGTAGATTTTGTCGACTAAAATGTTGTGAAATTTCATCAACTAAAACTAGACTAAAATTAAAACAAATTAGATGACTAAATTCTGGCAAAAACTAAAAGATATTTTAGGCAAAAGACTATAGCTAAAACAAAATTAAAAAGTGCTGTCAAAATTAACACTAATACAAACCAAATATTTATTGATTGATTGATTGATTGATCTTGATCTAATTGAGCACTTCTGGGATTTTTTTGCATTATGGATGTCCAACTGACAATTCTACAGGAAGTGTTTTCAGCGCCTTGTTGAATCTATGCCATGAAGAATTTAGGCTGTTCTGAAGGCCAAATGAGGTCCAACCTGGTACTAGCAAGATGTGCCCATTAAACTGTTTGGTGAGGGTACATCCAGGAGGAAACTACAATTAAAAATAATTCGATTTTTGCAGCTTTTGGATATGTTTAGCAAGAGAGAACTTTAGTTTTGGGGATGTTCTTAAGATCGGTGATGCATTTTAGGAGTGAGGAGCCATTATGTAGGAAAGAGGCTGGAGGCTAGGTGTCATCTGTGTAAAAATGTAAATAAATATTGTGTCTACAAGTCCCAAGAGCTGCACCTAAACGGTGAGTACAAGTGGTCCTAAAAGTGACCCCTGAGGTACTCCTTAGGTCAAATTCTTGGACCCAATTTTTGTTATACAAGTGCAAAACTAACATCATTCTTGGTTGGAGTTTGATATTTCTAGGCCACAAACCCAACATCAACTGAAATGGAGTCTCCAGACTGGAGGTAAAGAGGATGTAGGTGGAGGTGAGTGGGGGGTTGATGTGTGTAGCACAGAGACATGTTGACAGAGGACAAATGAATAATGGGGTTGAGGGATGTAGAGGAAAAGGGAAAGGGCGAGTGAGGTATGAACGAGGGAGGGAGGGGAGCACTGAAAGGGTCAGCCCCCCTTCTCCTCCCTTTCTGCCTTTTACTGGCTCCGTGTTGTTGATTTTTATATCAACTACACACCCTGGAGATTTTCCCCTCCACCTCCATCCATCACACACTGCACATAATTGTGAGTACACAGATACAGCCATGCATCACCACATGGGCCAGAGAGGCGAGGGCTGCATGTGTGGAAACACTGAGAGGGAAGGAGACGTCTTGTGTTTGGTGCTGCACGGGAGGCAAGATATGAGTGCACAAAGATGTTTTTCCTGGCTGAATAAATAGAAAAAAATCCATTTGTAAGGCTGGGAAATATATGAGATTCACTGATACATTTTTGAAAGAGATGTGTTTGGACGATGTTGTTTGTTTTGATGAGCTTTATCAATCAATCAATCTTTATTTGTATCGCACCAATTCATAACAAGTGTTATCTCAAGACACTTTATAATAGAGTATAAAACTCTTCATTTTATGGATACACATATATGCATATATAAATACACATATACATATATATACAAATATATACATCCAACACCCAGCACCCAAAAAAGGAAATAAGCATTTGGTAGATCATCTCTTTGTTGTAGCAGTGCTTATTGGCAATAAAACTTACATCACTGGAAAGTCAGTTTATTTACCTTTTTAAATGGAGCCATATTTGTTAGGACCTTGCATTTGTGGGTTGAGCAGCAGAGCGGAGTACGTGGGTTTTGACCAGATTGTCTCTGCCAGTGCCAAACGGCTTTTTTCTGCTGTTGCTATTGACTCTTGTTTTGGCTTCTGGTACCTTCAGGTGATGACAGTAGGGTACCTGCTACAGTGGTCAGTTGGTGTCTCCAGGAATTGTAATTCCACGTTTGAGTAACCCTGATAGGGCTTGTGTGATAGGACAACTTTAAGGTGGTGTTCTGCCACACAAAGTTGCAGCATTATTTGGAGTAAGCCTTGGTACCATCTCCAAGCTGAAGGCCAAGTTCAGTGGAGCAGGGGATGTCGAAGACAGCCTACTCAGGCGACTACGCCCCAGGAAGACTGTTTCCTCAATCGTTTCGCATCTAAAAACTATAGGAAGTCTTCTGCACATTTGCAGTCGAGGTTCACAGGACAATATGGCCAACTTCTCTCTAAACAAGACTGCATGCAGTTAAAATCTGGTCTCATAGGGCTGCCAGAAGGCCTGCCAGCTTGTGCTGGTGTCAACAACGTGGACTGGAACCTGTGGAGGAACATTATATTCAGCAAAAGTCCAGATTTTGCCTACGAAAGTTGGATTATAGGATCATAGTATGGAAAAGACGCAGAGAGCACTATGATGATTGCTGCACCAGCAGGGTAACATCTCATGGAGGCCATATCTCCACAGTCAGGAACCGAACTCTATCCTCCAAGACGACGATGCCACAACAGAGCAGAGTTTATCAACCTCCAGAATTTGGGAGTGGAGAGGATGGAATAGCCTGCCAGCAGCCCTGATCTCAGCCCCACTGAACACTTGTAGATGAGCTTTCTGTTCGTGCCAGAGTGACCAACACGATCACAACCAGCATGAGAAGAAAGTGCCAGGCTTATGCGGCTGTGTATAGTTCTTCCACAATAGTGAGGCTCCTGTTTGTTGAATTAATAAAATGTTAAATTGCCGATATGTCTTGTTCCTTCACATTTCAATCATCCAATCCACCAAACAAGAGTCAACAGCAGAACAAGGTGAAACAGGCTGTCAAGCGGCATAAGAAGCATTGTTACAACAAAGAAATAAGCTACCAAACATGCATTTCCTGTGCAGTGTTTTTATTAGTGTTGTCCAAACCAGGGGCTAACTCTAGGCCAACTACTTTCCTGGATCCAGAGTGGGATCACAACACAAATTTCACCAGCTTATCCTTGTGCCATGATCAGCATTCCCAGAAATCATGTCTTCTTATTGAAGGTAAAAAAGTGGCTATTGCATGTCTACATGTTGAATTGCCATCCGTGTTATTTTTGTTGACTAATTATTTTCATCATAGTTTTCCTCAACAACCGTTTTTCCCCTGACAAAAACTAAACAGTAGCTAATAAAAACAAGTGCACATGGACAAGAACTAAAACAAAATTAACTGACATTTTCATCAACAAATAAAGTATTTGTGTGTTACTAGCATTCGGTAAAGGGTTATGAGATGTTTCATTTTATCCAAGTGTAAAACATGACTTCAGAAATTCAAGGAAACATAAAAAATTTACACTTCATATTTTAGTTGACTAAATTTACAGTAGATTTCGTCAACTAAAATGTGAAATTTCATCAACTAAAACTAGACTAAAACTCAAACAATTTAGATGACTAAATTATGACTAAAACTAAAAGATGTTTTGAAAGTGCTGTCAAAATTAACACTGATTGCCATTGAGCTAAAAAGTCTTTAAAATTAAGTTTTGGTCCATATTGCCCAGCCCTACTCAGCTGCCTGATTCACCCTCCAGCCTGTGTTTTATATCAGCAGCCAATTACAGTCCAGCTAATCCTGATCAATGCTTTGTTGCTCTCTGTGCATGAACTTTCCTAAATGAGGAGGTCTCTTCCTGCTTTCTCCAATTTGTTCCTCACGCTCCGTCTGCACACTATCTCTTTCATTTTATTGATGTGTTTGTCGATCTCTGTCATCTAATTATTTCCCCGCTCCGCGTCTCCTGCTCCTCTCCCGGCTGCAGGAGGCGTCTCTTTGATTACCGGGGTTACACTCTGCCCGCCGCAGATGATACCCGCTGACTCGCACCAAATTATCGCTCTTTGGTTCGGTCCATACTGAAATGTTTTTGGGGGGGGGCTACAAAGGCACAAAGGCAGGGATTTAGATGACAGGAACATGAATACAGATTTTTAGATTTCCCAGCTCTTCATCTGCTCTCTGCGTGCGGATCTCTGGACAGCCAAGTGGGGAAGGAAAAAAGCGAGCTTCATAAATATGGTTTTGATTTTCTAACCAGGCGGAACAACAAAGTTACGGCGGGAACATTAGCCACATTGATCCCGTCTGGTCGATGGAATAAAACAGCCAGTGACCTTTCCCTCATTTGGAGGCATAAAATTCCTTGTTGAAAGTCTCACAGGGCCCCGGCTGAAAGCATTAACACAAATTACCAGCCGCCATTAAAGGCCCGCATCAATTCCAGCCTGCGCCATCATTACCAAACGACCGATAAAATGTTGGAAAGCCATCGTCCCGCGCTGGCATGCCCCGCACACACAGTAATAAAAGGGAAACGTGCAGATGCTAACACACACAGCCCTGGAGACCGCTGTGAAGCCTATTACACACAGTCTGATTTACAGCTGAGCTGCCTGTAGCCGGGACCATCAAGCTACCGGTGCACCAACCCGCCGTGACAGTGCAACTAATTGAGCCCAGATATATCTGTCCCCCCCAACTGAGGCTTGAAAGGGTGATAACACGCCTACCTGCACAACTCTGCCTGTACATATTATACAGACAAAAACAACAAGAGGGCACAGAGCACCTCTTAGCTTCAGATGGGGATGTTAGATTTTATTCAGTTGTCATAAAGAAAAAAACATGTCCTAAAATGTTAGGACTTTTACATGCTCACAAAGAGTTTTGAGTTGACAGTAATGTTACAGGAAGCCAAAACCATGCTGTTAGACTAGGTTTTGCAATATTTCTCTATTTGGCACATGTTTGACTTGGCTAGTGTCTACAGTACTTGTTTGCAAACTGTTCCCATAATGTGATAATCACTCAGAAATTAAGGAAATTAGTGTTTAGTAGATTATTTCTCTGTTGTAACAATGCTTCTTTGAACTAAATCCTACACCGCTGGAAAACCTGATTCTTTCCCTTTTCCTTCTCGAACAGCCCATTTTGCTTCAGGTGTTTGTTGTTTGGAGTAGGTCAGAATGATTTTAGGAAAAAAAATCTAATTGTGATTTTTCTGGCAGATATTGCGATTTCAATTCAATTCACGATTTCCTTCAAATCAAGCCTCAGTGCAGTATTCACTGTTTACAGTATAGACAACAGTAAGGAAATCAATGATCAAAAGCACATAACACTTTATTCATCATCTAATATTGATGATAAATAATCTGTTTTTATTATTTAAGGGATACTCCAACTTCTACTCCGAAACAGAGGTGTTATTGACCTGCTTACCAGCACTTCTGTAAATGCAAATTGCCTGCAAATGTGTAAAATAGTCGACACAACAGATCCTGGGTCAGTCAGGAGTGCTGCAAAAAATTGTAGCTTTGGCGATCACATGATTATGTTGTCTGAAATTGCGATTTCAATCCGAAAACGATAAATCTTTCAGGCCTAGTTTGGAGTATTGGATTATTGAAGTCTGAAGAAATAAAGCATATCTGCAATCTAACAATAAATTCATTGAACAAACATGAGCCTCAGTGGCACGACAGCCTGCTCACACTCTGCTGTGGGATGGAAAACCATCCTTCAACCAGCACTTGTCGCAAGTCAGCCAGCGTGGATGTGTTAGTTACTCTGGCATGAGCTATTTTCCACATTTTTGCTAATAACCCCCAAAGTTCTCGAAGAATTTGATAAAATCTTCTGAGAATGTTGCACAAAAAGGAGGTCAATAGATTTTAATGGAGATCCGAATCCGGATGTGACAGGGCGGTTTCTTTTAGTTTGGCTGACAATGTCAGAAATGCCTTGGTGGAGGTTTGAGCTCTTGGAGCATTTCTAGTTCTTTATCTGTTTTGAAACATGAGACATAACTTTATTAAAATGATGGTAAAGCTACTTGGCATGAGACAGCAACACCAATAATGACTCAGCCTCATGTTTATTTAACAGTTTGTTAAAATTACATCTGCAGTTTTGCCCAGATTCACTGTTTTTTCTAGAGATGCATGATATTGTATTTTAAATTCCTTATCGCTGATACAAATACCGATGTTTCTGGTCAAGAGAACAAGCTCTGTACTAAACAAAAATGGACTTGTTTCTCTCAGTGTAACAGTGTAAATGTAAAACAAGAAAAATAGCATTTAACGCTTGCAAAAATTGAACCCTTGATTTTTAAATGCACCCATGCAGTGATAAGAAGGTACCTAAATGTTGTACATTTGTGTAATTTGCTGATATACCAAAATATATATGGCTGATTTGTTTGGCCCGTATATCAACTGTAGATATCTGCAAAAATTTCAATATCAGCCAATACTTAACTTTTTATGCTGATATTGGCTGATACCGATATCAAACCAATAATATCGTACATTCCAAGTTTTCTTCTCTTCTTAGCTTCATCTGTCATCATCCTTGTATTCTTTAAGCCTCAGTCTTTGTATCAAACAGCACTGAAACCAGCTAACTTGCTTCCTTTTAGCCAAAGTTTGGTGTATTTGCCAGTTCAGTTGGGCCTTACAAAGAAGCACCGTGGCTCTGTACCAGGGTTGTATAAGTTTGATCCCATGTCTTTTAAAACTGTGCCCACGAGTCTTTTACTTCAGGCTTTTCCTCAGTGTTTCCCAAACTGTGCTCTGGGGCCCTTTGATGGGCCGTGAGAGGCTAATTATGATAATTACAAACTGCTAGCCTAATTTATCAACATTTTTACCTCCACCGTGGAGATTATATTTTGGCAGGCATTTGTCTGTTTGTCTGTCTCCGTGGAAAAAATAACTCAATAAGCTCTCAACCAACTTTAATGACATTTCCAGGCAATTTTTGTCATTGCACAAGGAAGAAGGGATTAGATTTCTGTGGTTGTGGATCCAGGATTTTTTTAAAGGATTTGTGTACATTGCGAGACAGGGCGGTATTCAACATTTTTGAAAATAACTCGTCTAAGTATGTCAGAAATGCCTGTCACATTTAGTATTAATAGAGTAAAAGCATCTGATTTCAGACTCAGTCCTCAGGACTTCGGTCTTATTTATAATATATTTGATAGAGTGACTTAAACCCCTGGAAAAACAGAATCAACTTCTCTGAAACAGACTTAAAAGATTGATTTCTCAAACTTATCACAACATGGATATCCAGCAGCACAGGCCCGTAGCATAACAAATCAATCTACTTTTATTAAAGAAATATTCAATAAAGTAGACACTTGTCAGTGTAACACCTCCGCACAAACACCCACGTCTGCTGCATGTTGTTGCTCAGCTCCGAGCCTCAGACTCCAAATCAATGTCATTAAATCAAGTCTGTTCGCAGTGGTTAATAAAAAGTCTGTCACCCTATGTGCTCTGATAAAGCTCTGATCTCATAAGAAATACAACAATATTCCACCAAAGATGAATAAATTCAGCGTCTAAGACTAACAAGCTTCTTATAAAGTCACTCCAGAGCAAAGTTTATGAAACAGAACAACAAAAGATAAAAGCATCTCATCAAATCTGATTATATTTGTTTATGTTTGTTGAGTTGTAGAAGGTCATTTGTGGGTAAAATGTCTCCACATGAAAAAATAATGATGGTCTCTGAATGATTCAGGGGACCCAGAGGAGGACTGAATGGAGAGCAGAAGCCTGTGAGATGAAATATTTGTAAGATGTTAAGCAAACATCATTTTAGGAGTCCAAGAATCTTCAGACAGCCATCATGAGCCTCTGAAAGCTGTTTTTTTTTAGTATGTGCAAAAATTTCATTTATTCGTCTCAGGATAATCATGTGTAAAGTAACACTTGGTGCTGCAAGTTAGAGATTTAATGGTTGTGCCTTTTGGTAAACATGCAACACCAGTAGAGGCAACAAAGGACTAGATCTTTTTACTCTTAAAGCTTGATGTTGTAGATTGAACACCTTAGCTAAAAGTCTGTTGAATAAAATGTGAGATCTGAGGCTTGTGCACGCAGCTTCTTCCTCTAGCATGCCTAAAGTTTATCTTCAGGGCCTTTGGGTGAACATATTTGATGTTGATATACCCCTGGAAACAAAAGACAGGAAATCCATGCATCCATTATAGTGCAAATTCCTTTTGGGGTGGCTTCGGCTGGAGCCCACCTCAACCAACTGTGGGTGAAAAGCTCACTGTTTGCCAGCCAGACACAGGGCTGACATGTAGAGCTGTGCCACTGGGTCTCAGTCCTCAACATAGCCTGTTACTTTGGGCTGCTTCTTAAGACCTTGAAACCCCAGTCTGCTTTGATTTCTTTGCCTAAGAGGGACCTTGCTGATGTTGTATAGCTACCGTGTTTCTTGTTGCTGTGCTAAGTAGGGTTTGGCATTTGTGGCGTGAAGCCGATACGATACAGATCCAATTGAACACAGTAAAGATACATACACAGCAACAGCAGATGTGATATGATAAGATTTGTACTCCACTCTTGATGCAGTGTGATTGCACACAATCAGATTCAACACTGCTATTCAGTGTAATATGATAATGTAAAGGACTGATAATATGCAATTCAGTGAACTTGATGAAGTGTGTAAATTAAAAAAAAAAACAGTTATTAATAATTATAATAAAAAGAGCAATAAGTTCAGGAGGACACCGTGTAGCCATTCAGAACAGTGCAAAAGTCACCTTCAGTCCATTCCACACTTAGTTTACACGACCACGAAAACGACCGAAAAGTTTTTGTTGCGTTTTTGCCTTCTGTTTACACGAGAAAGGTGCCCGGAGTGCCTGAATCTGCAAACTTTTGAAACCAGGGTCCAGAGTGAAAAGTTCTGAAAATGTTTTCTCATCAGTCTCTATGTAAACAAGAATAAGTGCTTTCAGATAAAGGTTGCGGGCACTTTAGGAACATCACAAATCTCCCGCTCCACACTCCAGTCCAGTTAGTGGCGGTAATGTGCCCATAAGTTGGTTTGCCAAGCGCCATCAAACAACAAAGAAAAAGAAAAAGAAGGCTCCCAGTCAACATACTCCTGACATTTGGTGGTTTTGTAGTTGAGCGCCACGTCCAGTAGCAACCCAACATCGTCTGTCCAGACACAAAACTCCTGCGTCTTCATGCGTCCACTCGTCATTGTTGTTAGTGAAAAATTAAAGTTAGTGTGCAGACACATGTTGTAACCCCGCCATTTCACTACAAACCTACATTGCCAACTACTGGCCTGGCATGCACACTGCAGCATTTTCAGTCGTTCTTGCGGATCTGTGTGAACACGGAGCGCTTATGAAAACTAAAGGGAAAAACCTTTCTGTTTCTGGTGACAACACTGTTGTGTTAACGGGGCCTTAATTAAACCTTCATGTGCTACGGCTCCTCACATGACTCCCTGAAACAACTACATTATCCATCTGTTGAGTATCACATCAGTATACATCCACTGAGCTTGTATTGTGTGTTTAAATCTGCATTGCACGTCAGTGTGGGTCAAAATTGCATCCGCGCGCAGTTATTCTTCTGGTGCACACTTATTGTCCGAGTATTAATACAAATCGGTTTATCTTCTCATCCCAAAGTCTTGCCGTGGTTTATGACCTGTGACACATAAAACAGTTTGGCTGTACCTCTTCTAAGTTTGCGGTATCTTAAGCAGGGCTGAACAATATCAGGGAAAAAATGATAATGGAATAATTTTTCCTCCTTTGAACTTTATAAAGGGAAATTTCCAAGTAAATGTCATAGATCAACCTGACACCAGATAGACTGTTCAATGTTTCACCACGCCATTTGGGAAAAAGCCCAAAGAAAGTGTTTGGGAACGGGAAGAACTTTTCAAAAGTACACCAGGCAGGTGACTGGACTTTCGTTCCATCAATCACATTTATCACAGGCCAATTAGATAATGTAGTAGGCGGGTGCTACCTCGCTGCAGACGTAAGTAACTTCATAAAATGTATATCCCTAGTATTTGTTTTTCATCTAAAAAAGAAATGTGATCTATGTCTGGTAAATCTGCTACAATAGCTGTTAGCACGTATGCTAATCCCTGTACGTGCAGTCACTTCCTGCTGTTGTCTCGCTCTAAGCTCTCACCTCTTTCTGCCCTAAAGGACTCTGATTGGCCCGTGCTGCACCTTGTTGTGGATCGGAGTTTGGCGAGGTGGACCTGCCTTATTACGTCATTGAATCAGGAGGATCCAGCTGCAGTGCAAGGTCAGTAATGGGTATTTCATTGACAAATATAGCAGATCATGTCATTTTTTTGATTATATTTTTGAGTATTTTTTGTATTTTTTTCTTGTATATCTGTAGAAATATTTATATTTATTTATATTTTTGTTTATATCTATCTTTTTTATATTATATTTAAAAAAAAGTTTATTTTTCAGTTTTTTCTTGTGTTTTGTAGACGTATTTTTATTTATATTTATATATTTTTTATATCTATCTTTTTTATGTATCTTTTGATCTCTTATGCTAAACTGCTACTAGAATCTTAGTCTCCCTGAGGGAGTTTTTCAAAGGGATTAATAAAGTTCTATCCAATCTAATCTAATCTAATCTAATCTTTTTGGATGCTTTGTCTGCTTTAGTTTTAAACTCAAAAGCACAGAGTCATTAATATAAAACTTCTTTGACCACATGTCCAATTTCAACACCAACATTTATCTGTTTCTAAACTGAATCATACTTTTTCCTGTACTGGCTGACCCTTTTTACCCTTAGTGTAAAAAAAGAAAGTGTGTCAGCCCACAGCTCAGTATCATGTTGCATAATTTCTGGGCAGTAATGTCTTCAGTCTTTGAAAAATTAAAAGCGTTACATCACGTTGCCACCGGGGGCTGTCAGAGTTTCCCCGTCCAGCTCGAAAACGCTTCTCAGTGAGAGCTCACATTAAGCAGTCATGATTTTAGGATGATTTATTCATGCTGCATGTTTCCACTCTTTATTTTTTCACTCTTTTTCCTACATTTTTTTTTTCAACCACAACCCTTTGGGACATGACCTGACATGTGTAACAGAGAGCTGGATGGTTGTTTTTATCTCTGGATGTTACAGCAGGATTTGTTGTACGGTGGTGTATGTATTTTTTTTACATGTGTGTCCATGTGCATTCATGCATATTATGTTGCAGCATGTTTCTGTAAGCGCTGTGTGGGCTCCTGCTGCTCTTTAACCTTCACACAGCTCTGGGTGAGGTCACAATGTTCGCTTCTCTCTCTGCTGCTTACACAATAAGACCACAGTGCATTTCTTTTACCTGCAGTGACAGGTGGGTGACAGGTTATCTGCAGGTTGAGTCACTTTATATTAACATTAGAGGAAAGAGGGAATAAAGCTGAGTTTTGAAGCATAACACAGAATGTGAAATATTTATCTGTAAAATCTACAACAGAATAAAACAGTATTATTGGACAATCATGGCACAGGATGGAAAGGCTAGGTGTTTAGTAAGTGTGGCTTGTTTGGCACCTTGTCGCAGCCGGGTTTTATAGAGCATCAGGACCTCCTACAGGTAGCAGTGTAACTTAGGGTGATCATACGTCCTCCTTTTTGGTCGTAAAATTATGTTTCATAAAATTCCCTAAAATGTCCGGGTTTTGCTCAGCTTGCTCTACACACGAAGCTGTCGCCGGGGACAGAAAAAGACATGCATGATTCAAACTACAGTAACTCCTCGAGTATCCACGCTATCCAAATAATTCCAATAGATTCTGAAAGCTGAGAGGCGGAGATTTCCACTGATATACGGTACATTACGGTAAAGGCTGGATTGCCTGAGGGGGAGGTACGGGAAGTGAGCTAACTGAGCCGGAGAGCAGAGAGAGGATTCAGAGACAAACGTGAGTCATTTATCGGTGGTTTATCGGTATTTCTGTGGAAAGGAGTGTTTTCTTGCTGTTCTTTTGCCGTATTTTTGCTGAGTTTTCCCAGATTTTAGCCTAGTTCATCTTTTTTGTCATCGTCTTTTTCATCATAGTTCGTGGTATATGGATTTAAATAAAGTTAAATAATATAATAACAGAAATAATATTACATAATAAAAATAAGTAATATAAAATAGGTTGAGTTTCAATTTTGTCCGTTTATTTAGAATAGTTTACAAAGAGGAACCTGTCTTTTCTTGTAATTACACACTGCTTTAAGCATTTACACCTTAATAGTGACAAACACTTGCTAGAATGTTTTATTTTTGACTGAAAAAAGGTGCAAAATTATTTACTCAAATGTAATTTTCTGACACATTTATTGACAAAAAAAGGCAAAAAAAGACCAGGCATTTCTATTCATAGAAGTAAAAGGGTTAATATTTATAATAAAGTGCTGCACTGGACCACTGGCATTATTCCAGTATACCTACCTGTCAAGATATTGAGCGTTGTGATGCAACACATGCTGCTGAGGATCCTCTTTTTGGTTTTCAGAATATGGTCACCCTGGTGTAGGAGCACAAAAATCCTCTTTATTAAGTCAAAAACACACTTTTACAAAATCCCAACGAGGAGCAACAGACAGGGAAAAATGTTTGGCTAAACCATGGGAGTACAGATGTTAGCTCATCTGCTAAAAGTTTCCTCTTTTCTGTTATTTTTTCTGAATATATTGCACCGGCCACTTTATTAGGTACACTTTGCCAGGACCAGATTGGACTCACTTTTGCCTTCAGAGCAGCCTTAATTCCTCATGGCAGTGATTCAATATGCTGGGAACATTCCTCCGAGATTTTCATTTTTTTAAGATTGTTGTTGGGCATTTTGTGCTTCTATTGATAGTAGAGAGAGACAGGGGATATGCTTGTGAAAGGGGGCAAGAAAGAGACACAGAAGGCCAGCAGAAGCATAAATATGGGTCGTGGCTGGTTGTTTACCACTCCGCCAAACTAGCACCTACATTCCTTAGAGATTTTGGTCCTTATTGACATGAAAGCATCACACTGATGCTGCATATTTGTCTGCTGACAGCACATCCCATAGGTGCTCTGCTGTATTCTGATCGGATGGATGGACGCCACTGGAGGACAGTGAACTGTCATGTTCAAGAAACCAGTTAGAGATGATTTGAGCTCTGTGACATGGAGTGTTATCGTGCCAAAAAAAGCCATCAGGAGAAGGGCACACAGTGGTCATACAGGGTCAATACCTTTATCCCTTATTGATTCCTGTGCAGAAATAGTCCACAGATTATCTGTGTCAACAATGTAAGACACATGGCACTCCTAACGCACAATGATGGGCTGCGATGACAAATGCTAAAGCATGTTCCTTGTGTTTCTGTTCTATCTTAAAATCACACAGGCACAAATACAGGATATTGTTCATTTAGTGTAATTTTTGTGTTAAATTAAGCTAGAATTTCAAATACCTTTTGAAGTGAAAGGAATTGATAAGGGAGTTGTTAAACAACTACTTTAATTATATTGTTTCATTAAGCTGGTTTTTATCAATTCTTAACTGGAATTGGCTTTTGATTCCCATACCTATTTGGCAATAGTACTCATGGTCAACTGTGGTGTTTAAATGAGGTTTAGTTGGTACTACGGCGCCCAAAGTGTACCAAGAAAATATTTCCCAAGTTGTAAATGGATTTTGATGAGATTTTTGAGAATGTTGGTCATAAGTTCTCAATTGATTTTAACAACACTTTCAAGAAATCTTGGTTATGTTACAACAAAGTATTGATTGGACTTTGGTGGTGATAGACAGATAGATAGATAGATAGATAGATAGATAGATAGATAGATAGAACTTTTATTGTCCGTTTCAGTTAAAAAACAGAAATTTTTCTTCTGTCACGGCTTGATTAAATTAAAAACACCATCTACACTTTGGCACCGAAGGCAACCCGACACATGTACAATGTTAAAAAGACACACACACACAAAACAGCAGGCAAAATAAACATATAAGAACATATAAAAACATGTGAGAAAAGCAAAAACAGTGGAGTCTATCGGTGCTTTGTGTTATTGAGAACAGCTAATTATGATCTGATTATGGATGTGGCTCCAGGAATTTTTAGAGGATTTTTAACAGTGCGAGAAAGGGCAGTTTTCCTCTTTTTTGATAAATATTCCGACAATGTTGGAAATGCCTTGGTGGAGGTTTGTGCTTTGGTTGGAGCATTTCTGTTTGTATATGCTAACCTAATTTGCAGACAGGAAGGGTTATTGTCTTAAATGTTATGAAAGTCTGTTGAGTACTTGTTGAGTTTTTAGTGAAAATGTGGAAAACTGCTTTATCTCATAATGTTAAGGAATAATTTAAGAAATTCATGGATTGACAACTGAATTCAGATCACCACCAAAATCTGATTCATTCTTCCTTGTGCTCTGGAAATTTCATCAAAATATGTTCACAACTTTTAGTTATCAACTTTTAGTTATGCTCAAAGTGTGCCAAAAATGTTATGATTGGAAGGAGTTATGAACAGATTGTGATGAAATTTTCAGGGAATGTTGGTCATAGTATAAGTACAAAGTGATAGGATTTTGGTGGTTATTCAAATATGCTGTAGGTACCGATTCCAGGAGTTCTTTAAAAAGATTTCTTAACAGTACAATTCTCCACATTTTTGACAATAACTTGCCCAACAATGTTGGAAATGCCATGGTGGAGGTTTGTGCTCTCAGAGAACTTATAGTTGTATAAGCAAAACTAATTTGCAGCCTATTAGAGCTGTTGCTTGAAATCTATTGAGAGCTTATTGAGTTGCGAGTGAAAATGTAAAAAACTGCCCATTCTTGCACCGTTAAGAGATCATTAAAAAAACAAAATCCTGGATCCAAATTCAGTTTTGGATGACCACGGAAATCTAATCAGTTCTTCCTTAAACCATGACAAAGATTCCCTGAAAATTTCATCAGAGTACATTCAGAACTTTTTGAGTTTTCCTGTTCAGAAACTAACAAAGAAACTAACGGACATTGGTTAATTGGATGATGAAGTGTGGCAACAGGGGACTGGATCAGTGGCTACAAGCATTGTTTATATTTTATTAACCCCATATTTTTAAGTAAATCAGTCAATTCAGGACATCTCTTGATAAAATTCTCTATAGATATTTGAAGAGGAACACCTGTTCCAACCTTTGGGTTTACTTAAAAACAAGTGGATTTATGTGTAAAGAGGCTGAGGTTAAAGTTCATATTTTCTTTACACTCCAAATTAAATGGTTATAATGTTGAAAGATGAACACAAGAAATAGCATGTACTCTTAAAAACTAAGAGTCAAGGCTACGAAAGTTTTCTTTACAACCAGTGTGACTTTATTTTAAGGACTGTGGCGCAGTCTGAAATGATGAAACCACTCCTGAAGGAGTCTGTATAAACCAAAGCTGGTATTTTCTTGCCTTGCTGATTTTATATAAAATACATCTTCAGTGGCAGAGTTCTGTTGATAACAAGTTAAATGATCACATTTAAGAGGTTTAGCCACAAACATGGAGCTTAAATTAATATTGACAATCTATTACGGGTCAGTTTTGAATGGATTTGAATATGCAAATGTTCTCTAGAGGTAAATTTTTAAAGTAACAACTGTTCCCACAAAAAAAGACTAAAGATTGTTCTGTGCTGCGATCTCTAATCTCCCTGAAGCACTGTGATGTATTTTACCTCTCCCTCCCACTAATCACACTGTAATGTTCAAACAGACTGCACATATTTTAATGTTTGCTCAGCATCAGACACAGCTGTCCCTCATTAATGCTCCAGGCTTAGTGCTGAATACAGTATCCAGGTGTTACATATTTTTAACGTCCATACTGTTTTGTTCAGTTCTTTTGATTTGATTAGTGATCCGAGCAGCTCAATGAATTAGTCTCACTTCCCTGTGAATCCTTTCACCTAATTAGCACCAGATTGTTTCAGTGAACATTTATTTATATTCATTTTACATCATCTTTCAACGTAAGCCTTGTCTCGCACATCAAGAGTATAATCATTATTGAGTAAATTTAGTTTGGATCACATAAAACTCTAACAATATAAACCTGCAATTGAAGACAACTAGTCCCCAATACAATGCTTCCAGCTAATCTCTGTTGCAGTAATAAAAGCTACAGTAAATAAAATAATAAATAGATAGTAACTTTGCTGCTTGTCTACTGCCACTGCGTCTAAAGCCAGTATAAACCAAATAAAATTCAACCATAATAAATTCCATTAAAATAAATCTCATGGGCTCTAATTTCGTAGACCAGGCGCAGGGCAGGTGTGCCGCGCCAACGGGGTGTGTCCAGGGCATTTTGCAAGTTTCGTGCACAGCGCAGGGAGGCGCACCCACGCCTCCGTCCCTCCCAGCGGTGCAAGTAGCAGAGAGGGAGGAGAGTAGGCATGTGTGGGTTTAACACAGCCGAGTGTAATCTTCACCAATCAAATAAACGCCTCTCCTCTCCTTTAAATGCGCAGTGACAATTTCACCTCGGTTGCGAAGATGGTCAGAGCCGCTGTCACTTTTACAGCAGCTGGGAGAGGGCAGGGGCCACTGGGCCGCGCATCGGATGCCACGATGCGCGGCCCGGAACTCGTTAATTATGACAAATGTCTCTGATCTGACATCAGATGTGGCAGGACAATTACTATAGATACAAATGTATATGCTGGTTCAGATGGTTAAATAGTGGTTGCTGTGATTGTTTATTGCATTGAAATGTGCCTGACACTCTGGATACCTGCCTGTGAGGTTTTGGTGACGTGTGCGCACTGTGCGCCTGTCAGCCAAATTACCACTGCCCCGGGTAAGCCTCTCCTGCGCCGAGAATAGACCAGGTTGGAGCTGGCGGGCTTTCAGCGCACCTTCCGCGCGGTTTTTTGACACGAAATTTTCACTGCGCCAAGCTGAATCTGTGGACACCTCCCCCTGGTGCGCTGTCACACCCATCTCGGCGCAGCCGGTCTACCAAATTGCCAAATTGGCTGCACACGGCGGTGTGCCGGACGAAATTACCACTGCGCGGGGTGCGCCACCCTGAGTTGCGCCAGGTAATTAGAGCCCAAAGACTTAAAAAATGACGAGTCAGCTTTTGATAAATTAAAACTCAACATTCTTGATCAGTCCGGCTCTTGTTTTCACTCACTCTCTGTTTTCTAAACGATAAACTCATCCTGAGGGATCCTGGATCACTTATTGTCCATGATACAAGAACAATCTTTGAAGGATCAACCTTTAAATACAATCTACTAGTGCTGCAGTTCTCAACCTGTGGGTGGAGGCCCATAGGTGGGTCTCAGAGCTGTTTTCAGTGGACTGTGCATAACTCAGAATAAACCAGACTACACCACTGCATAGACAGATAGATAGATAGATAGATAGATAGATAGATAGATAGATAGATAGATAGATAGATAGATAGATAGATAGATAGATAGATAGATAGATAGATAGATAGTTAAGCCATCCCAAAGCTAGGGGAAACACTGATTTTACTTGGGAAAGGTTGCATTTCCCCAGCTCTTATTTCCTTTTAGAGTGCTTATTTTTTAAATATTCTGATATCTCTTAAGTTAAATGTTGTTTTTATATAAGTATTTGCTGTGTGCTGTTTACAGAAGCACTTTGCACTGTTCATTCATACTGTAACTTTGTTTGCCTTTGTTAAGGTAGCTACCTCTAAAAAAAAAAAAAAAAAAACACTTTAAAGAAATGTCAGAAAGGCAGTTTGAGCCTGCAATTAAAATGATGCAAAATGTTCCAAATAAACTTATTTTTTTGTATCAAACATGTCATTTCTTTAATGGAATGTAGCCTTTCACATCTACCTCGGTCTAAATGATCAGACATGTAATGTTGTAATGGATAAATGAACAGCTTTATGCTGGTTTAGTCCATGCAGGCTAGTCTGCAGGCTCTTTTTGGACATTGACCTTAGCAAGATAAGGTCACCTGAGTGCTTTTTTAGGTGGGCTGGGGAACAATGGTGAGGGACTTAACTCGACATAACCTGTGACTCGACTCGACTTGACTCGACATAACCTGTGACTCGACTTGACTTGCCCACAGCAGAAATAACTTGGGACTTGCTTGAGACTTGGACCCAAATGACTTGACTCAACTTGGGACTCAGATTGGAGGGACTTGGGCAATTGTCTGCTTATTACTGCTCTGATGCTCACTTAAATTTCTACCCGCTCCACTCAAATCACTCACCACTCACTCTACGAAAATACGGAGGCGCATTGCATTCACTGGATAAAAAAAATTAGACGATTGCAGGTGACCTGCACTGAGGTCTGAGAGCTTTTGCGCTGTCCGCGGTGCTGATCCGAGTTGTCAACATCCAGTTTCTGACAGAAAACAGCGTGGGTGGCTGAACAATTAATTACCAGAGATGCACTCTGTGTGAGACATGCTTCAGACGCTTGGTGTGAGCGGTACTGGAGCGAAATTGGAGCGGAGTGGAGCGACAGATGAGGTGCCGCTCCAGCTTTTTGGAAAAAAAAAAACGCTCCGTGCTCCGCTCACATGCTCTGGTCTCCTGTCTGGCTCTTCATATAATGACTGAGCATCGCATGTAACAATCACAGTGCGTGTGTGCTGCCAGCCTGTCAGTGCTTCTCGCTTACATGAAAAAATACGGAGCCTTTCCGAACCTGATAGAGAATGAAAAAAAAAAAAATTTGCTACAATTTTTCCAAGTCACGTTGTCTTAAGTCAAGAGTCTGGAGTCATAGTCTCCCGAGTCAGAGTCGAGTCCCGAGTCTTTACCTGGCGAGTCCAAGTTGAGACGCAAGTCGTCAAATTAGCGACTCGAGACAACTCGAGTCCAATTGTCTGAAAAATAGAGTCAGGCAGGCTCGCTGTCAGTCTGGCCTCCAAATCATGCGTCTCCGTTTCACACAGAACTCAACCTGTGACTCTTGGAAAGGATTTCCAGGCCAGCTGTCAGCGCCAGCACCAGACAACATACGCACAAACAAAAAGAGCCGACGCACACCCATGCGAGGCAGCAGACACCGAGACAGAGATGTGACGGAGGGAGGGAAGAGCTCCACGCTGGACTGTTCTTTCAACAAAGCTCTGCTCCCGCCGCTTCCCTCTTTATCTGCCGTCCCATCCTCCCTCTCGGTGGGTGGGTGTTTTGCGAGCACGGGTAGCGGTCCAGCCTCGTTTCTGGACACCTGCCCCTTGGCCCGAGAAAGGATGAAGGGAAACTGAGGAGGTTCCAAAATTCCCACGATGCTGGTACGGAGCAGGTTCTGAGATAATCGGACAGCAGGAAGCGGGGACGGCTCCCAGCTCTGGACGGTTCACACAAAAGAGTGCAGAAATGTGCGTTTGTATGTGTGTGTGCGAGGACGAGCTGGCATCAGGACTGCGAGCCTGCTGCCAGACTCCCTCCATATGTCCATCCCAGTCTGTCTGTGCTCACCAGCATCCAGCACTAACAGGCTAAAAAGCATTACTGGATATTTAAGCAGCCGTTACAGATCGGATCAGTGGAGTGGATGGAAAGAAAGCGACAGCACTTGAACGAGGCCGACGTCCTCACAGAGCAGAGTTACTATAAGTGGAAGAGATCTCTTAAGACTGAGGTTCACTCGGCCAAGAACACTCTGAAACTCAATATGCTGCCATCACTGCGACTCTTTTCTTCTTCTTATGGAGACCAAGCGTACATTCACAAACTGCAGAAAGACAAAAACGTCTGAAATATAGCCGCAAACAATAAGAGCTTCAGTAAACATTTGGATTATTGAAGCTATTTCTCACACTGTTCACTCACCAGATTATACAAAAGTTAAACTTGTTGTCCACATTGCATCCATAAAACTTTCACTTCTACGTCCTGGGTTTTCCCTTGGAAACAGCAAATTACAGGCTTTTATTTTATGTGTAGAAAAAGGAATAATAGTGCTTTGTATTGTAAGCTCTGAGCTGATTTTGTCAACCACTTTAGCTCAAGATGCGTGCAATTTAGACACAGTTATAGCCTTCAGACTCGTTCCCCGAAAGTTTTATCAGCCGGGCAGAAATGCAGTGTTGTATAATTATGGGTAGAGCTAGGGAATTGAGTAAAATTAAAATTTTAACTGTTCTTTTGGCCTCACGCAATCATAAGAGAAAGATAATGAGATTAATTCTGAAAGAAACAAGTTCTTGTGTCATGGTAAAAGCATAAACACTCAGTAAAAAACACCTGACCTCACTTACATAATCGACCAGCACTTTGTTGCCGAAACATTGCCACCTTCAGTAGAGTCAGGCTACGTACATACAAGCAGGTAGTGATAACACTGATGCCACATACCCAACCACAAGGCCTTAACATTGCCTGATTCATTGTCTGCAATCACACAGATCCATCTTGCCAAGCTTCAATTTCCTACGACTTTTCCTACAACCTGTTTTTGAAGGTTCTGTCTCTGAAAACATTTTCTATAGGCTCTTCTCCAGATGGACTAGTGAAATATGTCCATGGTGGATATATGGAACTGTCTGTCAGGATAACAAGGCCTCTCACAGGCCTCCAAACACAACTATGTTGACTGATAAGGAGCGTAGGTGCCTTAGTCTGGTACTACGCTCTACCATCAATTGGCAGGTTGGCAAAGTTTGAGCCCAGCTCTGGCTATCACATGTTAGTGTCCTGAGGGAAATCACTTAACCCTAAGTTGCAGCCACTGGAGTGTAAATGAGTATAAAGGAGTGTGGATATGTTAGCTAACACTGATGGACAATTTAGACAGAAACTTCAGCCAGCAGCGAACGTGAGATTGGTCATATACAACCACAACCTTGATTTTTGTTGGGGAAATGGTTTGATCATTTTTAGACATACTCACAGAAATGACAAGGCCTTGAGAGACCCATTAGGGGCCTGGCTTCAATCAGAGGAAGGAGCAGACTTAAATAAGTTTGTTGCAGGTCCTAGCATGACAATTTACAACAGCACTACTATACAAAAAGTTCAATTTAACCAGTCCGTTCAAAACATTAGAGTTACAAGATTTTCAGAAAGGGGGTTCACATTTTGTAAGAGGTAGCCATACATAAAGGATTTATTTAGTTTAGTTTAGTTTATTTTTGTTTTTATTTAGATTTTGTTTATATCTGTCTCTTTTATATATCTTTTTATCAAATTTCCCTGAGAAGTACAATCTAATCTAATCTAATCTAAAACATACTTTTGTTGTTTTAAACATACCTATTAGTGTTAAAATTCAGATATAAATATTAAGATTTAACATTTTTATTACACTTTTATGAGAGGAACTGTTTTGGTACACGAGGGACTTTAATGTTAATTTTTGGAATAAATTCTGATTGCTCCAAAAATAAATAAGGCACCGAAATCAGTGTTGTTATCAATTATTGATTTCATCAAGGCTGTAATAACCCTTACCCCAAATATTCCACTTTGCAACTTATTTTTCAAAAAAATTGCATATTTTATATTTTCCCCCATTGAAAAAAACAGGGGTTTTTATAACAAAAAGTGCATGAAAACATATAAAAATAAAAAATGATAAAATACTTTATATCTTTGGTTAAGCCAGGATTTGTTGAAAAGATTTGATGCAGTGAAAGTAAAAAAAAAAAAAAAAGATTTAACATTTTTATTACACTTTTATGAGAGGAGCTGTTTTGGTACACGAGGGACTTTAGTGTGTATTAATTTTTTGGGTGCCTCAAGGGTTAAACGTACTTATTAGTGCTAAAATTCAGATTTCAACATTATTGTTGTGTTAACTTAGGTCGGCTCATCACTATTTTTTTGCAGAAAACAGTATAAAGAGTTTTATATTGTGGCATGCTTTAAATGGAAAAAAGTAGCACCACCTGGTGGACAAATTAAAAAAACAGAAATTAAAAGCTTGTAGTTTAAAGTGAAATCTTAACATATAGGAATTTTCATTTGTTTATGTTGAGATAAATGTGGGAAAAAATGGAACAAACTTGTTGGTTTTTGTGTTGCTTGATAATTTTAGCCGAATTTTTCACTTGAAAGATCCTCAAAAAAACTTACACATTTGATTCTTGGGACCAAATCGGCCCCCTTCCTAAGAAGTGCTATAAAAATATTATTTATTAATATTTTTTTTCCACTTTAAACGACTCAAACTTTTAAAATTACTTGAACCTGAAATATTCATATCAAGTTTGAATTATATTATGTTTTTTTTACCCTTTAAATGCCAGTATGTTATCAGAAAACCACTGTTTTTTATCATAAAAAAACAAAAACCATCAATAATTTCCAAAATATACATTCCAATGACTATTAGGTCATGATTTTTAGTAGGCCCTGAGATGGGTCAATGATTGGCAGCGACATTGATTTTGATGCATTGTTCATTTTTCTGAAGTGTCAGATAAAAAAAAAAAACTCATACATTTGATCCTCCGGACCAAATGGGTTCCCTTCCCATATGTATCTATAAAAATATTATTTATTAATACTTTTTTCCACTTTAAACGACTCAATCTTTTAAAACTAAACTTTTTTTATGTTTTATATGTTTTTAAGCACTTTTGTTATAAAAAACCCTGTTTTTTTCATAAAATATGCAATTTTTTGAAAATTAAGTTTAGTTGAGATAGATGTGGGACAAAAATTGCATTGTTCCATAGTTTTAATTGGAATTTTTTTGTCATAAGGAACAGACTTGTTGGTTTTTGTGTTGATTGGACATTTTAGGTGAATTTAAGAAAGTGAGACAACAATGAAAAAATAAAATAAGTATCCTCTGGGAAATAAATGGTGCAAGATGTCCATATGATCTGTAAGTGGCCAGTATGTGGAACATATGTGGCCAATTTTCCAGCTGAAATTCCAGCTGTAAATATCAGTGTCATTTTCATGTCTGCCACTACTGATATTGATCCAATAATATGTTTCCCTTCGACAAATGATGGCATGAGATCTCACCAGACCAATAATATCAACATCAGTATCCAAGCCTCCGTTGGTGGCTCCAGTTCCCTCACACTGACTTGATTTTAAACACAAGTGGGTATTTGAGTTGAAAGATGGTGCTTGTCGAGCTTTCCAGTCGTACTCGTGAGCTATTTTAAAGCAAGACTCGACAAAGGAGAGGCATCACTGCAAAATTTAAATCAGAAGAGGATAAAATCAAGTACGAGAGATAAAAGATTGGGATAGAGAAAGACACAGATTTGGACAAAATTACAGATAAGAGTTAGAATAAGTTGGGGATAAAATGGATAAACCAAAGTAAGATTGAAAATAAAGACAGGATAAGGGTAAGATTTAAAAAGGAACAGTAAAGGATAAAACAGGATGAAGTTGAGGATATAATTTTGAAGGATCTTCTTGCCTCGTCAGGTCATTAGCTCATTGAAGCAGCTAAATTGGTTATATAGACATATGCAGATGGCAATTCAGCATGTTAAGTACACTCCTGCACCAACACACACACTCTCACTTAGCGTACGTGCTCATCTGGGGCTGTAACTTGATCTTTCTGACAGCTGCGGAGAGGAGCCTGAGGACTTATTATTACATTTAGCCCTTTGGAGGAAAAGAACATTAGTTTTAGGTTGCAGCTCACTCGCTCTCTTACTCCCAGTTTGCTCTCTATATGCAGCTGCGATGGCTGTCTAAGTGGGATCCCCACGGCCCCTGAAGTGGATCCTCGGAGGCCCCTAACGAAAGGAAATTCAATTTAATTCAATTCCATCAAAATGACCCCAGTTACAGAATGTATAAGAATGAGTAAGCACAGTTTTCAGCTGCAGAAATTCAACACAAGACCAGCAAATGCTGTCCCATATGGCCGCCTTGGATGAAATCCTATCAAAGGGGGGTCTTCAGGCTAATGCGGGCCTTTTTGGAGGGGTCCCTGACATGAAAGAGTTTGGACACCGCCCGCGGCTACATCCTGGAAGCCAGAACTGAGGGAAGAAAACGTTGAGAAAAACCAAACAGGGGGTGTTTCTCAGAGCACAGATGGCAGTCAGCTCTGAGGGAAATGGCACGGGGTGATGAAAAGGGCGGGGGACGGCGGGAGAGAAGGGTGGTGGCATTTCAGGGGACAGGGGAGGGGGAGGTGGTGGTACAAGCAGCCTCCAACACACCTGCAGGGCCTGGCAGCGCCTGTGCTCTGCGTGCCGGGTTGCTGTTGCAGCGTTTACTTCGCAGCAGGGGAGGGAGAAGGTGAGTCTCACACCTCTAAAACACCTCCGTCTCCGCTCCACAGACAGACAACCTTGTGATCTTCTACATCAGGTGGTGCTCATCCACTTTCGTCACAATCTTCTTGGTTAGAAAAAAAAAAAAAAAAAAGCCCAAGTGAAGGAATCAGACATTAGACACTGTCAGCCGGTGCCCATCTGTTATAGTCCATGAATCACAGGAGGGCCACATTGGAGCCTCAGCTTCTTGGAGACAAAATGAGAACTTTGTTTCAAAGAGTTACATATTATTGAACTTTCACTAGTCTGTGAAGCTGTAAATAACTATTTAAAGGACACTCAAGGTGCAAAAGAAGTGGATGATGTTACTCAAATAGCAGTATTTCAGTCATAAGACACTTGGACTTAAAGGAACAGTCCAACATTTTATTTTTTTTTTCGTGTCTTGCCTCACTCCCAAATCCATGACAACAGATCGACACCATTCTTTTGACTGTGCGGCCAAACCTTGACCACCGCTAGTTAGCTTAGCTTAAACACTGGGAGTATATGTGTAGTGCGCTAGCCTTCCTTTGCCTACAGTCATCAGATAAACATTTCAGCAACTCTATCTTCACATTGTCTTCTTCTCCCCCTAATCAGAGGCTTTGTTTTGTTGACCTACTTCTGCTGTGGTTTTCGAGAGAGTCGAGTCTTTTGAACAGCTCTTTTAAGTGAACGATGAGAACCGATATGTAGTTCTGAGTGAGACGTTTGTTTGTGAGCCATTAATAAGTGCAAATTGCCTCCAAATTTAAGAAACAGTTGGCTCACACACAACTGCGAATTGGCTCTCATTGTTCCCTTAAAAAAGCTGTTCAAAAGACTTGACTTGTTTCATCTTCAATATCACACATGTGGCATTTAATGGCCGTATATACCACCGTCTCTTTATTTTAGTGCTTTGCAAACCAGCAGGTAGAGCAGCTCCTCTCCCTCGTCCTCAGTGTAGGGCAGCATGACAGAAAAATGAGAACAATGCACATTCAGGGCGGAGTCCGCTCGAGCCTGTGAGCACCTTTACTCTGTCTTTTTAGAAATGTGCAGTTCCTCTCAGTACCAAGACATAATAAAGCTAACCTAAAGTTCTAATTTTGCAGTGCACTTAGATCTGCCAAATTCAATGTTTGTAATCAGGCAAAATCCATCTTGCAAATCTCCAAACCAGAATGATTAGGCTCGGACTGCAGAGGCTCTGACCAAGACGATATGAGCATGACAGCAGACTTTTCCACTTTGCCTCAGTCCATCTCAGATGAGCTCGGCCCAGAGAAGCCGTGGTGTTTCTGGGTGTTGTTGATATTTGACTTTGTCTTTGCATGGTAGAGTTTGACCTTGACCTTGTAGATGTAGAGATGGACTGTTAACTGACAATGGTTTTCTAAAGTGTTGATATCCTTTGCAGAATGATGTCTATTTTTAACGCAAAGCCACCTGAGGAGTTAGAGGTCCCAGGCATTCAAGGCTGGTTTTTGGCCTTGCCTCTTACATTTAGATTTCTCCAGATTCTCTGAATTTTGTGATTATATTATGAACTGTAAATGATGGTATCCATAAATTTCTTGGTTTAGAAACATTGTTCAAAATTCGTGGAATATTTGCTCACGCAGTTGTTCCTAAAGTGTTGAACCTCGCCCCATCCTTGCTTGTGAACGGCCGCCTTTCGGAGATGCTGCTTTCATACCCGATCATGACACTCGCCTGTTGAATGTTCCAAACTGGTGTTTTTTTTCCCAGTCTTCTGTTGCCCCCGTCCCAGCTTTTTTTTGGGAATATGTTGCAGGCATTAGATTTAAAATGAGTGAATATTTGCGAAAAACCGCATTAAATGTCATGCCTTTGTAGTGTATTCAATTGAATATAGGTTGAAAAGGATTTGCAAATCAGTGTATTCTGTTTTTATTTACGTTTTAAACAATGTCCCAACTTCATTGGAATTTGGGTTACAGAGGAAAAGCATGAATGAGTTTGCCAATCTTGACTACTTCATTCATACCTTCAAACTGTCCTTAGACATGATCGGGGGTTTCGATCATGTCCTTAGCATCTTTTAGATTCCAAGGATCTTCTAAAGTAGGCCAGGCTCCACCATAGATTGTGTCCATCCTTTTTTTTTAATTGTCTTTAAACAAATGTAAGCACTGACCCACTTCTGCTCATTTCTCCATCATCACATTCTGGCTCAAGTTAATAGAGCATATGGATCCCTTAAGGCAGCATAGACCATCCCCCCTCTTCTGTTTTACCTCCATTCAGCTCCACAGTGTCCCTCCAGGCTGAAGCTCCAGAGCTCCAAACCTAAATGATCCGCCCCTCGCTCCCGGGCCTCCCAGGTGTGGAGCAATATGTTGGTCAGACTCTATCATGAGGTCCAGTCAGTTCTCCTCCTCCTCCGTCTCCTTCTAACACTTTAAGAGGAGAAAGTGGAACACCGACACAGAATCTAATTCTCACATTTCTGCTGTCTGTGCAGAAGTGAAAGGAGGTTTGATAGAGTAAGAAGGTCAGCTCTTTAGATTTTACAATAATTCAGAAGTAGTCATGAGGAGAAGGAAATTTGGTTTAACTGAAAGTTAATTGCAGCCGGTGTTAAACTACCTCCATCAGTTAGACTTTGGTTCTTCAGTATTGTTGATCTGAGGAATTAGAAGTAAAGGAATTAATGAAATGTTCTGAATTTTATGTCTTTTATTAGGGGAAACTGTTGGGGTCTGACAAAGGAAATTGGCTAAAGGATTAGATTTTTTAATGTATTTATTGAATAAAGTAAAAAAAAAATGATGTCCTACATGTTTGTTTATTTTTTATTAAGTCATGTTTAATCACACATTTCAGCTTTATGTTTTAGGGTTGTTTGCCCATCCATCCTTGAGTCCTTCTGTACATACAATATATCCTATATGATAATATTCCTAAAGTCATTATCGCCAATACCGATATTGATACTGATATTTTGTGTCAAGAGCACAAAGTCTAGTTAAAGGAACACTCCAACAAGGAACTAACAAAAGACGGGCAGAGCTCGCCCTCTGCTAGTTAGTTTGGCTCAAACATTGGGAGTATATGGGTAGTGTTAGCCTGCCTCTGCCTACAGTCTGATAAACTCTTCAGAAACTCTAAACAGTCCTGTGTGCTTGTTGTGAGTCTTTTGAACAGCTATTTTAAGTGAATGATGAGAGCCGATTCGCAGTTGTGAGTGAGCCACTTCAAGGTTATGACTCATTGTTAAAGGTCACGGTCATGTAGTTGCTCATCCTTTAATTGCTAAATCTTATCTTGTAAAGTCCATATCAAAACGATGCTTAAAGGGATCTTCTTCAAACTTGGCACACATGTCTGCCCCTACATGAGGATGACATCATTAGAATTTCAAGGCCATATGTTGGAGGTCAAGGTCGTGATATACTATGATTATCCTTTATTTGTAAATGCAATATTCTAAAATCTATCTCATTCTTTTCTGACTTGGCACAAATGCCCTAAATAACACCAGGATGAAGTGATAAAAATTTTGAGGTCATAGAGTGAAGGTCAAGGTCATGGAATCTCAATTAGCTCAGTAAATTTTGGAGGTCATCAGTCAAAGGTCATCAGGGCTCATGTTCACTCCCTCCTTGTGAATGCAGTTTCTCAAATATGCCTTTAAGTATCTTCTTTAAAGCTTGAACAAACGTCTCCTCCTCATTTCTCACTTTTAAACTTCATATCAGAAGAATATCTGCCTGTTATAAAACTTCCTCAATCTTCTTACTTTTGCACAAATTTCAGAAAAATAGGATCTTTTATTTAACTGCAGGCAATGATAATCAAGAAACGCCTTCATTCTTGACCTTTTGACATCGAATTCCGAGTGCAGAACAAAACTAACCCTCAAACTTCATTCTTCTCACACACCCGGCTGCAGCAAGCTTCCTCATGTTCTTCAGGCACCACCAGTTTGAGTGTTAAATACTTAATTTTGGTCTTATAAAACGCAATCATAGACCTTCTCATGGATTATCGCTGTCAGACTGTATGCATCCTTCACTTCGACAAGCAATTTCCGCTTTAATTCAGAGGAAGAATAGCTGAACTGAAATGAAGCTTGTGCCACCTGTTTGTGCAATCAAGCAGCTTGCATCATCTCTTTCCCTATAATGGAGTAATAACATTGTGTTAGCTCAATAATAATCATTGTTCCCTCTTTACCGTGTTAGATATGTGCCTGTCTGTTACAGCTGACAAAGATAAAATATTCAGCAGTGCAGGATGAAGCCTGGAGCTGCAGACGGAGAGCAGAATAACTTTATTTTTACTCTCTGTACAACTTGTCTGATTGTGACCCTGCTGAGACCTTTTTGGACTTCTCAGCAGAGCTAAAAGCTTCTCTTTGCTGCTTTTAAGCAAACTGTTCGAAAACAGGATGTGACAAAGTGTTCACTGCTGTAAGTCAAGGCTGTCTGCTCTGTTCAGAGACAGTTTGAAGTTTGTCACCTACACACCAAAATCAATCCATCAGCGTTTCCAGAAGGGCTTTGTGGTTAAATTGGCCACTTTATTAAGATGCTTTATTTTCAGGGGAGGGAAAGAAATCCAGTTCGTATGGGCATGCTTGCAAAAATGGATTATATTCGGATGTATCGAGTGCTGATGATCCACATTTGAAACGTCATTAATAGACTACCAAGACAGTTTGATGCCACAGGTCTTAGGCTGCATTTCAGTTGTACTTGTCGGAATTTCCTACTGGGAAATCGGTGGATCCTCACCACCCCTGGAAATACAGTAATTCTGCTGTAAATTAAAACAGTTATGCTACTGTAAAGACCTTAAAGCAACCTTTTTACAGTGTGCTTACTCAATTTTTTATGCTCTTATCTATTTTAATGTCTTTATTTGATATTCCTGCTGCTATACTGTGTATAAGAGCAACTGAAAAAACCAAATTTCCCCTTGGGGATTAATGAAGTGATTATGATTCTGAAGGAGGTCGTGATTTTGGGGTTGATCTGAATGTGGTTGCAGATCCAGGATTTTCTAGTTGATTCGTTAACACTGCATGCTTGGACAGTTTTCCACATTTTCTTGCCCAACAGTTAGGGATGGGAATCGAAAACCAATTCCAGTTGAGAATCGTTAACAGCTCCATCAAAGTATTGATATCATGAGTCTTTTTGCTAATCGATTCCCTTATCAATTCCTTCCACTGACAGGGTTCAGAAGCGGTCAGAATTGTGGCTTCATTTTTTACAAAAGGTGCCTACTGCACAACCTTAAGTGAGTGGAAACACCAGCAGCTTGCTGAAGCAGTTATCTATGCTGTGACATGTGTTTGACATTGTTGCCACTGAAAATCTACAGGCCAACATTTGCCCACACGGAAAGTCTGCAGGAATCAATAAGGGAATCGTTAAAGAATTGGATCGACTAGCAGGATCGTTAATAGCATTGATATTGATAAAATCTTATCAATTTCCATCCCTACCAACAATGTTAAAAAGGCCTTGGCGGAGGTTTCTCCCTCTGAGCACTTAAGTTTTAATATCATTTTATCCTTGGTGAGAATGTGAGAGTCTATTTCACAGCATATTTACTTTACTGTGGAAGAACAGAGCTGTTAACAAGCGACATAATCCTCCTGAAAACATCAGAACTGTACATGATGTTCAGGGAAACACATGATTATAGATAGCATTCAGACATATGATGTTTACTCTGAGCACAATAATTATTAGGTACTTACAGTGTGTTTACAGTGCACTTACAGTGTTTCAATGCCTCTACCAACCACTTAGACTTAAGTGTTTGTGCAATCATCATTTTTACCTCTCTGCATAACACTCTGGCATATTTCCTCTGCGTACAGTACAGTAAATCAGTGCTTCAGACAGGGAGCCATGAGCTCTACCGAGAGATGCATCCCTGCTGCTGAGATATTTGTAATAAACAATGACATTATCTGCTTTTTCTTTCTCGAATAAAAGTCCAGCAACAAAATGCAGAGGGGGAGAACATTTTGTCTCCTTACTTCCTTCCTTCCCTCCCCTTGGATGCTAATTTTCATTTTAATTGCGTCAAACCGCTTTTTCTCACATCAGAAAAATGTGTACGTGTGAGGGTGTTGATTAGAGAAAGTAAAAATACAGCATGTAGGATTTTTATGCTAATTACCCTTTAAACCTCGCTCACGTCAGTCGGCTTCCCTAATTAGCATGTTTCCGACAGGAGCGGGGAAGAGTGAGAGAGCGCTGCGACGGGAGCTCTGCACGGCTGAATTAACGGTGTGAAAACCCAGACATTTTGATTTTTTTTTTTTTTTTTCAACCCTCCCTCCCTCCCCCCTTTCCTTTCTCATTCTTTCTTCCTCCTCCGCCCACCTGCACCTGTGAACGAGTCTGTGAGAGTTGGAATTAACTCTCGGTCGCTCCGTCCCTCTGCTTTTCTTCTTCAGTATGAATCAGTCTGGCTGTCTCCAGCTCCCTGTGATCTCTCTGTTTGTCTATCTGTTCGTCAGTGTCTCTCTGTCTGTCTCCCTCTGTTTACACTCGTCTATCTGCCCATCTGTCTTTTCCTCCCTCTCTGTTTGCTGTCTCTATCTGCATTTATGACTTTTCTCCTCTTCTTTCTTTAGTAACACTCCTCTTTTTGAGTGCTGTCGTGGTTTATTTTATGTATTTGACACAATTTATCTTAGATATTTTATTTGTCTTTGCTCTCTCCTTCCTTCCTTTTTTCTGTCCTGCCTTCCTTGCTCCCTTCCTAACCTAAACCCTAAACTTTGATGTATCCTTACCATCTTTTCGGTTCATACATCCTTCCTTTTACTCCTCCATCCCTTCTTCCCACTCTTCCTTCCTTCCTTCCTTCCTTATCTTCATTTTGTTTCTTTCTTTCTTTAATCCTTCCTTTCTTTTTCATTGTTTTCAGTCCTCTTTATGTCATCCTTCATTTCTTTCTGTTTTACCTATCTATATTTCCTTGCTGTTCTTCTCTCCTTTAATCCCCCTTCCCTCCATCCTCTCTGTCTTCTTTTATCTATCCTTCCTTACCCTAATCCTACATTTTGATCAGCCTTTTCTTTCTTTCCTCTCGTCCATCCTTCCTTTTACTCTTCATTTCATCCCACCTTCTATTCTTCATCCATTCTGCCTTCCTTCCAGCGTTCTTTTCATTTCCTTTTTTTCGTCCTAGGGATGGGAATTGATAAGATTTTGTTGATATCAATACTATTATCAATCCTGCTTACGGATGCCATTCTTTATTGGTTCCTGATATTCAGTGCTATGCAGCCAAGACAAGTGACTCAGCATATTGTTGGTGTTTCCACCACTTATTGACATCCTGTTGGATGTTTTGCAGTTAGCATCATGTGTAAGATTGAGCTAATGTTTCGACTACTTCAGTCTCCTGTCTGCCATGATTACTTCTCTGTTGCCCTTGAGCCGATTGCATATGATGAGCGCATGATGTCCTCGATTTGTAAGGCAGCAACATCCATGTGAGAGGATTTGATAAGGGAATCACCAAGCAAAAAGATTAATGATATCGATTCTCTTAGCTAATTGTTATCGATTCTCAATTTGAATTGTTTTTTTATTCCCATCCCTATTTACTACTTCCTTTCCATTCTTTCTTTTTTATAGTTTCAGTCCCCTTTTAGTCATCCTTCAATTCTTCCTGTTTTACCTATCTATATATCCTTACTGTTCTTTCCCCTATCATTTTGTAACGTTTGTCAGTTTGTTAAGGTTAATTAACTTTTAATTTTACAATTTCAACATAGATTTAAACATTGTGCTAATATGAAAATGAGGGCTCAATCGTTATGTTTATCGTTACCTGAATCTCTTTAAGACGACAGTTTAAAGGTGTGTCATTTTGGTTTGATTGTTTATCTGAACTTGGTAATTCAGTATCAATATCCTCAAACTTTTTCTGACTTTTGGGTGTTGTCTCAGCCTTTATTCTAACCTGTGCACTCTGTAAACCACTGAATTTTAGTTTTACAGGACCTTTAAAGTTACCGAATTTGTACAGATTAAAGCAAATGAAACTCTGATAAGAGTAAATTAAAACCACATCACAGGTTATGGTATTGAAGCAATGATACACAGCTGCACAGAGTTTCAGGTAGGACTGAACGATTTCAGGAAAAGATGTAATTGCAATTTTTCTGGCAGATTTTGCGTTTTCAACTCAATTCATGATTTTCTTCAATATTCACTAAGTTTACAGTATAGACAACAGTAAGGAAATCAATGATCAAAAGCACATAGCACATTATTTATCATCTAATATTGATGATAAATAATCTGTTTTCATTATTTAAGAGATAGGCTTTGTGTTGTTAACCTGCGTACAAGCACTTCCGTAATGAAGATGTGACTATCGCGGACGGGTCGACTCTTTTGAACCGATTTGCATTTCAGCTTTGGCGATCACGATTGCGTTGTCTGAAATTGCGATTCCGATCCAAAAGCGATAAATCTTTAGCCCCAGTTCCAGGCACACTTGGACTTCTTTTAGAGCACACCAGAGTGCCCTACCTCTCCATTACTGCTCCAGAGAACAGTTAAGATGATTCAGTTTAACATCACATGGTACACAGAGGTACAGAGTGTTGAGTATTTTTCAGCTTTCGCACAGTTTGTATCTGTGTCTACCTTCTTCTTTTCCTCGATCCAGTGAGCTTTCAGCGTATGTGTGGGCCCTGGCTTCCCTCCAACACTCCTCGGTGGCTCTTTATTCTACTATTTCAGTTGTTCTTTTATCCTCTAGTTCCACTCTACTTCTTGACTTCACTCCATACTTCTCTGTTTTTTCCCCCCTCCAGCACTTTGTATTAATTCCTGGCCTGACAGAGTTAAACGACTGATCAGACTGCTCTCCGTATCGGCGGCGGCGGCGAGGCTCTGGTTAAAAGCCGGCGCTGTTTTGACTGTCAATTTACAGCTTGAGTGCCTTCAAGGTTAGACGCTCTCCATGCTGTGAGAGTGGGAGTTGTATGGTTACACCTGGCTGATGGAGGCGCCGATTCAGCAGGTCAGGAAGAGGCTTTAATGAACACGGCGGCTCAGAAATGTCATTGCACTCTTTTCTTTTTCCTGCTGTTTTCTCCACGCTAAATGAGTTATATAAGCTTGCTTGTTTCCGTTCGAAAAGCTCTCTCCACATTGTTTTTCCTGGCCCTACAGGATGCAATCTTTTCATTAGGTCTCATTTAGTCTACAAGTGGAAAAGCATAATTGGCTTAAGCACAGGTGCAACCTCTAATGGAGATGTTGTTGGCGGGGTGTATTTGCCAAAATTCATTTCAGATGTTGAGTGTTGGCAAATGGTTTCAGAAAATGCTTAAAAGGAAAGAAATTAAAACATAAGAACAAAAGTAAAATGGGACACACCTCAATGTGTTTCCACTTCTGCCCATTTTTCTTGAAGATTGGTCAGTTAAAGCCTTGCATTACTTCAGACAAAATTAAAAACTCTGTGAGAGAGCCCACACATGCAGACAAATAATTTCAGTTTTATTAGCCTCTATAAACTCATCAACAACCAGGGCCTCTTCTCTCAGAGCTTGACCAAATGCGACTTCAGTGTAAACAAACATGGCGGACAATGTCAGGAAGAATTGAGGCTAGATGCAGCTAGCAGTTAGCTTCCTATAACATAACTGGTAGATGTGGTTTTGGTCCAGCTCATCAGGTCACACTGTATAAAGCAAGAGTCACCAGCCTTTTTGAGCCTGAAAGCTACCCTAAAGATGAGGCTACTTGCATGATTAAATGTTCTTCAGTAATATACCTTTTATAATTTACCTTAAAATAATAAATATCATGCATTTGATAGGTTACATATGCCACTGTGTCTTCACTTTTTTTTACTTTTAATGATTCCTTACAATGAATATTACCACCAGGGGTGGACAGTAACAGACTAGATTTGCTTGAGTACTGTACTTAAGTACTTTTTATGAGTATCTGTACTTTACTTTTGTGTTTTCTTGGAAACTTGTGAATTTTACTGCACTACATTTGAAAGACAAATATTGTACTTTTAACTCCGCTACATTTCTATGAAGGGTCTCGTTACTTGTTTTTAGTATAGCTCTGAAGTCAGCGGATGAAATTTCTTTTCTCTTATAAAATGCGATCTGTGTGAGATTTGTTGAAGTGGTGATGCTGTACCTGTAGCTGCGCATGCGCTACTCAGATAGGGCAGGTAAACGTTGAGCTAAAGTTGCTCAGATAACGGTTCATCTTGGCAGTAATGATGGCTACAGCAGATGCAGGCATTACAGACAAATGCCCTGTCTGCCAGACAAGGGATAACTGGTATTGATGATGGATGGATACCCTTAACAAAAAGTAGTATACTTGAAGTTCATTTTATTAAGTATGCTTGAGTATTACTATAGCAAGTGTACTACAGACCATGTACTTTTAGTGCACCAGAAAGTATACTAATTTAATACTTCTTTGGACTAAATTGAAACAGTTAAAGTTTATAAAAGTATACTTTAAGTTTACTTATCAAGGTCATTTTAAGTTTACAAAAGTACACTTTCAAGTATACAAGTACACTTATCTATACACTACTAGTGTACTAGGTAGTTTACTTGTTGTTATAATTTAAGTATACCTGTAAGTTCTACTTTCTAGTAATTCCCCTCCATGCACTGATTAAACCAAAAAGTTCTGTATCACAGTCAAAACTAGGACAGACCAAAGTAGAGATACAACAGTGATGTCTGTTTGAAAGATGGTACATTATGTTAAATTAATGACTTTTAAACAAACGTGTTCACATCAAATTTCTGCTTTTTACCCATGTGCCCTACTATGTTGTGTTTTAGTTGAGGTACTTACTAAATCAGACAGGGCTGTATGTAAAGATTCACAGATCAATGCACAAAATACTTTCATATGTGAGGTTAAAAAACAAACTTAATGCTGTCTGGCCTGATATGATTAACAAAATGTGTTCTTGTTGAAACAGATGATGCTGTGTACATAACACCACTGCCAAACCCCAATCAAAGAGACCAGAACTTGATCAATAAAGTCAAGTCAGATGTTTCTCTGTTTATGTTTAAAAGGTACATAAAGATAATGAAATTGCATACTATGTACTGTAAACTTTCTTGAACATGTAAGATGTAAAACAGGGGTAACACCTCAAAGCAAATGTGTGAAAAACATTTTTATTCTGTTCAATTAAATATAATCACAATGACTTGACCTCATTCTGTACCTGGATCAATTTATAGTAAGTATTAGTACTTTTTTGCAGAAAGAAGTCATAAGTATACTAAAGTACAAGTACAAGTTTTAGTATTAAAGTGTAAGTGTAAGTCTTAGTATTAATGTTCTTTTCTTTATATATAAAAAGTAAACTTCAAGTATACTGCCTCAGTTTTAGTATAAAATAAGTATACTCCTAGTACACTTGAATAAACTACTTTTTGCTAAGGGTAGATGGATGGATGCACGATGTTAACGGTCAAACACACCAGGACATGCGACCTTTCAAGATGTAGTACTGCTGGGAGCCTTTTCAGCCACTTCACTGACCATTGCGAAGTACCTCATACAACCCAGCTTCAAAAACACTGAAATATCCCTTTGAATCACCAATTTCTGACCTATTATTGTGGTTAATATTGATTAACAAAATGGTGATTTTTTTTATTCTGGCTGCAATGGTTTAAGCTTGATCAAGCACTTTGAGGCAGCTGTTTTATCCAGTATGACAGTCCATACCCAGAAGTATAAAACACTCATCAATAAAATATACGATACATCCAGAAACAACCAATTTCAAGAGGCTCTCACACTTGAAAAAATAATTTGTCACTGTAACCCAGGCTTTTCTAAACCCTTTGGTATTTAATTCTTGCTGTCAAAATGAGTGTTTACTACATTATCCCCCCCTTGGCATTTGAGCTTTACCAAATTTATGAAAGATCTTCTCTTTGTAATCCTCAGACTAACATTCTTCTCCATACCTGTCTCACCTTCTGCTGAACTAAGTACAGTATGCTGCTAATTGAACCACCAGAGAATATGAGCGTCTCTGTTCCAAACTTTGACACTTTCCTCTCGACAGGTGAGAATTAGCGGGGCTGAAATTCTTCTTGCCTCTGAGCTGTTATAACAGGAGGAAAACTCGCTTGTCTCTACTCACAGGTGCGCGAGAAAAAGCCTGATGTGATATTTCTGTATTTTCACTCGTCTGCAAGACTCATTCCCTGCACACGGTGGTGTTTTTAGTTTGAATTAATTAGCCGGAGGAACTGTAAGAAAGAGCTCCATGTAATTAGCTGATTTAGCTTAATGGGCTTATCCCTGTAACTCCACTTTAAGTTTTTATCAGCGTGCTGTTGTGATAGTCGCGTCTTCAAGGGGAAAAACAGTTGGAGATTTTATATTGTGATGTTCTTATATGCAAAGTCTCAGCTGTCATAGCTGCTGTTTTTGATGCTTTTTTATTCGTTACTATTTGTGATTTCAGTGGGAAAATGCCAAAACCCAAACCACATCTTCCCTGCTTAAATCCTTATTTCATGCAGTCCAGAATCAAATTCTTTTTTGTTCGAATAGATATATGATTTATCTTGAGTCTTCGGCTTGAGCAGTTTTCCTAATCTCCTGTACTTCTGCAAACACAGTGTTACTGCTGCATTACTTTATAGTTTCTCAAGGCAAAGGGTCATTCTGAGTGCTTTAGTCGCCACAAAAGAGCTCATATTAGCTTTTGTTTTAGTTTTGAATGCCCTTTAATGAGTTTAACATATGATAGAGCACTCTTATGACCAAGACAGAAAGTCCATGGCATCAGAACCTCTCTCTCTCCCCCTCTTATTGGCACCAGTAAATGATTTATTCCCCCAACCCACCCCCATAGACCTACCAGTGTGATGTCATACTGTTGTTTCAAGTGTAGTTTAAACCTATCACTCAGAGTGGCAGAGCATAGACAGTAGAATGAATGAAGAGTCGTTGAAAACATGGCACAGAGCACTGCTAAACCCTCTACCGGGAGGGTAGGCCAGTCAACCAACTATGGTGGACAAGGCCAATATGGGGGAAGCAGGGCCCTATAAAATGTTATTTTTCCCTAATTCCGTTTTAGTTTTTCCCATATTCCGTTTTTTTCCGTTTTAATTTTTTTGAGAATTCAGTTTTTTAGTATTTTGTGCAAATTTAACCTCGAGACACTGTATAAAGTAATGAAATACTTACGCGCCGCTCAATGTTGCTCGCATCACGCCGCTCGTCGCCCCTCAACGCCAGCAATTATTGTGTAAAATGTTGGTCACTTCCGTGATATTCCGTGTTTGTATTGAATTCCGCGTTTAATGTCTAATTCCGTGATTCCGTCCGCGATCGCCGATTTTAAAGGGCCCTAGGAAAGAAGCCCAAAAGCCAAGTTCTGACTAAAGATTCACGGCTCAGCAAGGTAGTTTTAGAACTTATGAGGCTGTTGCAGCTTGAATCAAGCTGGCTAATGGTATTGTCTGCTATTGCTATTCAGTTTGTCAAGTCAACGGCAGCGATTTTAGCGTGTTTTAACAACCAGTTGGCATCTTGAGGGGAAGAAGGAAAATGGCACAAAAGATTATTCCACAAATGCAGGATCCTTACAAGTTCTACGTCATTGTAAAAGTGACAAATCAAGCTTTCTAACCGTATAGAATACAATACCAATTGGTGTTACTGACAGAAAGAAGGAATCAAACAATAAAGCGTTTCCAAACATTATGAGAAGTATAGTATATAACACTGTGTGACTGTGAACCTCTTGGTTTTATCCTAATCAGAGCAGTTTGATATTCAATAGCCATATGTTGTACATTTTGGTTTTATGGTTTAAAGACAAAACTTCTCAGAGGACAAACTTAATGGCATCATAAATTTTACAACAAGCGTATGAATGAACTGGAAATCCACCAGTAAAACACAGAAGAATGAACTGCTTTAATGGCATTGCAAGTATTAGTCCTGGTTAAAGGACTTTACAAGTGTTTCAAGAAAAACATCATCAATTTAAACCTAATGCACCGACGTACAATCTATCGGAGTAAAGCCACAAACATTTTTCAGTCTAATTGTTTGTTTGAAATGTTAAGTTTCCCTCACACTGTCGTTCAGTGTTGTGCCTTGTGCCGCTGAAGCATGTGTCGAGTATTACAGCAAATGATCTCAGTCTATTTCTTTAAATAACACATCGATCCCTGTTTCCTGCTGCTTTCTTTCTCACAGTGTGAACAGCCATTATACAAAGTGGAAATAGAGAGGTTGGGTTTGTCCAAGAAGCTGCTATTGAGTGCTCTCTGCACATTCATGCATTATTCTCGACAAGTTAGTAACACCGGGGCAAAGATATTGTATCAGGCCTTAAGGCGCTGGCTGTTTATTCCAGTCTGGATTAATGGGCTGAATTTGAGGAAGCAGGGCATAAAAAATGTTTGTTATTGATATTCAGTCCGATAAGCTGCGCGCGGTCGGTCAGCTCCATTCAGGCGACTTTAACGCGGCGCTGTGGCCCACACCTTGTTTATGGAGGAGAAAAGTGCTATGTCCCCGAGCTCAGCCGCCTTATAAGGGAGACAGATGGAGGTTGAATGCCCCCCTCCTTCCCTCCATTCCCCTGTGAGTAGGGGGGCTTTAAATGTATCTCGCTGCGATCTCTGGGGGCTGGATACACTATGTGCATTAGCCAGAGCGTGGGCTGCTTTTGTGTTTCCAATTAAACGTCTAAAACAATGGATGATAGCCGTGGGCAATTGTTGCGGCATACAATGCGAGTACAAGCAGCGTGTGTGTGTGTTATTACTGTAAGAAGCTCTGTAGTTATTATTCATGATATTCAGCGCCCTCATAAGCTGCACATTCAAGCACCAGCTTCACTTCTCTGCATCCAAGCAGGCGGATGTTTAACATGTATTAGCAGGGATGGGAAGAACTGAGCTGCATGGTCTTTTGCTGGATTTTAAATGGACTTCTGGGAGTTTTCTTGATGCCTAACAGGCTTTTTTGTCTTGTTAACCACGGGAACATTAAACTATTTAACACATTAAAAGCAGGAATTTATGTTTTGTCTCTCTATCTCTAGTTTAAGTTTCTCCAGGTGTGAAACTGAATCAATATAAAACAGCAAAAATCAAAGTTTCAATGACAAATAACCCTTTAAACCAGTTGGTTGTATATAAGGGCTGTCACCCTACACTCGATGTTCAAATATCCATTCAAGCATCCATATTCGAACTGTAAAGAAACATTCAAACTGAGAATATACAGTTTAACAGCACATTAAGGAACATGCCAACATTTTTGTTTTCATGTCTTACCTCACTCCCAAGTCATGACAAGCAGATAGACACCATTCTTTTGACTGTGCGTCCAGTAACAAGGAAGAGATGGGCAGAGCTCTCCAACCGATAGTTAGCTTAGCTCAAACACTGGGAGTCAATGGGAAGTGTTAGCCTGCCTCTGCCTACAGTCATCACATAAACTCTTCAGCAACTCTATATCGTCCTGTGTGCTTGTTGTGACTCATTATTTACCTCATTATGTTATGATGTCTTCTTCTATCTTCATATTATCTTCTTTTACTTCTAAACAGAGGCTTTGTTTTATTGACCTACTTCCGCAGTGGTTTTTCGGAGAGATGTGATCTTCCCGAACGAGTCAAGTCTTTTGGACAGCTCTTTTAAGTGAACGATGAGAACCAATTCACAGTTGTGAGTGAGCCTTTCGTTTGCGAGACATTCTTAAATGCAAATTGCCTGCAAATTTAAGAAACAAATGGCTCACTCACAAGCTCACAGTTCAAGAAGATGTATGAAAGTATGTGTGAAGTGTGAGGTCTATCAGATGATGAGCAGACTGGTCAGAAAGAGATGGACATGCTTGCAACAATACTAAATCTGTAGCGTCAGTAATGCTCAATTTGTACTCAATTGTACTAAAAAGGCTTTTTGTTGGAATAGATATAATAACAAATAACATGACAAATAAACTTCCTTGTATCCGTGTGATGTTTCAACAGTTCTGATTGGACATTTACTTGGTAAAGGATAATCTTTGGCTTGTTACTCTGTTGTGTCAGTTTTTGGACACAGGATATTATGCGTCACATTTTAGTGAAAAATCAGACCCTGCACAAAAAAAGGAATTCATTCAAATTAAAAACTTTATAAAACAATGACATGTCCCAGACTTCGAAAAACACAATCAAAAAATATAACCAATGGCGTTTTCTTTTAGGAAAAAAATTCCTTCTTTTTTTTTAATTTTGTGAGCATCTCCATTACGTTGGGTTAAAAACTTTAAGACTTTAAAGGCTTACCTATTAAACTGAGAAGTTTAAGGTCCAATGGTTTTTGGACCTTAAAGGGAAACCAGTGAACCTGGAGATAACCAATTCATGGATTGCAAACTCCAAAAGACCCAGATTGTTCTGAGTCAACAGCAAAATCCTCTGGTCCATCGTATAGTCTAATCGTAAGTAGCATTGCCTTGCCCTACATCACTTTGAAAATGGATCAAGATATCCTTAAAACTCAACTCACTGCCCTGCACTTGCATGAAGTACTTCATCTTATAGTTTTTGTTTGTCGAAGGAAATCACTACTTTGGGATCCTATGATCGACTTGATTTGACTGAACCCCAATCACCAGCGCTGCTTTTGTTCCTTGTATGGTTTACTTTCAGCAGAAGGAGGCAATAACATTTTGAAGAGCATATAGACACCAGCTCAGGGCGACGGATGCTGACAAACACTGTCAGCCGGCGAGCGAAAATAAAAGGAAAAAGGGGTCAAGCTGAGGTATAGAGTGCAGCAGAAAGCCGTGTGAGCGCGAGCGTCGTGCCGAGCGAGAGGATGGTCTCCAGCAGCTGCATTGATTTCCTCTTCGTCTCCTCCACCGGCCTCCGACGCTCTCCGCTTCCCCCCGCTGCCAAACGCAGAATGGGCCGTAACAAAGACCTCAGCAGACACCCGCCGACCATGACCGCTTTCCAACCTCCATCCCAGACCTCAGCCATCGAAGAGAAAGCCTTCGCCAGCCCCAGACGGCGCTCCCCCATCCTGCTGCTGACATTTGACTGGACAGGAATAGCTGGGGTCACCACGTCTTTCCATTTATATCCACTTAAGGTGTGCTTCTCTTTTTGTGTGGTCTGGTAGGTGTTCAGGACTTGGCCCATTCAGGTGAAGTTGAGCTTACATGTCCAGAATATTCAGTCAAAACTCTGTAACTATAGAATATAAACTTCATCTGCAGGATGAAAAGGCCTGTTTGTAAGAACTAAGGCTTTCACAGGGACCCCAGATTGCAGCACCAGTCCTGTGATAAGGAATATAGGAGACCAAGACTGAGACTGAGTTTTCAGCATACATTTTCTCACCTTCTGATGAAATATAAGGTAACCATGAGACATGGTAGCATCACACAGATGCTGCAGATTTGTCCACTGCACGTCCTTAATACCAGCCTCCCATTCCACTACACACCAAAGGAGCTCCATTGGAATGAGATCTGGTGGCTGTAGAGGCCACTGGAGTACAGTGAACTCATTACCATGCTAAATAAAATATAATAAAATATAATAAATGATCCATATTTCATATTTTTGGAAAGAAATGAAATTATTTAAAATGTTTAAACAATTCTAACTGAAATTTATTCAATAAACAATAATCTTTGGCATGTTACTCTGATGTGTCATTTTTTGGACATAGGGTCTTATGTGTCGCATTTTAATCAAAATCTAAACTTCCGTTCCAAAAAAATAGGAATTCATTGAAATCATTGATCATAAATAGATAATTAGTTAATAGTTAATTAGTGACATGTCCCAGACAGTGAAAAAAAATAAAAAAATAAGAAAACAGCACAAGTGGTCTGTTTTTATTTGGGAAAATAAGTTATTATTTTTTCTTTTTTTCTGATTTTGTGGCCATTGTGTTAGTGGAATTAAAAAGATTGGATAATAATTATAATAATAACTGATCAATATTTAATATTTAAAAAAAAAAAACAAAACAACTATATTTAATATAAATATGATAAATACGTATGATTTAGATTCCATATGTTGCAATAATTTTAGCTTGTTTCTCCCGCATACCCACTTCCTAGACAAGGCTTTATGTTTCACGTTTTACTCACTGACCCTGCACATAAAATGAAAATGCATTGAAATCAATTCAATTATTAAATAATGACATGGCATTATAATATTTGAACTATTTTGATTGAAAATGTATTCTTTTAAAGAAATTTGGCTTGGTACTATGACATGTCCATGTGTTGGACACTGGGTCCTATGAGTCTCATTTATTCAAAATCTGAACTGAAACTAAAAGAGCATTGATTGATTATCAATCCAAAAAAAAAGAAAATTCAACTCTTTTTATTTAAGGAAAAAATTCATTCCATCCAAAACATGTTGGGCTTTGGTAATTCAAAGTTGTACTAAAAGAATTAAAAATGTAAAATTTAAGTACAGTATATTTATTTTGCATGGACAGGACTGGAATAGTCAACTGAGCTGAATCCCTTTTATTGATTTATAGACATTTATAAGTTATTTTGGTCTTTTTTTCTGATGTGTCGCCACTAGATCTGTAAGGTAAATTTTTTGGGGAGGCGTCTCAGGGTTAAAGAAAATCTTGCATGCATTAAAATGGGAAGTTGATAAGGTCATTTTTTTGTAAAAAATTTTTTTTTGAAGAATCACATTCACCAAAACAAAACATGCTCTTTCTTTCTCTTGCCGTAACAAAAACCTCTTCATTCAAAAGCCACTTATTACCTTCACAGGAGGACAGAGCTCTATTTTTTGTCAAATACATGACTCCGTGGGTCACAGGGAAAATGAAATATGAAATGAAAGTCACCATCAAGCGCACAATCACAAAAAACAAAACCCACTCTACAAAAAATAACTTTGTGCTGTATCTACCTACATGAGGGTAAGAGGCTCATCCACAACTCAGCATTCAGAAAACCTTTGTGGCCTTTTGAATCTTATATAATGCTTTTGTTTCTCTGGTAACACTTTGGCATTTTGGTATTTTGCAGCTCATTTCAGGTAAAGGGAGCAGAAAACTTTAATGTTTTTTAGTAACACAGTGGAATAAGTGTTAGAACTTCTGAAGTTGTACATATTGTGGGATTTGTCTCCTTGTTTACCCTCTTCCCCCTCATAAAAAATTACATCAGTGTTAGATGATGATTTTGAGAGGATCGAGAATATAGCCTTGAGGAACACCAAAGGTAGCAGTCGCCTATGTTTACTGACAAATTTGACTCAATTCAACTATAGGCAAACAAGAAAAATCTTGGTGAGACCAAAAATATTTATTTATTTTGGTGAAGGCTGCAGTTGATCTCAAAGGCATTTCTAATTAATAGAAAGTATTCATATTTGTCTGATTACTCACTGTGTTGCATCGTGACATTGAATCAAATTAACTTGTTATCTTAATTATCGTAGTTGAATTGTATTGTGAGACTAGTGAAGATGCACTGCTCTGCCAAATATCCCTGATCCTGGGATGGACACCAAGTTCCTTAAAATATGAGCTAGATGGAGAAAATAAATAAAATGAAAATGAAAATGAAAATAAATTAATTCAATGTATGAACCGACCTGGGATAGAGCCCTGAGGAACACCTGTGGTAATTGTGGTGAGTAAGTTAAACAAATTAACACCAGCCAGAGCAATAATATGCAACCTATGTACACATACAAATATTTTACCAAACAATTGGCCAACAAGCTACAAGACAGAGTTGAATAGTCAAGCTTTGATGTTGGCTAGCAAAACACAGCATATAAGGATTTAATAACTTAAATCTCAAATCAGTATCATTACAGAAAAGTTCAACAATCTAACTAACTTTTGTTGTCAGGCTTTTTACAAATCAGCTTATATTAGGGACTTTTAACGTGTTGAAGTACAAATAACCACATTTTCCTTCCGAAAACCTACCCAAGAAACAATAAAAAAGCACTTAAATTAAAATACAAAAGAAAACTTGAATTCTGTTGACTGTAAAATTCCTATTACAGCCCACAAATGGTTGATAAAGCCATTAGTTTCACACTAATTAATAAAACACCAGATAATAAATGGAGGAGCCTCTGAAGCGGTACATATTGTGAGATTTGTCTCACAGTTAACTCCCTCCCCTTTTTGTCTTTGTGCAATAAAGAAAGCATGTCTCCATTAAAAAATAACATGTCTGCTGTTGTGTATGAATCAACAGCAATTAGCCCGCACCACGCCTTGGGTGGGCCATCTGCTGAGTGAGCTTCACACACAAACAGGTGGGCCCCCGTCGCCTCGCTGATCGCTGTGTCGAGTGCCGCGACGACGGTGAAGTGATTAATAGGAGCTCCTAAATATCTTGCCGTGCGGAGAGACGTTCTGGTGCACGTTCCACGAAGTCATACTTCTTTTTCCGCTGCGCACATTTGTTAATTAGTGATTTTAGCTGAAGTCATAGTGCAGGCTAATTGCTGGTAATAATGATATTCGATTAGGGAATCAATTGGCTGTGGTGCCTTGACTGCTTTGATGGATGCAGCCTTGGGCAGCGGCTGTGAAGGGCTCACATGGAGACGGTAAAAAGGAGAGACGAAGAGCAGAACGGGTGAGGAGAGAGCAGGAGATGAAGGAGAAGCTCTGCAGGGAAACAATGAGTAACAGGGTACGCCATGAGAGCCCAGGTACAACTCGAATATAGACTCGCTAACACTTTGCTGTCAAACCCCCTGAAAGCTTTTTGATCGCTTTCCAGATCCAGAAAAACTTCCATCTGTGCCACCGGCATCGTCTTAACACAAGCCAGCGTTTGTGTGAGCGTGTGAAGTCAGAGGAGCCGGCAGCATCGATCAGCTCGCATCGATTCCCAATGTCAAGTCCAAACAGTGTACAGGAGTGGGCTTGTTGTCCACATCAGTGTGAGGGTCTTAGGTGTACCAGCGTGTGTGTGTGTGTTGCATGTTGGTGGAGTGCGCTCATAATCTGCCCTCAGAAGTTCAATGATCCGTTCTGGCTCCGCTCTGCAGCTTCAAAATGTGCTTTTGTAAAAGTTTCCAGGAACAGATTCAGCTGGAGGCACAGGCTTGTTCACTTCTTTTAAGTTGAACTGTTCTGGAGATTTCAGACAGTTTAAGAGGACACTCGCATAAAATGCAATCAGTACTTTTATTGCCACTTTGTTAGGTACTTCTGTTCAGCTGCTTGTTAATGCCAATAACCTTAGAAATACCACACTGTGAGAAAACAACATGACTTTTGAGGTGGCAGTGGTTGCCAGGATCGTTCTGGAAAAGTTAGAGTGACATTAAACGTAAAATTAATGTACCGTAATTGCCAGACTATAGAGCGCACCTGAATATAAGCCACACCCACTAAATTTAAAAAGAAAAAAAAAAAACAAATTACATATATAGGCCACACGTGTCTATAAACCGCAGCTTATCTCTGAAGCTTTTGTCGTCTTTTTGCATTTCGATTTCCTTCTTCAACAGCCAGATCGATCGCCTTTAACTTGAGAGCTGCACCATATGCATTTCTTCCTGTGTTTTCAACGATGAGGACAACTGAATGCTAGGCCAGTAGATGACGATGTCAGTTTGTAGTGAAACAGCGGTGTTACAAAACACAGACTCTTTCCATTGAAGACAAACTTTTCATAAACAACAATGGCGAGTGGACGAGTGGAGGAGTTTCTTGTCTGATCAACAAATCTGTCTGGATAAAAAAAAAAACGAGCACAGTAAGCAGCACACATGTTGCTCGGTTGAGCGCCGAAGCTGTTGTTGTTGTTGTTGTTGTTCCTGGGATGTGCGCACAGGCTTTATGTGAAAGAGTACTGCGCATGCGGCGCTCCTCTTTTCAGTAATTTCATTGGTCTGATGTGATGAGGCTAAATGTATTGGTGGCATGAAAATTGTAAAAATCCATAATTTAGCCACATCATTGTTTAAGCAGCAGGGTTCAAAGCGTGAGAAAAAAGTTATAGTCCGGAAATTACGGTATTTTTTTGGCTGCAGTAAAACTAAACAGTGTTACTTATTGCTGAATAAAAGCAATTGTAAGCCTTATTACAGTGATTTGCTGTAAGAACTAGGTCGCTCTTGTAAAAGAAATGTATTAATCTCAATGGGACTTCCTGGTTAAATCAAGGTTAAATAAATAAAAATGTATCGTTTTCTGATCGAAATTGTGATTTCTGACAAAGTGATCATGTGATCACCGAAGCTGCAGTTTTTTTGCAGCGCTCCTGACTGACCCAGGATCTGTTGTGTCAACTATTGTTTTAGTGCCCTATTGTCACATGTCAGCGTTCATGTCCAAATCCATCAAAGGTTGACATGCTGGTTTGGCATGGCTGGCTTTTTTCCTTTTATTAGAATTTTGTTTTTTCTTATTATACACATGTGGACAAAATTGTTGGTACCCTTCTGTTTATGAAAGAAAAACCCACAATGGTCACTGAAATAACTTGAAACTCATAAAAGTAATAATAAATAAAAATTTACTGAAAATTAACAAGCAGAAATCAGACAATGTTTTTGAATTGTGTTTCAGCAGAATCATTAAAAAAACAAACAAAAAAAACATAATATAATGTAAATAATTTTGAGTATCAAGTTATTTCAGTGACCATTGTGGGTACCAACAATTTTGTCCACATGTGTAACTTATTTAAAAAAATTTTTTTCATTTTCTTTTCATTTTATTTAACTTTTTTAACTTAATACAATTATGGATTTTTTGCACTACATTTTTTTTTAAGTTAAGACAGTCAAAGACGCTCTTTCAGTTCTTCAGTTGTAATAACTGCCTCTGGTCAAGGACTTTAAAGAGTGTACATGCATGTTTCTTGTTAATAAATACATTTGGAAGCCATTCCTACCTTTAGTTTTCATCCTTACCTTAGAGAATAGCTTTTAATTTTTCATAGTGTGATGCTATTTTCTGCCATGTTTGTAAATGTTACTGTAAACACAGTGAATATTGCACTGAAGCTTGGTTTGAAGAAAATCATGAATCGAATTAAAATCGCAATATCTGCCAGAAAAATCGCAATTAGATCTTTTCCTGAAATCGTTCAGCCCTAATAAGAACAGAAAAGTGTAACCATATTTGCAGTAATATGTTGGAATATGCTGACTGATTTTATTTATTATTATTGATTTAGATTTTGGAAGTCATGGGTCAAAGTTTAAGGTCACTGGGTCCCATGTTCATCCCTTACTTGTCAATGCAATACCTCAGGAATTCTTTTAGGGATCTTCTTTAAACTTTGCTCAAATGTCTTACCTGACTTGATGTCAAACTTTTGAGGTTTGGTCATGGTTACCTCAAATTTTGACCAATAAAGGAGGATGGTTTGTACCAATCACATTGATTGACAGTCTGAATTGTTCTTTTCTTGACTTTCTCTCATTTCAGGAGAAACTTGTTCCATGGTACGATGAGAAACCTTCTTCACATAAAGTCTACCAGGAGTTTTAACAACATTTAAATGAGTCTTTATTAAAACTGATCTTTAATTTAATCCTACTCGTCTCTGACTGTAGGTGAAACTGAGCGGTTAGTTTGTGTTTCGGTCCCTGGGGGCGCCCCGAGGCCATCTCATACACTCGGTACACGTTAATCCACCTGACAGTTTGACAGCCCGTCTTTATTTATAGAACCGAACATCAGCGCTGCATGTTTTAGCGAGATGGAGCTAGAGATAGGGAGGATGGTGGCGTATCGTAACGTGAATGTACAGCAGTGTTTGACCCACCGCACAGGTAGATGACCCTCAGCGTGTCTCTGTGCCTGTTTATTACCGATTCACTGGGACAGGCTCACTTTCTGTCTAATTACATAAACTGTACCCTCCTGCTGACACAGATGTGGTCTCAGCGTGTGTCGGTGCTCGTTTGGGCACATCTCTTACATACTGTCATCACCGCCTCGAGCAAATAATGTGACTGCATATGGATCTACATCTCCATGCAGCACCTGTAGCTTCATGTTTCGACGTAATTGAATCAGCTGAAGGAACAGGCAGGAGAGGGTGAGGCTGAAAGACTCACCGGAGAGCTGTAATGACTGCTTTTTATCAATTTGAAAGTTGAGGCTACCAAACAATAATGGATATAAACTGTTTGTTGAACAGTGTGTTGGCTGATAGTTTATTTAGCTTTTTTATTTAAAGTTCTGTTGTTGCTTCAGGGTTGTAAAGGAGTGACTGAATATATCAGCTGTAGGGATGCCCAGATTATGCTTTTTGCAGATGATACCGTAATTTATGATTGAAATCGCCTAGTATTGAGTCTGATCTGATTCTGTGTTCTCATTTTACACTTGATCAGTCTATTTGGAATTGTAGTCTGCTAGACCTTGACTTGAAGGGATGGGAATCAAAAACCAATTCCAGTTGAGAATTAGTAACAACTCCCTAAAGGAATCATCAATCTTTTTGCTTATCAATTCCTTCCACTTTGTTATGCATGCCTTACAAGTTAAAATCATGTCAGACGGGGGCAGAAGTAGTCAGAATTGTGTTTTAATTTTTGACAAAAAGACACTTATGGCACAACTTTCAGAGACTGGAAAAACCAGCATCAGGAATAAGAGAGACCAGGGAGGATATTCTGCAAACTGGCCTCAGGCTGGATTTGAACCCAAGCTGGCAGAGGCATATCTAGGATGTTATTGGTTAATTTCCACACCACCAAACCAGCATCTGAGAAGCGAGCATAAATGCAGCATGGGGTTGAATAAGAGGAGTGTTATGTGTCTGACATTGTTGCCACTGAAACTTATTCTACAAAGGAAATTGGCTGGAATTGATAAAGGAATCATTAAAGAATTGTATTGATCAGCAGAATCGTTGATGGCATTGGTACTAATAACATCTTATCAATCCCCATCCCTGAACAGGTGGAACCATGACCTGACCACATAGAATTAATAGGACGAAGCCATGTGACAAGTTTCTCTTGGGTATGAGTGTGAGTGTGAATGGTTGTCTGTCTCTCTATGTGGCCCTGTGATTGGCTGGCGACTGGTTCAAGGTGTACCCGCCTCTAGCCCAATGTCAGCTGGGATAGGCTCCAGTCCCCCTTGATCCTGTAGGTAACACTGGTATAGATACCACATAGGGAAGTGATCAGAGAAACCCAGTGGATGCCCGGACTTTGTTCATTACAGCCATCTTTCTATAAGGCAGACAGCTTGAAATTTTTTTTTTTTTTTATCTAAAAACAAGGATTGACTTGTGGTGTATTTTGTGGCTTTTGAACCTGCAAATCCAGTTTTTCTAGCGATCAAACTACCCTCATCTCTGCAGATAAAGTCATCATTAAATAATAATAAAGACTTGTGTTTAGGAATTGGAAACTTAAGAACCTTTTCTAGACATTTAGTGATTCTGGACCAAAGATTAACAGCTGTGTGGCATTCCCAAAAGAATGGAAGAATTTAAAAACTCATTTGATATTGCTGTTATTTTTAAATCTATGGTATGTATTTTTACTCAGTTTCTTGAACTTTAGTGATATTAGTCATATACGATTTGTAATGCTCTGTGAACCAACCAAAAAATCAAACAAAAAGAAAAACACATTTTGTGACCCTTTGTCCACTTTTTGGACCACCCATTAGCACCATAATCTTGAACATATGGCTATTGCACCACAAAAAACATGTATTGTTCAAGTTCCATCTAATCAATTTAACTCCCTTCAAATGTGTACCTTATACCATTTTTCACGACATTGTACCAGTTTTCCAATAGCTGCATATTTCCAGTAACCACTAGGGGCAGTGGAGGCTTCTTTAACTTAAAATAGTGATTTAGTCACTAAAATGATCTGTGTAGGGAGAGTAATTGATATGTGCAAAGAGAAATTAGATTGGGTGTTGTGCTCTCATATTCAACTTGTTGATAATATATTTTTGGTACTGTGGCTCTGGGATTGTTACATGAGGCAGCTAACAAGCTTAAAAGTAATAATCTATGTAATTGCTAAATATACAGGTGTTATAATTTCGTGAGAAGGTATTTATGGGAGTTTCAGTAAAGAGTAGTCTTCAATTCTTTTCAAAGGCACCAATGTCACATACCATGCGATGCTATATCATTTTATTATCATCAAAAAAGATTTTCAGGCTGTTTTTCATCAAGGCTGCAAAAGCAATATGTATGTTGTATTCTTGTTATTTTATCCAGCCTCTGTTGTTCTTTTTCTTTCATTTTTGTTGTCATATCAAAGCATTGTAAATTCTACATCTATTCATCATCAGCATTTCCTCACTCATTGTTCACGGGCCTCCCACTGCTCATCCAGCCGAGTGAACCCTGCATCGTTCATCCTCAGCATGTGGCCGCGATGAAACAGAGAAATACATTCAGCTTCATCATTAGCAACAGCTGTTCTGAAAGAAAGGAGCAACATGCAAAATAATGGGATATGAAATTCAAAGAGGAAAAAGACAATACAGCCTGAAACATGTATAGACACATCCGGCTAAGTGAAGAACCTGCAGGATGCTCTAAAAGCCTTATATAACATCATAAATATTACAATATAGCTGATGATCTTTATTCATTTGGAGATATTACAGAGACTGAGCATCTTCTGTAGTGAGGTTGCATTAACTAAAGTGCTGCAAACCCCAATTCCAATGAAGTTGGGTCATTGTGTAAAACATAAATAAATATGAATACAACGATGCAAATCATTTTCTACCTATATCCAGTTCAGTACTCTTCAAAGAAAATATCATTAATGTTCAAATTGATAAACTTCATTGTTTTCTTGCAAATATTCACTCATTTTGAATTTGATGCCTGCAACATGTTCCAAAAAAGCTGAGACAAGGACAGCAAAAGACTGCGAAAGTTGAGGAATGCACAAAACACAACTGTTTAGAACATTTCATAGGTGAAGAGGTTAACTGTAAACAGGTGAGTGTCACGATTGGGTATAAAAGGAGCATCCTCACAAGGCTCAGTTGTTGACAAACAAGGATGGAGCAAGGTTCACAACTGTGTGTACAACTGTGTGAGCAAATGGTCCAACAGTTTAACAACATTTCTCATTGGGCAATTTTAAAGAATTTAGGGATTTCATCCTCTACCGCCCGTAATATTATCAAAAGATTCAGGAAATCTCGAGAAGTCTCTGCTCATGACCGTCAACCATGGGCACTGTGACCATGAAGAAAGCTCAAAATCTATATCAATCAGTTAAAATGATTCAAGCTTTAACTGGTGAATGATCTTAGTAATGTCATCCACCATCCAATCGCCAGCAAAAGGCCAACTTAAGCACACTAGGTCTTCTGGACATACTTCTCTTCATAAATTGATCGAACTCATCTGCTTCACTATTGGGACAAGGACTGTTGTCCCTTTGAGTGGAACAAACCCAGCTTGCCTCAACAGTACATGTGACTTTACTTGATAACCTTGAAGGAAACGTAAGTTAGACAGAATCAGTCTGTCTCAGGTGCGTGCCAGCAGCTGACCTCCGCACTGGTTCGCTGGAAGTACGCTTCAAGGCTATTTTCAGTGGGAGTTGCTTCAACACAATTTCCACAAAGCAGACCAACCAAAAACAGGAAAATAGGCATTCAGAGTTTCCAGAATTTTGTGATCTAGTGGAAATAATGGAAATATTATAGATGCAGACTGCAAACTACCATCAGACAGGCATTAAAACCTGTTATTTACATGTTGCTCTTTCTATTATCTTTTTACCTAATGAATGTGTGGTTCTCTCCTGATCTTATGATCTCATTTTTCAAGCTAATCAGCACTGTGCAACGCTTTTAATTTGTTTCCAGTTGCCTAGGAAATGGGCTGGAGCAAAGCCGCAGTGCTGACGGGAGGCTATGCGACAGACTATGTGGACATTCAGGGTCAGCAAAGACTGTAGATGGCTTGACCCAACCACAGGACAGTCTTATTGCTTACCTAATTGCGGCGCTGGCAATAAAATCTTTAGGGATTTCTCTCATAGTTCTATTTTACAACAAAGGGCTACATGCCAAAGTGTTGAAGCATTGACTTCGAAGTGGGAATGTCTAAGAAAAAGCACAAGACTAAGAGGAAGTACTTAATCTGGATTTGATCGCTATGCTAAAAACCAGTGTCAGATTTCATCATAGCTGGTAGCAGTTGCATGTCTGGTGAGTCAATGCCACACTTTATGAGCATTACCCCACTTCCCTTTCCTTCATCCCCTCTTCATTTAAAAGCTGTGTACTGTTCGCCCACCGTCTCGCCGCCGCATCAGTCTCCAGATAATACGAGATGACAACCGCAACCCATCGCAACCTCTGTATAAACAGGCGACACTGAGGGGGACAGCGCAAAGCTAACACACACATCTCCAATCTTCTCCCATCATTTCCAATCCATCAGTAAACACAAAACAATCAAATGACAGGTCGTGGAGGTTACAAGGTTCAGCTTCAATTCCAAATAACCCCCCCTTCCTTTTATACAAACATCTCGCTTGTGCCCACAGCAACGTGTGGAGCTTTCCAGGAAACTATAGAGAGCCTCACATGCTGTTCTTCTCTCTGGAGATCCTCATATTTGTAGCTTAAGGTTACACAGAGGTTATGGAAGTGGATCCATTAGACTCGTACGTGAATCAGTAATATTTTCCATGAAATGTCTGAGCATTAGTCGAAAGAATTATCTGTAATGCTGAAGAATAGAACTGAATCACCAACCTGTGTTACATGACCTTCATATGAATGTCCACACGCACTTACTGGACGAGGAATGGAAGTAAGTTATATACTCCAGCTGATGAGACTAAAGCAGGCACATAAAGAACAGGTCAGAGATTGGAGACCTCTTCATTGTTGTCGTCTAACCAGCTTAAAGTTTTGATCATTTCCTCTGTTATACAAAAATATGCTGTGAATCCTGTTGTAGTATTTTCCATTAATCAAAATACCAAAAAACCCTTCAGTCTTTTTCCAATATCCCTGAAGCATGGCCCCCACATTTGGTTTTCATGCCTGAAATGATTCCCCTCCAGGATTAGAGACCATCACCGTCATTTGTTGGCAAAAAAATAGTACAGAACGCTTTAAAACTTCTCGTCTTGAGTTTGGTTTAAGAAACACTCAGGAGCCATTTATTTGGTTCACCAGTAAAGCTTGGTAAAGTTTTCAGCTAATAAGCCAATCACAGCAGCAACCTAATGCATTCAGGCATGATGACATGATCAAGATGACCTGCTGAAGTTCAAACCAAGTTCCAGAATTAAGAAGAAATGTGATTTAAGTGACTTTTAATGTGGCATGGTTGTTGGTGCCAGACTGGAGTATTTCCATCCATCTTTCTCCATTTATCTGGGGCTGGGCTGTGAAGGCAGCAGATCAGTTAGTTCAACCTGGACGTCCCTCTTCCTCACACCTTCTAGTTCCTTCAGGAGAGTCCCAAGGTGTTCCCATGCCAGACAGGATATATAATCCTTCCAGCAGGTTCTGGGTCTTCCACCAGGTCTTGTCATGATTGGATGTGCTTGTAAGACTTCCACAGGAAGGCACCCCAACCAGATGCCCGAACCACTTCAACTGCTCAGACAATGTGACTGACTTTTGGGGCTTGTGTACAATTGTTAATTTTGACAGCATGTTTTAACCTCTTCAGCCCCATCGGACCCAATTTTGGGTCTGCTGGGTCTCAGGAGAAAAGCTCCTCCACACAACAGCACATGCAGTGAACTGTGCCTTTAAGACTATAGTCATGTTGGCTTTTATTTGACAAATACATATATTTTTGACTTTTGGCTAAATATGCACTGTTTTTCAAAATCCTCGCCTGACCATATTGTTATAAAACCTCTTTAATTTTTCTCTGCATCACTTTATAACAATAATCCTTTAAAGAGATGATGTAAACATATTTTGTTACTCACTTTTAGAGTTTCACAGCCACTCCAGCGTCATTTCTAAGAGAGATATTCACAATAGCAAATTGTTTCTGTTTTAGGCGAGGATGAAATTTTCAAATTATTCTGACTTCTAACTTCATTTGCTCTGTCCCACTAACACATTTACTGATAATTACACCACTGGACAAATCTCTCAAGTGTTACTTTTATTATGACACCAAAATTATTCAAATAGACCTTGTGGTTGCAGAGATACACTTCTTTATGGGTATGGGTTTTGAGCAGGAGGCTTAAAAAAGGGGCTTGGGCTGAACAGGTTAATTTAGTTTTGGTCATAGTCTTTTGCCTAAATGATCTTTTATTTTTCGTCATAATTTAGTCATCTAAATCTTAATTTTAGTCTGGTTTTAGTTGATGAAATTTCACGACATTTTAGTCTACAAAATCTACTGTAAATTTAGTCGACTAAAGTATGAAGTGTAAAGGGTAAGGCATTTTTTTATGTTTCCTTTAATTTCTGAGGTCATGTTTTACACTTGGATAAATGAAACATCTAATAACCCTTTATTGAATGCTAGTGAAGTCTGAATGTATGCAGTCACCTTTATTTAGGCTACCTGGCAGAGCATCTCAGTTACAATACCAGAACTGACAACAAACAGTGAACCTGCTCTACATGAATATATCAATTCATAAAGAGAGGAGCTCTGATTGGATCACTCCACAACTTATCCCACCACCACCAAGCTAAGGCAGTTGTGATTAGATGCCTCTCTCAACTCATCCAACCTTTCCACACAACCAAAGAAGCTGTGACTGGATATATTCCTAGCTTGTTCCTACTTTCTACATGACCAAATTAGGTCTGACGGGATTAACGAAAATGTCAGTGAATTTAGTTTTATTTTTTGTCCATATGCACTTGTTTTTATTAGTTACTGTCTAGTTTTTGCCAGGGGGAAAAAGTTTGTTGATGAAAACTATGACGAAAATAATTAGTCAACAAAGTTAACACTGTTTCAGTCAATAGCCAAAATGTGAACGATTGGTAGAAATAGCATTTTGAAGGAGTTGATGGACTTCAGATCTATTTCTTGATTTTTGGTCGAAATGTGTTGTTCACCTCATCGTCTGTCTATACAAACCTTAGTGAGTCATTTCTGAATGTTTACACCTCAGTATTTAACAACAAGTGTATTTTTTGCTTGTGTGTGTTGTTTTTTCCAAGTCACACTGCCAGTTTACCGTTATTTGATTGCAAATCAGCACGCATGCCTGTGTCTGTCAATGGCTTGTCATCTTAACTTATCTCACAATGAGACCTGACCTTGTTTTTAGTGGATTGTTTTAATAAAAACGTGGCCAAAGTACTCCTAAGATCGGTACTGTTCAGGTTTTGGGACTATATCAGCCCTAAAGTGCTCTAAAATGTGACATGTGAGCCTTACTTAGGCTAAAAATGATGATTATGAAACTAAAAGCTCAACTAAAGTGGTCTGGCTCCTTTACTGCAGCTCACCTGTGCTCAGACACATTCACACCCTGTTCCTCCTCTGTTCTCTTTTACAGTCAATTCCCTGCGCTCACAGTCAAATAATTTCACTCTCATTATACAGGACCAACAGTTTTTAAGGAGCAAACCTTGGCGAAATTATTATTACCGCTCATAATTGGATGAGGAATGAAATGTTCTTGGAAGTGTGATGGTCAGGAAAAAAAGCATCCCTCGCCACCTTCTCTCTCTTGAACGCCCCTCGCTCAGTCTCTCCCACCCTGCCATTACCTCAATCTCCCACCTTCTAACTCTGTCTTTCTCTCTCTCTCCCACCCACTGACGCTTCCTCCCTCCCTCCTACTTCCTCCTCCTCCGAGCATTAGATGAGTGCGGTGGTCTAATTGCTTTCTTCAGGGAGAGAATTAGCATGAGCTGTCCTGAGTGCTGCGGTCTAATGCATAAAGAACAGGCGGCAAGGGCTCCAAAAATGGAGGGAGGGCCGGGGATTCGGAGACACTTCTTCCATTAGCCAATCAGTCACACTTTAAGGGTTTGGAGGATGACCAGAACTACATAAAAGTGGTCACGCTTTAACAAATGAACAAGTGAAAAAAGCATGTTGTATGATTTTACAAATTTCGCGTGTCACTGGTTTTGTTAAATCTGTGACTTGCAGCACAGAATAGAACTAACTTGACACTGTTTTTGAGCCCCCAGAGGGACATATACAGCAGTCTGATGACTTGTGGTTGCTTCATAGTACTTAATCCCTACTTAATGTCACAAATATATGGACTCATGCAGCTAATAAACTCAATCTAGCTCTACAAACTTTTAAGAAAGAACCTTTACAGATTTCAGAACCATCCCAAATTTTCTCTAACAACTATAGAATAATAGAAGTTTCCTGCTTGGATTTTTGGTTACATTGAAGATTAAGACATCCAAAATGGCCTCAAAAGGGATTATTTCAACTTTATTTTGAGACACTTTGATGTTTTAACTCGACTTCAGCTAATTGGAAAATGGATGAAATTGAGTCTTAGACATCCTGACCTGATTTCAACTTTCCAACTAAATTTCAATGTTATAATACTGTTATACTATAATACTAAGCTCAAGCATGAAAGCAGGCCCACAAAAACATCGACTAGACATTGAACTATCTTCCAAAAGCTGATTCCTGAAGTTAGGACTTAGTGTAAGCATTAATAAAAACATTATACAATGATTTGCTAATCCCTTTTGACCTATATTCAATTGAATACTATACAAAGACAAGATATTTAACGTTCAAACTGATAAAATTCAATATTTTGTTGCAAAGATTCACTCATTTTGAATTTAAGGCCTTCAACACGTTCCAAAAAAGCTGGGACAGGGGCATGTTTACCACCGTGCTACATCACGTTTTCCTTGAAGCCTTTTTGTTGGAATTCTGTCCCCGTCTTGCTTGATGTACGACTTCAGTTGCTCAACACTCCGGGCTTTGTTGTCATATTTTGTTCTTCGTAATGCACCACACATTTTCAAGTGGAGACAGATCTGGATTGTAGTCAGGTCAGTCTAGTACCTGCACTCTTTTACTCTGAAGCCACGCTGTTGTAACACATGCAGAATGTGTCTTGACATTGTCTCCTTGAAATAAGCAATGACGGAGCTTGGATGGCAGCATTTGTTGCTCCAAAACCTGTTTGTACCCCTCACAGATGTGCAAGTTACCCATGCCATGAGCACTAACACCCCCCTATACCACCACAGATGCTGTCTTTTGACCTTTGCTCTGATAACAGTCTGGATGGTCCTTTTCAACTTTAGCCCGGAGGACACCATGTCCATGATGTCCAAAAACAGTCTGAACTGTGGACTTAGACCACAGCAGACTTTTCCACTTCGCCTCAGTCCATCTCAGATGAGCTTGTGCTGTATTTCTGGGTGTTGTTGATATATGGCTTTGTCTTTGCATGGTAGAGTTTGACCTTGACCTTGTAGATGTAGAGATGAACTGGGTTAGCTGACGATGGTTTTCTGAAGTGTTCCTGAGCCCACGTGGTGATATCCTTTACAGAATGATGCTGGCTGTTAGTGCAGGGCTGTCTGATGATTGAAGGTCACAGGCATTCAGTGTTGGTTTGAGCATTGCTGCTTATGTGTTGAGATTTCTCTGTATTCTCTCAGTCTTTTGATTATATTATGGACTGCATTCAGTACTATCATGGTTTTATTTGTTGCATACACATCTGGTTTCACTGAAGCTCCGAGATTCTTTTTCCTCAAATACAAGCAGCTAGTTCTCACATGCCATGACAGAGAAATGAAAAATCCATTTAAAAAAAAATCTTAAGGGTTTAGCACGCCTGTCATAACACTCGGCCAAAGTCAAGTGCTGCTGGTGTACTCTGAAACCAATTATTTTCTGATTATTGAAAATTAGATCATGTTTTTTGCTCAGTAACTTCGAGGTCAAGTACAAATAAAGTTAAACAACCACACTTTTCAGTTTTTGCTCATGTGTGTCAGTGGTGTTAAGTGCCTGCATATTGTTCAGGAATTCCCAGATTAGATTAATGTCCTGGTCTGAGCCCTGGTGTGTATGTGTGACAGTCAGGCTGACAGCTCTGGAGAAGCACCAGCGGCGTTGACGTTGGTGGTCCAAAGAGTTTGGAGCTGTTTGTTTTTAATAACATGCCTGAACAGAGGGATGCACCGCTGGGGGACAGGGATGAAGGGAGGATAAATAACCTCAGTACACACAACACTCGTCCTCCATCACCGTCCATTACAAAAGGAATCCCCAATATACTGACTCATGACACCATTAAAATCAGATTTGGGACCTTTTTTTACTCATTGTTTGGTTTTCAAGATGATCCAGGAGTGCAATGTGGCTTCTTGACTTTTGTCATGAATTGTTTATTTCCCATCATTCCTGGAGTTGATTTGCTTCACTTCCATGACTTTACTCATTTTTGGAGAATTGTCATTTGTTAACCAGTGTTGATTTTGTTGACAAATTATTTTCGTCATAGTTTTCATCCACTACCTTTTTTCCCCTGATCAAAACTAGACAGTAACTAATAAAAACAAGCGCACATGGACAAAAACTAAAACTAAATTAAGTGACATTTTCGTCAACAGTAAAAACTAGACTAAAATGTTTGATGGAGACATAATCCAATCAGACCTACTTTGGTCACGTAAAGTAGGGACAAGTTAGGAATATATCCAATCACAGCTACTTTGCTTGTGTGGAAATGTTGGATGAGTTGAGAGAGGCATCCAATCACAGCTGCCTTAGCTTGGTGGTAGTGGGATAAGTTGTGGAGCAATCCAATCAGAGCTCCTCTCTTTATGAATTGATATATTCATGTAGAGCAGGTTCACTGTTTGTTTTCAGTTCTGGTATTGTAGCTGAGATGCTCTTCCAGTTAGCCTAAATAAATATCAATTTGTTTCTGTTCATTTATACATTTTACTAGCATTCAATAAAGGGTTATTAGATGTTTCATTTTATCCAAGTGTAAAACATGACTTCAGAAATTCAAGGAAACATACAAAATGCCTTACACTTCACACTTCATATTTTCTAAAATGTTGTGAAATTTCATGAACTTAAACTAGACTAAAATTAAAACAATTCAGATGACTAAATTATGACTAAAACTAAAAGATATTTTAGGCAAAAGACTATAACTATGTCAAAAATAAGTATTTTAGCCAATCCTCTACCAACATCCTCTCTCATAGCCACTAACAAGTCAATGCTCTTGTTGTCAAGCATAGTATTTTTGGAAAAATGCGTCATTCTAGATCAGTTTACCTCCTCAGTGTGTTTCCATCAAGTCAACTTATCAATGGAGCCATGGCTTTTGTCTTTACAAAAAAAACAGTCAGTCAAAGCTGATAACTCGCTTGAAAGACAAACTTTCATGTAGTTCCTCTGTTTTCTTCATAGTTTGTAAAGCTGTGAATCTGGTCCATGCAAGAATAAATGTCGATTACAGCATGATGAGAGCTGAAGACTGCAGAGGCAGGTAGAAAAGCCACAATGTTCTCTGATCCCTAAACATCCTGAAATGATTTCTTGCAGTCACATTCTTGTTTTGTCCAGTTTGACGGCACAAGATCAATATTTACATAGCAGAATCCTCCATTTTTTATTCACACCCGATCACTCACTATCATTCCCAAGTTTCCAATGTAACGGCTGTTATATTCGTTGCAAAATCTGTCCGTCAGATGTCTGCCAGAGCATTTCTGACTGTCTTAGCCAAGTTTTTTGTTGAAAATGTGGAAAACTGCCCTATTATGCAATGTTTACAAGAATTATTGGATCCACTCCTGGATTTGGATCACCAACAAATTTGAATCACTTCTTCTTTGTGCCATTACCAACATTAACCTGAGAATGTCATCAAAATCTGTGGAGAATATTTTGAATAATCTTGCTCGCAGATGGATGGATGAATGGCACACAAACTGACAAACACCAGCTAAAACTTAGGCCCCATTTACACAACAACGTTGTCACCAAAAACAGAAAGGTTTTGCCTTTGCATTTTCAAAATCGCTTCGCGTTCACGTAAGGACGATGTGAAAACGATGTGCATTTATGTGGATCTGCAAGAATGACTGAAAATGGTTTGTAGTGAAACACTAATGTGACAACATGCGTACTGTTTTAGGTGAAGACAAAATTTTCTCAACAAAAATGGCGAGTGGATGCACAAAGACACAACGAAAACTCTCAGTTTTTGGCCGTTTTCGTTGTCCTGTAAACTTGGCCTTAAATTCTTGCTGCAGGTAATTTAGGGCTCAAGCCCAGCCCATGGGCAACACACTTTTGTCCAAGTTTCTCCAGCTGTTGCATCAGTGACATGAAAAAGTGATTGTGATCAGCAAGTACTGATAGTCAATGTAAATAGAAACTCCAGCCATCAGTGAGTGAGTAGATGTATCCAGCTGAGTAAATATGCTTTGAGAATCCAGAAAGCATCAAAAAGCACTGTTCAAGCTCAAATCCATGAAACCATTTTAACATATTTTAAATGGAGCTCCATGGCAATTGACTCACTTCTGGATGCAGCCTCAAGTGGCCATTTGGTGAACTGCAGATTTCAGCCCTTCTCTCAAAGCAAAATGCAACTCTAATATTCAAAACATAGTGAAGGTGAGGAAACATTTGTTAAATTTTGTTCACAGGCATTCTGACTTGGTTGTTGTATTTTTGATAGAATTATATATATATAAAAAAAAAAAAAAACATTAAGGAACGTTGTGCTTTTTATGAAATTGACATCAGGTTTTGAGATTTTTGAGTCAAGAGTCTTGAATTTAGTTTGTAATTATCAATTTCCTGCTCCTCACAACATGATCTACATTGTGCAGCAAGATAAAACAAAACCTTCCTTCAGATGAGGCTTTCAAGGACTGACATGTGAGCGTGCAGCCTTGTTTTATGCCTGCTCTTTAATGTATGCGTTCGTATTTGTGCACCTGAGGCTCTGGGTTGTTTGCTTGTTGTCGAGCAGAGCCTCGGTCTAATTGAGCAGACATCAGACTTTGATTAATATTGTTGATGAGTGCTGCCAGCAGGGGTGAAGACACAGAGAGGAAGAACTGTCAGACAAACACCCAGGTAACATCCTTCATCCTCCCCCCCGCCCCATCCTCCTCCTCCCTCCCTCCCCTCTCTCTCTGTACTCACAGGAAAGGATGCCGTGCCCCACTGGTTCACCGCTGATTACACCATTGTCTGCTCAGATTGCTGAGTCTGCTCCAACTTTTAATATAGAATTTACTTTGAGAGAGATCTGAGGAAAGAGAGAGATTTTGAAGCAAAGCTCATCTTCTTGGTTTGGCGGTGGGAGCTTTTCCAGCAAGATGGAGTGAGGCATGGAGAGCTCTGATAATGAAACAAACTAGAGCACAATATTGAGATCATGATTTTATGGACTGCATATACAAATTGAACCTGCACAGTTGCTGAAACACAACAGAATTGGAAAACTCAAAATGAAGTCAAAGGGCCCTATTTTGATAGCATGAAGCGTGCTGTCTCGTACACGTTTACTCTACACCAGTGTTGATTTTGTTGACTCCCCCTCAGGCAATCCAGCCTTTACCGTAATGTACTGTATATTAGTGGAAAGCGCCACTTCTTTCAGAATCCGTTGAAATTATTTGGGCAGCGTGGATACTCCAGGACTTACAGTAGTTTGAATCATGCATGTCTTTCTGTCGCCGGTGACAGCTTCGTCTGTAGAACAAGCTGAGCAAACCCCAACATTTTAGAGAACTTTATAAAACGTTCCCCCGACATAATTTTACGACCAAAAAGGAGGACATGTCCAGGCAAAAGAGGACATATTATGGCATGAGTGCAGTTGTCATTTTACACTGAGTACACGTGTTGTTTAAATTGTAATTTAGTATATTTGCACCAATTTCTTTATTTGTCCAAAAATGTAGGCTAGTCTGGCATGAGGCAGGCATGTTCTGTCTTGAGGACACCCAAAATGGCTGAGCCTTAGAGCCCTAAAACTGTCAAAATCATCTTTTCATCTTCCTGCATGTCATATATATGCAATTGTAGCAGATTGTAATATTCATCCTATGCTCCATTCAATATTTATGTTTACTGGCGTGGTACAGATTTAATTTACACTGGTAATCAAGCACATTATTAAATCTTTATTAGCAGTTATTACAGTTTCATTATTGCTGGCCATTGCCATTCAGAGAGTGCTGCAGCTATAATAACATTATTAATTGTAACTCCTTCTAATATGACACAGAGGACCGCTCTTTACAAAGTGATTCCAGAGGGACTTCACTAAGCTCTCTGAGAGCATGTATGATGATTAATGCATGTGTGCGTAAGTGTGTGTGTGCGTCACTCCTATCTTCATCACCCCCTCCGTGAGTGTGTGTTTGCCTGTGTGCACTTTACTGGTCTTATCATATAATTAAGTGACATTTAATAGACTGTTCTTAAACTCAGTGATAGCTCCACAAACAGAGAGAAGAGAGGCTTTGCAGTATATAATCAGTTAAAATGTCGATGGATATTAACATTATCTGCTCAGCTTCATGGTGTGATTTCTTTATTGTGTTTCAAATTTTATTAAATGGCAATAAAGGAGTCTGAATAATTAAGCTAATATTGGCCCGGAGATACGAGAATGGAGGCATCCGTGACACCCAATAAAAACATTATTAAAAGAGGTGAGTCCTGATGAAAGGAGGTAAACATCAAACCGTGTCACGTTGCTATAAGCGGAGAAAGAGGGGGATCAGAGGGAAGGAAGAGAGCAGCTCTGATGAAGGGATGAGGAGAGGGAAGATTACGTATGAGTGACAGATGAAAGGAAGGGGCGAGCGGCCATGATGAGGGGGGATGAAAGGTCAGGGACGGATAAATGTGACTGTATACTTGCTCAAGGATTTTCAAAGCTTAACCTATTTTTTTTATTATTCAAGACAAGTAACTTAAAGACAGTTTTAACTGAATGTAACATTAAAATCGACATGCTTATGAGAAGCTTTGGCTAAACCATGAGACCACACACTGGCCAGTTGTGCCATCGATTACACTGGAACGCAGCCCAAGGCACTGCAATGTAAATTTGGTCAAATTCATCTTGTGTCTCACTAAAAACATGAAAACACAATCACGTTAGTCCTTAATTGGTCTTACATTGTCCTCTATTTTGATAACATGCATATATTCAAGCTTGATTGCTTTGGTCATAAAATGATAGGCATTTGGTGTACTTTTAAGGAAAAAAGCAGTAGATTCATGTGCAGATTGTTGTGCTGACAGCAAGAATTGTCCACAAGCCTCTCATTGGCCCTTAATGACTGATTTACAAAACATTGAATTGATCAGCTCCCATTCATTTACAATAGGATGTTGCCCAGAACAACTTGAAAAATATCCCTTTAAGTATGCCCCAATGCTCCAATGTCTGTAAGCTGTAAAAGTATGCAACATAGGCATAGAGTAACATTTCTAATATTTGTATGCACACTAATGAATAATAATGCTCACAGATAATAAAACGGGCTGTCCAATGTGTTGTATGCATGCAATAGAGAACAGGATTCCTGCTGTAAAATGAGAGAATCAATTATTTAAAGCCAACAGGTGCTTAGTGTGCAGTGCACAGGTCTATCATAAACACGTAGAAGTTTGATCCTGTCATTTTTAACTAGAGATTTTAATAGTTAACAAAGCACAGTAATCCTTAATGGTTTAATAATACATAAATTAGATGAATGTAAATATGCTTATTTAGATTTCTTAAAGAAATCTATTTTTTCCTTGGTTTGCCAAAGGTTACTATATTTCCCATATAATTAAACCTGATTTAATTTGCCTAGCTTATTGTCCTTGTCATCTCCTCATTGAATGGGACAATAGGGTACTTCTTGTGTTTGGTGACATTATCTTAACCACAGAAGAAAACAGATTAAATAGTGATTACAGTGAATGGGAGCAGAAAAGGGTGAAATGATTGATTCCAATGGATGCAGATTTTTTTTTTTTTTTAAACACAAAATGGGACTAACAATGTCCTTACATCATATCACAGTGGTAGTATTGATATCATAAGTAGCTGCTGCATGTTTTAAATAGATTCTCCTTTAGTTGAAGGGAGGGGTGCTCTCTGCTCGGTCAGTTAGTTGTATGTGATTCGCCTGTCGTAGCTCAAGACACGCAGAGAGTAGTTTGGTCATCTAGCTGATCCTGTTACATTTGAGGCCTTTTTCTTAATCTATTTCCATTAATTGCATCATTTTTTTGTGATCTGCTTTTCTCACTCGAATGGAAACAAGACAAAAATCCTATAGACCTCACACACTTAAGAGTTATTGAGACAGATAATCAGTTGCACCAAGCCTTCCATCAGACCAAATTAGGCTAAAAACTGTGTAGCTACCCTTACGGATGGTGCAGGAAAAGCCAGCTGGTGGCACTTCTTATAGACATTTGATTTTAGGGTGTATGTGTTTCATATCTATGATTTCAGATCAGGGAAAACTCATACAGGCGCCATACTCTCGAGGAATATTTGGACATATACTCAGATGCTCAAGCCTCAAATCAGACCATGCTGGGCCCAGAATTGTGCTTATAACCTCAACTACGTGGCCACTCTCAGGGATGAGCTGGAGAAGGGATTTGAGGCAATAATGACCTGAGAATGACAGATTACGGATGGTAACAGTGACTGAAGGAAGGACGGATGATGAAAATAAGCAGAAGGGAGGGACGGAAAGTGGGAGATAGCAGTGGAGAGGGGAGAATCAGAGGAAAGAAGGTAGGACCCCAATGCGTACAAGATGAAGAGGATTATGGGATTGCACACATCAAGGAGAAGAAGAAAGATGTGTGGGGGAAGAAGAATGACTGATTGAAGATGGGAGGAGGCATACGACCGAGCTACAGAGAAAGCAGCGGCGACACATCAAGAGGCCTGCCAGACCTAGATAGCACGCAGGGATGGCAGGAGAGGACGTGCAACAGAAGTCTCGAGGACTTCAGGATATCTCAGGTTTTAATTCTCCCCATAGGCGCCTTAAAGATTGCCCCCGGTGGGACCAATCGGGCCGACATAATGTGAGAAGATTCACACAGGTTTGAGCACGATGCATCACGCTCCACTGGCTCCCTTGCTGACAGAGCTATATGGAAGGATGGCGGCGACGTTCAAGCCAATTAGAGGGGCCCTGAGCCAGTTTTTAGCACGAGATAAAGCTGAGCTCGGGCCTCCGCTGGCAGATTGGGTGATGGATCGCAGACAACGCACACACTCACACATCACACTCAACGTGAAGTGAGAAGGATAGTGAGCCTCCATCTGGACTGTCCACCGCTATCTTTTTCTTCTCTCGCTTTTTTTTTTTCATCCTCGCGCACACTGGGATGTTCTCCGTCTCCGTCCAAATTTGGCTGGAGCTTGGCCCGGCTCCCTGTTTAATAAAACCGTGGAGCAGAACCGCAGGATGGATGAATGGTTGGACGGATTGATGATTGCGTAGGTGGGCGGGCGTGCGAGACATCTTCAGGTTTTAATATGTGCTCTCTCTCATATCCTTGCTTGTTTTAATATGAATAGCTACTTGTGGAGGGGAATGAATTCATAGCTGAGCTCTTGGAGCATTATTGGCTGCAGTGTTGAGTGGCAGCCTCCATATGTGCAGGAGAAGCAGCTTTGCAGAGGACATAATAATAAACCTCCTGCGAGAGGTGGCAAATAAAAACAACACAGATAAAAGTACAATCATATCATCGCCCCGTTCTCTGTAAAGTTACCCTCCAAGCCCTCGTCTTCTTTCAGCCATTTTGCATTCCCTCAGATATTCTCTTCATCTTCACCTTTCACTTGTTTTTCATCTGGTTCACCCCTAACAAGTGCACAGTTTCATCTTGTCAATGCTCTTCGTCCCGAGGGGGGAGTTGAAGCAGCGTGGCGCTTTCATCTACCCCTCCCTTTATATTCATTCGCCCCTTCTTCTCCTCTTCAGCAGGCGTCAATCAGCCACTGCTTGTCCCTCAGTAAGACGTGATAAGTACAAAGAGAATGACGCTTTGTACCACGAAGAGCAGAACCATGGTAAGCCTCCATGAGGTATACAATCGCTTCAATATGGGAGAACAGTAATAGGTGCAGGATATGGCTAACGTGTATTTTTGTGGTAGTATTATCGGTAAAAATCTGATGTCTTTAATGGTGTAGGTGAAAGTTTTGTCGGCAGCTTTGGATTATAGAGGAAGCAAAGCATAAAGGGGTCAAGGTGTTGCTTTAGACCTCTGAAATCTTATCAGTTTACCCTCTAGTCCAAATCTAGTTGGTGCCAAATTCTGGTCACTCTCTCTGAGTCAAACTGGATATTCTCTTTTAGTAAAAAAAAAAAGATCTAATGCCTTCAATTATGATTTCGGATGGACAATATCATCGATATGTTGCCGTTACTGGTAGACTTTTGAGGTCCAAAATGTGAGAAGTTCGTCCGTGCATACGTGGGCTGTTCCTCTGGGCTTCCTCCCATAGACTAAAAACATGTTTATTAGGTTGATTGGTGCCCCAGATTGCCCCAAAGTGTGAAGTTGCATTCACACCAAACACGACTTGGCAACCGAGATCGTGTGGCCCAACCAAGTCACGTCGCCACTTGGGCATCGCTGCTCAACTTTCACCGTGATCATATCATATCATATCATATAATAGGATGTATTATCTGACATTATTTCAACTATATCCTTTTCACTCATCTACCAACCACAAAACACTGCAGCTGATGGCCCTGCAGCAGAAGTAGGGAGTTCTCTGTGGTCCCGTCTAGGCGGAACTAAAGTACTCACTAATGTTCCCACACGGACATGGATTGTTACTCTGTGATCCGGAATCAGCCGTCTCGACTTTGGTGTGAATGTGGCTTTAGTGGGAATGGTTGTCTGTCTCTCTTTGTGGCCCTGTGATTAAATGGTGAGTTTTCCAGGGCGTACCCCGCCTCTGGTCTTGTCAGCTGGGATAGGCCCAAGCCCCCTGTGACCGCGAAAAGGATAAGTGATGAGTGAATGAAAGGGTTAAAGCAGTTGTGTGTTGAAGAAAATCCTTTAAAGTGTTCTATAGACAGTAGGCTCACTAAAAAGGGGAACATTTGAGACCCTGTGACCTTGACCTTTGACTTTTTAAACTTTTTAAGTTAAAGTCCTTCCTCCTTCAGTCAAAGTGGGCGTATATACCAAGTTTGAAGCAGACAACCCTACAATCACTTTTTAGATTTGGTGCTCATAAGCAGAGGAAGAACATACAGAAATATGACCTTGACTTTTGACCTGCATCCTCAGAACTAGTCAGTTCATCCTGGTTTTAGAGGATGACTGAATAAAAAGCCTGAAGATAAGGCATCAACGAAGTCCTGTTTGAATATATTTCGACCCTGACACTTTTCTCCTTCTCTGATTGTTACTTTTTCATCTCCTGTTGTGCTTACTTTTAGAAAACCAGTCAGATAAAACTGCCAAGTGCAGCTTTAAGAAAATTTCAGGTTTGTTTTTGATAATAAAGTGACACATCTGATTATTCTCACCCGAATCCTGCAGAGAGCATGTCAAATTTCATTTCCCAGACTTCCCCGGTGTAGCAGACAACAACTTCATAATGCTCCAGAAATAACATGACCACTGCTAACCTGTGCCAAACACAGAGCGCATATCTGGAGGTTTAGTGACTGAGAGAACAAAGCTTCAGGAAAGTTCTCCCTAAAAGACAATGTTTCCTGTTTCCTCTCATTTATCATTTCACCACCCCTCTGTCACTGATGCTTGCACCAATTTTAAAAGCATTTGACGAGTACACTCGACACAGAGATTCAACCGAAGCTGCAAGGCAGTGACAAAGCTTTGAGGTGACCCCGCTGTCCTGCTGACGTAAAACACAAAACAGAGTCGGTAGGATGGATAAACAAACATTCCTCATTTACATAAAAACCTCACTTTAAAGCAACACTCCAACATTTTTGTTGTTTTCGTGTCTTGCCTCACTCTGTCTCACAAGGAAGAAACAGCCAAAGCTAGCCCACTGCTAGTTAGCTTAGCTCAAACACAGGGAGTCAATGGGTAGTGCTAGCCTGCATCTGCCTAGAGTCATCAGATAAACTCTGCAGCAACTCTAAACGGTCCTATGTGCTTGTTGTGACTCGTTTTTTTACCCCTTTATGTTACGTTATCTTTTACTGTCATCGTATTATCTTCTACTCATAAACAGAGTCTTTGTTTTGTTGTCCTACTTCAGCTGTGGTTTTTGCGAGAGATGTGACTTTCACGAACGAGTCGAGTCTTCTGAACAGCTCTTTTAAGTGAACGATGCGAACCGATTCGCACTTGTGAGTGAGCCATTCGTTTGCTATTATTAAATGCAAACTTCCTGCAAAATTAAGGATGTAAATATACTTGAGAATATCTCTGCTATTCCACTGATTGCTGCATGGATATTGAGGCCACGCCCCCTACATGCTCTGCGCGTTCCTCCATCACGTACACAGATGATTTCTAGAACTCTGGACTGTTGAAACCACAGTTTTAAGCCTGTGGACTCCATAAAGTGATGTCAAAACTGATAGTTCAAAAACATATTTTAACTTGATACAAGTTCTACTTACAAATAAGCCTGTTGAGATGTTTTAATTGTATTATTTTGCATGGATGTCTGCCTATGACAAAACAAATGTTTATAGTTGTGTTTAGATTTGATACAGTTCACTTAAATTACCCCCAATTTCCAGTTAATGCCCATAAATTCCCATGATAACCATGGAAAGTTTCTGGAAATTTATCGCACCCCTTTTCAACCCCAACCTCTACACTTTAATATCTGCGTTTGGAAACCACTAAGCAGCATTTTTGTTCTTATTAAGGCCCTTATAGTCTGGTTATATCTTTGGGTAGCCCAGGTAAGGACAGTTTGCCTACATTGCTGCTGAATTTGCTGATTAAATTTGCCAAAGTTCTCTGAAGTGTGACAGTAAGTGACGTCCAATTGCATCATTTGGCAAATTCACACACTGCTTTATCACCTCCTCATAATAAATTCATCCTGTCCCTGTGTGAACCCCTCTTTCATTCAAACGAATTAAATACGGTATAAAACTGTAGGTGTTGGAAAAGCCGGTGTGACCGATCTCTTCATGTCTAAAATGCTTTTAATCTGAATGCCAAGCAAACGCACAAAGTAGTCGTCCTGAGAGTGTGTTAGCTGTTGTTCAAGAATGAAAAAATAACAAGCTTGGGGATGGATAGTTTTGTTTACTGTTTGTCACTGGCTTGAGATGCTTTAATAATGTAAGAAAAAGGAGTGCTGAACCTGGGGGCAGTGCGTTTTTACATCTCTTCCTGCTTTAATTAAAGCGATGACTTCAGAGGGACGCACAAAAGAGGGCTCATATCTGCACGCCCACGCGAAAACACACACGCATACACCTTTGACAGCATAATAATTGAGCCTACATCTCCTGAATCTGGGTCACGGGAGCGCATCCTTTGATGTGTCATTAGGCTTCTTGATATTTTTCCTCGAATGCAGTGCTATTCAGGAAGAAGAGATTTCAGGTTGGCCAAGTCATACCAGGAGAATAATTTGGCAGCAGCGAGTGGTTATTATCAGTTTCCGCTGGATTCTGGATGTGATACAACACTCACAAATCTCCCCGAACGCCTGCACTGCTTTGTAGTTTTTAATCTATATTCATTAAGGAATGCTAACAAGTGTTATTCTTTTTTATTCAATCCATCGCTTCCTTCATCCATTGTAATCAGCATCATTTTAACCTGCACTATCAAGGTACTGATTAAACTCGTACTCACTCACACACACAACAAAGCAGATTCCTCTAATCTCTGCTCCTTTCTTCCTGTTGTAATCAAACATCTTCATTCATAATTGAAGTGGCGAAAGCTAGAAAAAAAAGGCAAGGAAATTGAGACAAAGTCCACCGGGTTTCAGCGTGATTATGATTCCTGCGGTACAGCCCGGATGAACCTCCTCGTTCCCCTCACCCCTGAACGCTCCATCATGCGTGTGAAGATTTTTGTTATGATGATGAGAGGACTCGGCGATGAGAAATGAATTGGTATTATACTGGAATCAATCGCGTAAACACTCATAATTGCCAATTTAATTGCAAACAGAAGAGGAGACGTTAACAAAAAAGACATTAACTCAAGTGCCTGGATTTTTTCGACTTTGCCCTGTCACATCAAATTAGTTTAATGACTTTTTTTGTTACAAATCTATTTGTTTTCCATGTATTGAATTGTGCCATCTCCCTGTTTAATGTCATTTATATGATGATTTGGGTTTTTCTTCTTGGAAATGACTGAATCTATTAGCAGAGTAGGGGGGAAACTAGCAGCAGGTTGCTTAGATCTGCCTGTTGAGATGATACATCTGCAGCAAGGGTGAGCACACACGCTAATATACACTGGCGCCGCAGGGGTTAAATTTGATCTTGTACAGATGACACATTCAAATGCATGTGCAGGACAGGACAGTGCTTTCATTGATTTGTCACTGTGTAAATACATAATCACAGTGGCTGCTGGAAAGATGGGTAAGGTACAACAAAAGAAAAACAAAAAAACAACAGAATACTTACGCTACCCATTCAACGGCAAAACTCAAATTCACTGAAATGCATTGCTTTAAAGGAAAACTCCAACATTTTTGTTGTTTTCATGTCTTGCCTCTCTCCAAAGTCCATAACAAGCAGGTAGACACCATTCTTTCAACTGTATGTGCAGTGACAAGGAAGAGACGGCCAAAGCTCACCCACCACAAGCTAGCTTAGCTCAAACACTGGGGGCTCTAATTTCGTAGACCAGGTGCAGGAGGGGCGCACCTGCCCTGCGCTGCACCTGCGCCGCGCCAATGGGGTGTGTCCAGGGCATTTTGCAAGTTTCGTGCACGGCGCAGTCTGGCGCAGGGAGGCGCACCCACACCTCCGTCTTTCCCAGCGGCGCAAGTAGCAGAGAGGGAGGAGATAAGGCGTGAGTGGGTTTAACACAGCCGAGTACAATCTTCGCCAATCAAATGAACACCTCTCCTCTCCTTTAAATGCGCCCCGGGCGAGGCGCAGTGCCAATTTCACCTCAGTGGAGAAGAAGGTCAGAGCCATTGTCACTTTTGCAGCAATTGGGAGAGCGCAGAGGCTACTGGGCCGTGCATCGGAGGACAAGATGCGCGTCACCGTGTGGACCACCTCGCGGGACAGATGTAATCTGTCCCTGTGGCATAAATATGAGTACAAAATTAAGTGATAATTACATTTAAACACAGCAGCAGGCTAATCCATTCATCATGCTTGTGATCCACCTGCATTCCTGGTCTGTCATAGCCAAATAGCAGAACCTTTGGTGAAATTATATCTCCTCCTCATCCTCCTTGCAATAATGTACTCCATCTTTTTAGATCACGTTAAGAATAAAGATGAAAACAGAGAAATATGGGCAACCACAGGTAAATCCTTAAGACACCGAATGACTTGCATTTATTCAGCGAGCGTCTCTCTCTTTTTTCTTTTCTTTTGAATTTCATGAGATGAGAGAAGCTGGATACTCCGTATCAGATGATGTGGCTGTTTGTGGTTGGCTGAGAGATGTGAACTTGTTAGTTATGACAAACGTCTCTGATCTGACATCAGATGTGACGGGACAATTAATATAGATACAAATGTATGTGCTGGTTCAGACGGTTACATTAAATAGTGGTTGCTGTGATTGTTTATTGCATTGAAATGTGCCTGACACTCTGGATACCTGCCTGTGAGGTTTTGGTGACGTGTGCGCACTGTGCGCCTGTCAGCCAAATTACCACTGCCCCGGGTGCGCCTCGTCTGCGCTGAGAATAGACCAGGTTGGAGCTGGCGGGCTTTCAGCGCACCTTCCGTGCAGTTTTTTGGCACAAAATTGTCACTGCACCAAGCTGAAGCTTTCGACACCTCCCCCTGGTGCACCGTCAAACCCATCTCGGCCGGTCTACCAAATTGCCAAATTGGCTGCGCACGGCGGTGCGCTGGACGAAATTACCACTGCGCGGGGTGCGCCAGGCTGTGCCACCCTGCGCCACCCTGAGTTGTGCCAGGAAATTAGAGCCCTGGGAGTCAATGGGTAGTGTTAGCCTGACTCTGCCTACAGTCATCAGATAAACTCTTCGGCAACTCTAAACGGTCCTGTGTGCTTGTTGTGAGTTTTTTTTTTTACCGCGTTATGTAACATTATCTTCTACTGTCATCATTTCATCTTCTTCTACTCCTCAACAGAGGTTTTGTTTTGTAGAGATGTGACGTTCACGAATGAGTCAATTCTTTTGAACTGCTCTTTTAAGTGAAAAATGAAACAGATTCGTAGTTGTTAGTTGCCTGCCAATTTATGGAATAGTATTTCTAAAATAGTTGACACAACAGATCCTGGGTCAGTCAGGAGCGGTACAAAAGTTGCAGCTTTGACGATCACATGATTGTGTTGTCTAAAATTGCGATTTCAATCTGAAAACGATAAATCTTTCAGCCCTTATAGAATAAAGATTGATTGATTCTATATTCAGCAGAGAGAAACGTGATGAGGACAGATTTATATTATGGGCGTCCGTGGGTCTGTCTGGATCATAAATTCTTATTTTTAGTCCCTTTGTCTCTACCTGGATGTATGTATATGTATATTAGGGCTGGGCAATTTATCGAAAAATAATCAAAACCAACATTTAGACCCTCTAATGTAAGTAATTTTACTCATGTTGATTATTTTATTTTCCCTGTGTAAGTCACGTGACCACACCCCCTCTATACAGTCTGCGTTCACTTTTGCCAAAAGCGAAGGACACGCTGCCAACATGGAGGAGACAAGCGCCAATCTATCAAAGGACCTTGTAACCAAGAAAAATGCTGCCTCTGTTGTTAAGGCACATTTTGGATTCTGTGCAGAGGCCATTGAGCAGAAAGAAGTTAAGTGTAAATACTGCAGGAAGACCATTTCGACGACCATTGGTAACTAGGGGTGTAATGATCCATCGATCTGGATCGATACATCGATTGGTTAAGCAATGATCCAATCAAATCGATGGAAACTCAAAACATCGATGAACATCGTCATCTTCAAGGCCTTTATTTTGAAATTCTGACCGGATATCCGTTTCACCGCTTCCGCCCAATAGCGCCTCGTTCCTAAGTTTCAACTTTACAGGGCTCTCAAGTCTCACACATTCAGCGAATGAGACTCGCTCCTTTTTGCTCTCTCACACACCACACCCGGTATTTCTCCTGCATTAAAATGTACTGTGTAGTGCCCACCGAGTAACACCGCTATATGCTAACGCGTAGCAACACGCTCTTAGCATCACAGAGCTAAACGGGAGCTTGACATATCAGCCAGTCAGAAAATAGCACTGCTGTATCCGGGTAAAATACGGTCGATCTGACAGCAGAGGATGCATGCTGCACACACACGACAGGAGCAATCACACCATTACAGTAAGTTATCTCATCATTTGATTTTGTAGCGCACTGATTATAAAAATTACTTATTGTATGAAAGGAAAACAGTGAGAGCTTATTCTTATTCTTCCTCCACACCTACCATTAAACAGTGAAGCAAAGTCTAAAAACACCTGACTACTAATTAACCCAATTTTAATTTTAAACAGGATTAGATCATACAGATGGTTATAATCCTCTATAACCTATCATACCCAAAGGTCAGCACATCGTTTCACATTTCAGTAATAAAACTGTCAAAACTTAGAAATTGCTTTGTATTTCTTTCTTGCTTTAGGTGAAATGTAGCTGATTGTGTTCAATGAGTACACAATATTGTCTTAAATCGATTGAAGGTCCCTGAATCGTATCGAATCGAAATCGAATCGTGGCAGACTTTGTGATATCGGCAAATATTGTATCGTTGTCCAAAGAATCGATATTGTATCGTATCGTCATGAAACTGGTGATTTACACCCCTATTGGTAACACCACCAATTTGTTCCAGCATAGCATAAAATAATTGTTCATTAATCGTAATCGAGGTAAGAGCTTCAATTAATCGTGATACTGAGATTATGTAATATCGCCCAGCCCTAATGTATATGCATATATATTTATTTTATGCATTTTTATGGATGCATAGATGTGTATCTATAAAATGAAAAGTATGGCTTCAGCCTGCTTGATTTTAAAGTGCCTTGAGATGACACTTGGTATGAACTGGTACTATACAAATAAAGAGTGATTGAAACTTGGATTAGGGTTAGCAGCACTATTCCTCACAAACACATACACCCTCAGAGATTGTTCTTGCCACCTTCTTTGCCTGTAATGGCAATGTTACCACCCGTTGAATCTGCAGCTGCATCAACGCTGGAAAGCAATAACACTGATATCCAAGGTTAAAGGTGCCAGATTCTGACAAGCCATGTCATCATTATCAGCCTGTGTGAGTGTAGAGGTAGAAACACAGAAAGCTCAAGGCATTTCCCTCACAAATCCTCGCCTGCAAGGAGAGAACGTGTGAAACTATCTGTGTGATATAAGGTGTTAGCTTTAGGTTTTCCACTAAATCTGCCTAAAGGGCAAAAAATACTCAATGATTTCAGCTGTAAGTCAAACCCTGCAATCCTAATATAGCCAGGGGAAACAACAAGCCTCAGCCATAATCAGGCTCCTGCACGATAAGCCCTCAGAATCTGAATTGTGTTTCACCTCTTTCCTCCTCTGCCCACAAGATTCATTTCACAAATGCAACTCGAAAGAGAGCAAAAGGGCTACCGAGCAGAAGAATAAAACGCACCCATCACTCTCAGGCTCTATCAAATCCATCTGCTGGGGCGTATTATTTGAGACATACTTCTTATCCTCTCTTTTCAAGTGCGCCTCTTTGCGTTTTTTTTTTGCAGTATGACCAGGTCGTCAAGGGATCAAAGCGCTGGCGGAGCAAACCAGGGACTGTTTAACATCTTAACAAGTCGAGAAAAGGATATCAACCCCGGCGTATGGCATGTCTGGCCAAGCAGAATAGGATGGGCGGTGTTAGGAGAGAAGGGAGGCAGTGTTGTCTAAAGCTTGTGCAGGTGCCACAGGAGTATTGTAGTATCAATTACCATGTGAATGTTCAGACTTATTGCATAATTCTTCAGAAAAGACCATTGTTAAAAGACTGACAGTCTCATGCTGTCTTTTTCTATCCTGTAATCCCATTGGACGGCTTTTTTCCCACACGCAGAGTCTAAGTTTTCACCCGTCATTTCTCTTGTAACCCCAATGAAAAGCCGAGCAGAGATGCAGAATCATCGCCCTCGCCGCCTGTGATAGCGGGATCTGTGAAAAAAAAAGTGAAATGCTGCACATACTTTAGCACCTTTGTCAGCAGCCTGTGATAGAGAATGTTCTCGCAGAGTCAAAGAGAATTTGTGAAGAGGAATCCTTCAGTTAAAGTCGCCAGAAATGCTTAGCCAGAGTGAGGGAGCTTGGATACACGGGACTATTTTCGGATCAAGATGACAAGGTATGAAGTCGACACTTCTGCCCAAGAGAAGCAGCGGAGAAGAAGTATAGGAAATGTCTCCACCAATGTCTATGACAAACTAGAAGACTTTGAAAATACTTTATAAAGCTAAACAGGACAACCCCAACTAAATCCCCAATAACTTCATCACCTTACCAAGGCTGTGTGTTTTGAATGTATTTTTTATGTGGGAAATTTACAAGAATCCAAAGCAAGTCCAGTATGAGAATTATCTTTTGTCCCTTCTGCCCTCGAGTGGGTGGTAGGTTTGTGTTTTGGCAATGGTATTGGCCATGACCTCAGCTGGGTCGAACTTGCAGGCTGCGAAAGGGCATTTCCTTCTTCTTGAATAAAACTTTCAGTTACCACCCCTGCCATCACACAGTGTCTTCCAGGCAGGCTGGCATTACTCATTTCCAAAGTAAGATGGGAGGCAGAGTGGTAAAGTATCAAGTTGCACTCTTACAAAAGTATATTCCACCTTCACCTCAGGAGTGAAGTACCATCTTTGCCTATAAAAGCAAGTTTAAAACTCTGATTTTGATAAAAGCTTTTTGTTATAGTTTAAGCCTATAGCAGTGAGACCAGAGCCTGGACCAATGTAAGCCAGAGTCAGCCTTAAACTAACTGTAGATTCAATACTTTGTACTATTAACGATCCATTATTTACAGTGTCTTAGAGGCAGGATTTCTCACGGTATACATTTCCAAATTCCAAATGTAATATGGGAGGCAGATCGTCAGTTATCAAATGTCAGTCTTGTGAAACACTTGAACAGTTTTGTCTCAAGAGGAAAGTGCCATCTTTTCCCTCAAGTTCAGGAATTAAACTCTGCTTTTGGATTGAGCTTGTGTGAATTTAAGCCTATAACCAACTTCTACTTCAATGCAAGCCACAGTCAGCCTTGAACTACTCGGGGACCTGCCTCTTTGTGCTCTTTCACAACCCACTATCAGCATCCCCATTTCCAAAAGTAATTTGGGAGGAAGATCATTAAATTTTCAAATGTTACTCTAGTGACATATTTCAACACTTTTGCCCCAGTTCAGGTATAAAACTTCTTTTTCTTAAAGCTTGTTGAAGTTCAAGCTTATATCAGTATGATCAATGCCTGGTCCAAGCATTCATTTAGTACCTGGTGGCATAATACAGTACTTGCAGTGTCTTGGAGGTGAGCTGGGATCTTTTTGGTTAAATTTTGATTACTCAAAGGTACTACAGGAGGCAGATTACCTTAAGAAGTGTTTCTATAATGACACTATGTTAGTTTAAGCCTATAGCAGTACAATGAGGGCCTGGTTCAAGGTCACCTTTCGACCGCCAGGTGTCCCTCATGAGGGCTAAAAATTAATAAAATAAAGCACTCCAATTGGCAAGGTTGTAAAATCTGATCTGAACTGAAAACCGTGACCAAAAAGAGGAGGTACGTACCAAACCATGGACTAAGTTTATAATTGCATCCCTACTTAACCCTTTAACTACCCGCTCAACTGTTTGGCAGAAGTCATCAATATTTCAGGAATATTTAATATTTGAAAAAGCAGAAAAAATCAAATCATTGTTTGATTCCTTTAACATTTCAGGGAACAGAGAAAACTACAAACAAAAACAGATATTTTCTTGTGTGGGATTTGATTTAAAGGCTTAAAATGCCAACAGCTGATTACGTGATTACGTGACTTAAAGATGCACAAACATTTGGAACAAAATCAATTAGAAAAGCAGAAATGTATGTAAATAGAATAGCAATAAAACAACTTAAAATAGGTGATACTGAATTTGAGTAATTTTGATGAATAACAAAACTCTACTTTGTTTACATATATATAATCTACCTATCTGTCAATCTATCTATCATTCTGTCTGTCTCTATATATATACACAACATTCTGCCTCTTCTAATTGATATTGCACCAAATATTTGTGAATGTTTATGTCATCAAGTAATCAAATTTTAGCTTTTAAAACCTTTAAATCCCACACAAAGGAAGGAAATATCTGTTCCTTTGTTGGTTTGCATTTTTTTCTGTCCCTTAAAAACATTGACAGAAACAAACAGTGCTTTTTCTTTTTAATTAATTATTATTATTTTTTTTACATATTAACTATCCCTCAAAATTATCTTTGCCCAGCTGTTGAGCTGGACAACTTTTTTTTTGTTTTCCTGTCTTGTCTTAGACACCATTCTTTCTACGATGGGTGCACAAGGAAGAGCTTGCCCATTCAATTAGCTTAGCTCAAACACTGGGAATCAATGGGTAGCGTTAGCCTGCCTCTGCCCACAGTCATCAGATAAACTCTTCACCTATTCTAAACAGTCCTGTGTGCTTGTTGTGACTCATTTTTTTTTACCGCATTATGTTACGTTACCTATTTTTAGACTAAGATTAGCACTTTATGTAATTTTTGAAAGCTATACATCACACCAGTCTAAAAACCTTATTTGTGGAAGTCTAACCTCATGCACTCACTGTTCCATCAGTCTCACTTCCTGCCTACAGTTCCCCTCCTCCTGTCTTCAAATCCCTTTCCCTTCCTCCCCGCTGCTTTGTGCTTCCACGTCTTTCTTTATCTTCACCCTTTTAAAATCGGGCCGATTCCTCCTCCTTTGTTAATGTGACAAATCTACTCTAATGACTCTGCATTGGCTCCGGGCATCGCACAGTAAAAAAAAAAAAAAGACTAACCCCCTTTTCTTCAGACCCTTCAGTCACTCCCTCACATTATTCCGCCCTCTCTATAGTCTTTTCATGTCTGTGAGAAATTTTGACAAACTCGTCCTGTGAAAAACAAAATGAAAAGATTGCCTTGCTCTCATTCATCCCCTTCCAAACCAGCGCCTCCCTTTCCCTTTCGTCGTCGTCGCCGCCACCGCCGCCCCGACTACAATGACAGACTTTGTGCATCACAGGCTGCTGTCACGTTGATGTTTCTGTCAGAAAACACGTACGCTACTCCAGCTATTGTGACATTCATGTTTGACACTCAGCTTTTTGAAGTCGAAGCTCTTTTATTGGTGTTTCTTTGCTTTTAATTTGGCCTCCTGCTAAGCTATAGACGGCTAAATTGAGTTTTAGGGGTTGAGCAGGTGGCTCTCGTTCTCCGTCAAATCACTCCTACCACCTCTCCATTTCTACATGGCAAGATATGCATCACTGCCATGGCAACAATAGCCTCCCTCAGCCCACGGAGAGAGGAGAAGGGAAGGGAAGATCTTGGCAGGATTCTGAGTTAGTCAACATCTCAGAGAGTGAGCGAGATGTAGAGGTGGGTTTGGGGGTCTCGCTTTTCTTCGTCATTTTTCTCAGCTGAATTATGAAATTAGTAAACCAAGGAAGAGGGGAAATTCAAGGGGAAGAGGAGGGCCTTTTCCTCCTTCCTCTTATCCTGTCAGGAGTGGGGGTGCATGGCGTTTGATGCCTGCGATAAGACTCCGTGTGGCTAATGAGGAAAGCGCGAGGCACACTCATTAAACTGTGCGTATATGTGTGAACAAACTGTAAGTGAGAAAAGGGAGGAACTCATTAGCATTCTTTCATTCTCAAAGGCCAAGTTAGTGAGGAGACTGGATCCACAGCCAGGCGGCCTGTTGCTCCCTTTGTCAGCACGGAAACACGAAAAGTCACATCGCTATAAATACATATATGGAGGGGGGGTTAGCTAATGGGGGGATGGCGATGCATTTCTGCAACACAAATCCCAAGAGCCTACAGTCTGCTCATAACACTACAGATCATGGTCATGGTTTGGTCTGGAGTCGGGTTTAGGTTCAGGGCACATATCAACCATATTACTACCTCCACCAAGGAGGCTATGTTCTTGCTGGCGTATGTTTGTTTGTTTGTTTGTTAGCAAGATTACACAAAAACTACTCCACGGATTTTGCTGAAATTTTCAGGAGGTATTGAAAATGGCCCGACTTAAAATGATTAGATTTTGGTGGTAATATGTATATATTTCAGGGCTCCCACACATCCTGGAAAACCTGGAAAACCTGGAAAATGATTGACCAATTTTCCAGTCACAGAAAACATATGAAAAATGAGGACAAAAGTAAAATGTCCTGGAAAAGCTTGAATTGTCCTGTGAAATTTTTTAGCTCCCTTCTTGTGAGTGAACAAAAAACAAACATAGGAGATGAAGTAAAAATGTAGATAAAATAGTGCGAGTTAAGGAATAAAATATAAAGGCTAGAAGGCTAGATTAACCTGAGAATTGCCCACACCAATAATGTAACTTCAGTTGTGACACTGGAATATGTGTGGTTAGAACTTATATTTGTTATAAGTTCTAAGAATACCAGAGAAAGTATAATATTTAATAGATTTGTTACAGTCATAGACTGCACATCGTGTAAATCAGACCTCTGGGGCGGAAGAGGCATAAACATAACAATTTCTAGAAAAGAGTGGGAACCCTCATATTTGTCTGGGTGCAAAACATTCCCAAAATTAAAAAAAAATGTGATAAGTTTACATTGGGTGTTAGGGCTGAACGATTTTAGGAAAAGATCTAATTGCAATTTTTCTGGCAGATATTTCGACTTCAATTTGATTCTTGATTTTCTTCAAATCAAGCTTCAGTGCAATATTCACTATGTTTACAGTTTAGACAACAGTAAGGAAATCAATGATCAAAAGCATATCACACATTATTCATCTAATATTGATGATAAATAATCTGTTTTCATTATTTAAGGGATACTCCAACTTATACTCCTAAGCAAAGGCTTGTGTTGTTGACCTGCTTACCAGCACTTCCGTAAATGCAAATTACCTGCAAATTTGTAAAATAGTATGTGTAAGACAAGTGACACAACAGATCCTGGGTCAGTCAGGAGCATTGCAAAAAAATTGTAGCTTTTGCGATCACATGATTGCGTTGTCTGTTTGTGCTGACATGAAAATCGTTGATAATGCTAATGCTACTGTAATGAGGTCATAGGTTGAAGCCCCCTGGATGTGACAGCCAACATTTGCCTGAATGGACATTTGTGGTAGAACTGAGGCACACTCCCAAAGAGGCAGGAGTAACTCCCAGTGGATGGACGTTGGCTGGGAACTGGCTGGAGCTTGGCAGGCATTTGGCTGGAAGGGGAGCGTTGAAGCATCTGTATCTGGAAATATTGGTCTTATTATGCTTTTTGGGGTTTTAGATACCCTGTAGTGTGTTTCATTCGTCTCTCCCACATAAAGAGTACTTCTACGAGTACATTTGTTATAAACTGTTGAAACCACAGAGTCGATAATTAAACATAGTCACCAGAGAATTCACTTATTGAGGCTGAACTCCTTTAATGTCTCCAAAAATATTTGATGTGTTTTTTATTCTTCTTTTATTGAGAGTCGCTTAACTTTCTCTTTCATCTGTTGGTTGAATGGCTCGTCTGTTGGGGACTGAAACAGTCTGAGTTAAATTGTGAAAATCTGGTCAAAGATTGTTGGAGTCCAGCGAAAAGAATTGAGTTCTCTGTGGAAGGAGTGGGTGGTTCAGAAAGCAAAAAGGATGCTTGACCATCCTGACCATGTACTTTTTGGACTTTTCATTAATGAAAATCTTGCCACGCCAAGGAGAACAAATCGGTATTTCACTTCTTTATTCCTTCAGATATTGGAATGTTAAATGCTGGTCTTAGTTTTGATTTATACTTGTCCTTATCACTGATAAACTGAAAAAAAACAAATAAATTAATAAATGTTTGTGCATCTTTATGTCACGTAATCATGTAATCAACTGTTGGCATTTTAAGCCTCTAAATCCCACACAAAGAAAATATCTGTTTTTGTTTGTAGTTTTCTCTGTTCCCTGAAATGTTAAAGGAATCGAACAATGATTTGAGACAGTTAGACAGTTATTGAGCAAAAATGATCATTCTCTAATGGTGGTTATCTGGATCACCACCAAATCTAATCATTTTTAAGTTGGGCCATTACCAACATCTCCTGAAAATTTCAGCAAAATCCGTGGAGTAGTTTTTGTGTAACCTTGCTAACAAACAAACATATACCAGCAAACACCTCCTTAGCAGAGGCAATAATGCACATACTCTTTTATTCTTAGTCTATTTTTTGTTCATCGCTGCTGTCCCCTTTGCTGTTGTAACACTGCAGACATCCCCGTGTAAACCCAAAGTTTAGCCTGGCCACACCCCTCTCAACGGGGGCTTGCCTTTCCAACACAGTGCTTAAGTTTTCTGTGGCTAACATGCTAAGAAGTTTTCCTTCTCCCTGACTTTAAAAGTGGGCTGAGCAAACTCCTGGCCTCCCATCTGAGGGTCATGGCATACCCCTAAATGATATCATTAGGGGATATTTTCATCATGGACTGTTTGAGCACACATTTACTGAAAATTGGAGCAAGCAATTATTTGCTGTATACAGGAACATATATTTGTTCAAATTATTACCTCTGCCAAGGAGGTTATGTTTTTGCTGGCAAATGTTTGTTTGTTTGTTTGTTAGCAAGATTATGCAAAAACTACCGAACAGATTTTGCTGAAATTTTCAGAGGATATTGGTAATGGCCCAAATTTAAAATTATTAGATTTTGGTGGTGATCCAGATAACCCAGATAAGGGTCAGATAAGGGTCATGAATCATATTATGATGGTAACTTTATCATGGAACTGTTGCTTATAGATGTAACAGCAATTTGTGAGCTACCTTGGCGAAGGCTTGCACTGTACGAGTGCTTTCTACTTAAAAAGTGTATTCTCCACATGACCTTTGACATTAGCCATCAGCAGCCAAATTTGACCTGCAGATGCTCTGATCCCAAGTTAACCCATGACCCTTTCAATGTGACTGTTGCAGGAAACTTCTTGACTTACTTGTGCTTCTTTTTCCTTTCGATGAACTTTGAAACTACTGTCCTTGTAAACTTTAGATGAATAGGTGTTTCCAAAAGCATATTTTAAAAAGTCAGATTAGAAGTCTTACTTTTGCCTTCGTCAGGTAGGGGAAGCTTAAATGAAGCATTTTCATGTCTCATTAAAACTCCCTATTGAAGCCAACCAGCATCTTTATACATCAAAATGTCTTATTAGAATCAATTTGGCGGGAACAAACAGTTCAGCGTGTTGATACTTGAGCTTGTTTGCCATCCTAATTGGCATCAGTTTCATTTGGATCCGTCTTAGCACAATAAAGACTGTGAGCTGGAGGAAAGTGAAAAATGCAGCTTTCAGAAATCCAACGTGGTGCAGCTGAAGATGCTGTCTGATTTGTGAAAGTTTTGGCGGCTGTTATATTAAAGAGAGAGCCATTAATGAGCCTGGAAAAGTTTGGTTAACTTTACATATCTGGGCTTGTTTTTTGCCAGAAACCTAAGAGCCTATGTAGTAAAGCCAATTTTTAATATTACCAAATATCAAAAAGGTTCCATTAACAGTCCCAGTGGTATGATGATTTTAATAATGAAGTGTTTAGATTATTTGAAGTGAGGACATTATTAAAGTTTTCAGGGTCCAACTATTTCCCAAGGGGGCGAGCTGACTGGCAATATCATTAATTAGCAAGCTAGTAAGCTAACAGAGAAGGAAGCTGCTTCGTTTAATGGATGTTTTCAATCTACAGACTCCGGATTTTTTTTCTTTTTTCATTTTTTTTTCTCTTTTTTTTATTTTGAACGGAACAAATAATTACACATAGAACAAATAAAAACAACAACAACCAGAGCCAAAATAAATGTTGTCATTTGCATGTTCAAAAAGGAGTAGGAGGAAGTTGAAACTTATCTGGTCTCACCCCTTCACCTTACACAGGTTGCCAATGATTAACCCACTTTAAAATACTAATAATATTATTATATCATAATAATAATAATAAGAAGAAGAATATCAAAAATAATCACACATTAACAAAATAAAACTAATAGTAATAATATAATAACACAAATATTAATCAGAGAAAAATAAATAATTAAGATTTGAGCAAAGCATTCTGGGACTTCTGTGTTATATTAAATTATGATATTGCAGTATTAGCTTGTTGGTTTTATAAAATTAAAAAAAGACCTTCTCTTGGGTCAGTACACAACATCTCACTTCAAAATAGAAATGTTGTTAAAGAGGAAGATTGTTTTGTACGTCCATATATATTAAATGATTTTAAAATCTAAATTTTAAAAAACACTCAGAGATTTTTTTAACGTTGCACAAGTTTTCACTCTGACTAAAGAATAAGCATTGAATTTTAAAGGTCAAAGTCTTGTCACCACATGTTTAATCTTTGCTTGTAAACTCAGTGCTTCAAGATATTGGAGTCAGAAGAAGCACAAATGTCCGCTCTGACTCAGCTATAAAATGAATTGATTTTTGAGTTCATAAAACAAAGGCAAAGGCCATAAATCCTCATGATCATCCTTTGCACACAAAGACCATCGTAGAGCACACTATCGTAAGAATCCTTTCAGTGGTTGGCTTCACCCTTTCCTTTAATCTCACCTCTGATTAAAGATTAAATTTGTTGGTAATAGGTCGAAAATCATCCTGTGCATTACACAGCAGATCTTTTTTTTCATTAAGCTTTGCACAAATGTCCACTTTCTTTCAAGGTTGAACATATGTTCAGAAAACAAAGGTCAAGGCGATGGTGTTTTGTTCTAATTATTTGCTTGAGAACATGAAATTATAAATGCTAAATCCAGAATTCTTGAAGTTGTATTTTTTTTAATGCTGCACAAATGTTCGAACAACTCAGGGATGAATTCATTAGACTAGAAAGGTCAGTACCATAGGTCAAAGTCTAGGAGTCTCATGTTTAACCTTTCAACTTTAACTGTTGCTTGTAAACCTGATATTTTAATAAGCCTTCAAGAGCTTTTTTTGCCAAATGTGATCATGTGAACAAAGATTTTATTAAATCCATTAAATGATTCTTTTTGAACTCACTCATGGTTAGAACAAGTAGATTCTACAGGTCAAATGTCAAGGTCAAGGAGCCTTGTAATCCTTCAGTCAAATTAAGCATCATATCTAAGAGAAGGGTGGCACGTGCCTCACAGCAAGAAAGTTGCTGGTTCGATCCCCGTGTTGATCAGAGCCTTGCTGTGTGGAGTTTGCATGTTCTTTCTGTGCATGCGTGGGTTCTCTCTGGGCACTCAGCTTCCTCTCACAGATCATAAACATACTCATTGGGTTAATTGGTGACTCCAGACTCCAAATTGAATGTGAACGGTTGTCCGTCTCTCTATGTGGTCCTGCGATTGGCTGGCTGTACCCACCTTTTGCCCAATGATGGCTGGGATAGGCTCCAGCCCCCTCGAGACCCCAAAAACGGGTAAGTGGTAGAGATGTAAGGGAATTTTGACCAAGCTTTGCACAAATAAAATCTCTTACTCAAGACTGGACTCAGTGCAACCTAAAGATCAAAGGTCAAAAGTCAAGTCAAGCCTTGTGGTCATTCTTTGCTCTGTGACCCCACTTCCTTTGCTAGGAGGTCAAGGTCATGGAGTCTCATGATCATTCTTTGCTTGTTCATGCAAAATTGTGAACGGGGGAATCTATTTAAAGTTAGCACAACTATCCATTTTAAGGATTGACTGATCAGATGTTCAAGGTCATGGGTCAGAGGTCAGGGTCATTTAGCCTCATGCTGATTCTCTGCTTATTTGAGCTATTTTGTGGATGCAGTGTCTCAGGACATCTTGTAGGAATTGACATCAAGCTTTGCACAAATGTCCAATCTGAGTAAAGGATGAACCACGCAGATTAAGATGGTCAAAGGTCAAGGTAACAGAGGTTACATTTGATCAGATCAGATCAGGGAAATTAAGATTCCAGAAGCACCATTCATAGCAGACAAAAAATATATATAAGAAAAGATAGATATAAACAGAAATGTAAATAAATACAAATTTAAATAAAAAGAGAAATAAATGGCAACTGCTCCTTCCTGTCTTCAGTCTTCCTGTTACTCCTCCTTCCCCCGAGTGAGGAGTTGTGCAGTCTGATGGTCCTGAACTTGGCAAGTTACTGATGCAATGTAAAAATTAGTTTAATTCATAAACTTTAATTATATTTGGTAAGAAAAGAGCCTGTTTGAGCTTTTTTTTATTCATTATTTGAGGAACCAAGTTGCTGCTTTCTGGGCTTGTTCCATGGACTTGTTTGCTTGTTTTCCTCTCAAGATCTGGCAACGCTGAAATGTGCATAAATTCAGACCCAGGGTTGTTTTCATGAGGGATGGCTCCTGCAGCGGATGCCGACATTCTCTGTGTTTGTCATTAGGGCAGCCGAGGACATACATGTGTATAATCAATACCCCATTTATTCAATTGCAGGATTATTCCACAGAGCGAGAGATTACTCAAACAAAGACTTACAGCCTGCTTTAGTAAACCCTCAAAGTGCCACAGCGCCGCAGCCTCCATGCTCCAGGAGCTCATTTGAAAAGAGGGATTGTTCTCAGAAGCGTCGATTTTTTATTTCTTTTCTGTTAAAGCTTTCTCGTGAATTACTTCTTTTGAAAAAGCAGCATGTTCCCTGAAACACCAATATCTGTCTGGTTCTGGGAGTCGGTGGGTGAGCTCCGAGATGACATCCCGGCAGACGACTGGTGTTTCAGTTACTGAGAATTTTCTACTCGGAGATCTTTCAGGGTTCAGTGATCGCTAAGATATGATGAGAGATTGGGAGCGAGGGGAGACGGCGGATGAGGAGGGGTGGGGAAGATTGGGAATTCGCCGCAGTTCAAGTTTATGCCGGAGCCAAAGTCAAACAGTTAGGCTGCATTTGGAGAGGTGTTGTTTGTTCTGCAGCAAACGGAGGCTGCCAAGCATTGTGGGAGGCTTTTTATTATTTTATTTTTTTGGAGCGGGGTGTCGTCATCGGTTTGTACATCACACCCATCCGCCTGCAATATTAATAAAGCCCAAATGAATTTTTAACGCACGCTCTCTTCATCATCCTCCCACCCAGCTCTGCGTGAGACAGTGTGCCAGGGACAAATACAAAACACACTTACAAACACTCGACAAGGCCCACATGAGCTTCTGCAAACACCAGGGCTGGGAAATTTATGAAGTATTTACAATACATTAACACATTTCACTGGCCACTTTAATAGGTACACCTTGCTAGTTACCAGGTTCAGCTAAAGATAAAAATCACGCATTGAACTGTTTTGATCGTACTGTGTGTGGTGTGCTCCGATAATCTCAACACAGCACACCACACACGTAACCATTCTGTCCCTCCATCGATCTAGAATCTGGTCCTCCAAGACAGAAATCTGATCAAACCTGATCTAACAAAAACGAAGAAGAACCACAACATGGAAGAGGACATTCGAGAAGAGGGAATGATGGTGGTCTTGCGACTATTTTTGACGGAACAATCCTGAACTTAAGAAAAGAAAACACTGGAAAAAATCCTGGAGACAGCATGAACATGTGAGCTGGTCCTCCATTTCTGAGGTCCACTGAACTTTATGTTTCAGGTCGGCCATGCTTGTTTTTATTTACACCTGCTTCCTTGTTCCTCGGTCAGCTCGCTTCTTGTTTGGCTACATTCACAATTCACGGAGTCATGACTCGGAGTCGTCGGCTTTCCCCACACACATGAAGATTTTTGGTCGTAAATATTGAACAAGTTTAATTTTTATGATTGTTTTGGAGCCAATTATCAGTACAAATTCACTCTTAACACACCTTAGACCACAAGATAGTCTGATTGGATAATCTTATAAAACAGGAGATAATCTGGAGTTTGCCGTCCTGGGTCGGGAAGGGGGAAAATCAGGACAAAAACAGCCTGATAATCTTTATGTGTGTACCCTGTTTAGCCCCTTTTTGCCTTCACAACTGCCTTAAATCATCATGGCATAGATTCAACAAGATGCTGGGAAGACAGTGGTGCAGCAGGACGTGCACGTGCCTCACAGCAAGAAGGTTGCCGGTTCAGTCCCCGGGTTGGGTAGGGCCTTTCTGTGTGGAGTTTGCATGTTCTTCCTGTCCTTGCATGGGTTCTCTCCGGGCACTCCAGCTTCCTCCCATAGACCAAAAACATGCTCATTAGGTTGATTGGTGACTCTGTGATTGGCTGGTGACCGGTTCAGGGTGTACCCCGCCTATTGCCCGATGACAGTTGGGATAGGCTCCAGCCCCCCCGCGACCCCGAAAGGGATAAGCAGTAGAGAAAATGAATAGATGACTGATTGTAACTAATATGATTTTACCGCAAAAACAGAACAAAGCTACATACCCTGACATCCTTGCTAATGTTTTTTCTTTCTTTTAGCTCATTTTTGACTAATTAAAGAGGCAGCTTCATATCACAACATTGCCAGCAGCAACGAAGAAACTAAGGAAGAGTTTCTCCTCCCTAACTTCTCTATATAAAGCAGAATATAATATCATGACCTCGCAAATTCATGTCAAAATAGATATTGAAAAATGAAAGATTTTACAAACTTAAACATGAAGTCAAATGTAAGCAGAAAAAATGATAAATGTAGTTTGATTCTTAAGTAACTCCTGAACAGTTTAATTAAAGTGCAGCGCTGTAAAACAGTCCCTCAGAGGTTTTCACTCTCACATATATCTGCTTTGTTAGTATTAATGAACACCAACAGCAGCGGAAACATCACAACCTTATAATGAAGCTTTAGAAGCAGAAACCAGACTCCGATGTGGAGCGAACAGAAGAAAAAAAAAGATGTGTGTATCATGGGGAGCGTGAGGGGAGAAGGGGGGCATTCTGGGAAAATGAGGGAGCAATATGTCAGCATGGTAACACCTCGAAAAGTCACCGAAATGCCAGGTCAGCCTCCTCGGCGGGGAGAATCAAACCACACGGTGAGAGTGTGAGAGCACCTCGCATGGCACGGTGAGTTTACAGCGTCACAAACACGGAAAAATAGAGCTCCAGCTGACTGCCGCCACCGCAACCGTCAACAACCCTGTCATCAACTGCAGGAGTGTTCTTTATCATAAGTGTGCAGCGGTGTTTTTGTACTGTTTGTTGATTACTTCTTTATAAAGCTTCTGAGGCTGGAGGATGAAGTGTTTGTTAGGGCTTGAAAATATACACCTAAAATCATGTTGTGCTTTTCTTGCTTCACAGCATGAAGGTTGCTGGCTCGATCACTGTATTGGCCAGGGCCTTTTTGTGTGTTGCTTGTTCTCCTCGTGCACGGCTGTTTCCTTCCAAGCACTCAGGCTTCCTAGGTTCCTAGGTTGATTGGTGTTTCCACATTGCCATTAGGTATGAGTGTGAATGGTTGTCTGTCTCTCTGTGTGGCCCTGTAATTGGCTGGTCCAGGTTGTACCCCACTTTTCACTAAATGTCGGCTAAGAAAGGCTCCAGCCCCCTGCGACCCTAAAGGTATAAGCATTGTAGATAATGGATGGATGGATGGAAATATTAAATAAATGTCACAATCCCAAATTTAAAAACATTGATTTTATTGAAGTGGGGCATGGACCAATCAATCAAAAATCTAATAAACCAACAGCTCAACTACAGGGTATGAGTTTTTTTTAGTTTAATTTTTAGGACAGGATGATGATGGAATATAATAGCCTTTATTGTCATTGCATGCCATACATACAATGAAATTTGTTTGACAACTATTTAGAATATATGATAAAAATTTAAGCAGCAGGTTCAAATAAAGTGACCTGAACGTATTGCACTATTGCCCACAGTACTGATCGCACATTTTGTCGCCTCTCTTAGGATTTTAAAAGTCTCACGGCCCATGGATAAAAACTAGTCTGTTAGTTCTGCTGTTAAAGCCTTGTAACAATAGCTAATAAATCCTATTGATATATTTTTGTTTTCACCGTAAAACATAATGAAGAAATGAGTATTTATAGTTTTGTATGTATGTAGGAAAATCTTAACTCTGCCCTTCAAGCAACTTAAAGGTGTAGTGTGTAGAAGTTGGCAGCATTTCGCCAAACAGAAACGGTGAATATAGGATATAATGTTTCTATTTATATGTAAAGTCCGTCGAATTAGGTGAACAATCATCCCCATAAAACTATTTTCTTTTTATTAAGTTAGAAAAAGTTTTTTGTATCTATGTACCGTGGGTCTCCCCTTTGTGGAGACTGACATAACGATTCGCCATATTGTCTACTGGTGGGTTTTGGGGACAAAAAGAGCGAAACTTTGATTTGATTTGAAACGATTTTTGAATACGAGTCTTGCTAATGTTTGCTTGTGTTACTTCACATTTACAAAACCTACAATCATCATCTTAACTGACCTATAATCTATAAAAATAAAAATTACAAATATGAATGAAAAAGCCCTCATAACTGTTGTAAATGATTCCCTGTTCACAATCCTTTTTGGTCTTCACTGGATCCCGTTGCTTAGCGATGTGATGTTTTAGTAAAGGATGGGCTCATTCCAAAATTTGAACACTAGATGTCGCTAAAATGCCGATTTCTACACACTGCACCTTTAATGGGTTGAGGGAGGGTGGCTTGAAAAGATGTTACTCTTGAAAGGGGCACAACAGAAGGTAGTCGAGAACCACTATGGTAAAATAAGAATTTGGAAGCATGGATCCATCCTGCCTTGTATCAACAGTTCAGGCTTATGTTGGTATCGGTGGTGTGGTGGATTTTTTGGGCACACTCTGGGCCCCTTAGTGCCAATTAAGGATTTTCATTTAAATACGACACTGGACATAAGTATTGTTTCTGACCTTTGGGATGAGGCAGAATAAGATTTAGATCATGGGTGGGCAGCTGACAACGCAACTGTTGGCATCGGTGGCGCTCGGATGGTAAGGTTGCAGGTTCAAGCCCAGCTCTTACTGGCAAGACACCGAAATGAATATGTTAGCTGATACTGATGGAGAACTGACATAGAAGCTCCAACCAGCAGTGAGTGAATGTGAGTGGATAGATTTGGCTTGCAGTGTAAATCGGCTTTGAGTAGTCACAGTGCTACAAAAGCATTTTAGCATTCTATCATGTCAATTTGTACCAACACTTTTGAGGAATAGCTCCATGCCATGAAGGCCAAATGGGTCCAGTCTGGCTCTTGCAAGTTGTACTAATAAAATGGCCAGTGAGTGTTAATTTGGAATCATTTTATCAGATCTACATTAATGAAAAATGAACGTTTAGAGCTGAAAAGTTTGGGTTAGGCGCATACTCACCAGGAGAAATAAAGAATGCTTATTGGATGCTCACATACAGTCACATAACTGGATCATATTACTTATACTTAGCCCTTTCAACTCCTCATGTATCAGTTTTTACAGAACTAGTTTCCTGACAGCAGCAGCATTTGCTCAAAGACAGCCCGAGCAAAGACATAAAAGTGATTTTCTCACTACTCTCCTAATTACTCGTCTGCTTCTATCTCTAAAAATAAATTCATTTTTCATAAGGCATCTTTCTCCCCAGCACGCAGCCCACCCTGGCAAATGGTCTACGTGCCACTCTGTGTCATTTTGATCACAGATATTTAGCAAAGTGGAAAAAAAAAGAAGAGACTAGAAAAAAAATATATCTCCCAATTATCTATACCGACGGACTGCGCCGAGCTGTTGACCTCAACCTCCTTGTATCGCGGCAATTTAATTTAACCCCGGCTGTGTGTTGTACGTGCTAATTAGAAAGCTTTTTCAAAGGGGAACTCACACCAGGAGCGCTGGAGAGAAAGAGACGGAGATGGAGATAAACACTTTCACATAAAGAAGATGTAATAGCTCAGAGTGGTTTTGAAAAAGAAAATCTCAAAAGACCTCAATCGCTTCACGGCGAGCGGGAAGTGAAAGGAGAAAACACGAGGAAGCTGGGGTGGGAAATATTCTCCCAGTCATGATGCAGTGATTGAAAAAGGTGACTCACCTTTTTTTTGTTGTTTCATAGACCTCAGCTGTAGGTCAGTATTAATGAACCATTTTAAGATCTGTTAAATGTTGAGTTTGTCCATTCATTTTCCTCTATATCAGCCTTAAACAGAGGTTAGTCAGAAGTCTTTATAGGAAACATGAAGCCTATGATAATAGTATTTCCATTTTCTACATGTTGTGCAGTAAAATTAGTGATTAAACCACATTATTCTGCATTTTTTGCTTACAACCATGCTTATACTGCTTGAAGAGGTAAACAGTGAGGAAACAAGGGAGCATGAATAAAAAAAGAGGAATGAATAAGTAAAAATAGATTTGTTTTGGGTAGTGTTCTTTAGGTAAGGTGAAGTTGGAAGGAGGTAGGGTAGCATAAGTCCAGGAATTCTCAAAGTTAGATGCTTTCCATTGGCATTAACAAGAATTTATTGGAATAAATTTGAAAACCTGGAATTTACTAAATTGAAGGTTGATCCTTTAGGACCACTTTGTCAAGGAATGACAATAGAGCAGTTATTTTAATCAGCTTTATTTCCGTGGATGAGCATATTTTGTGGCTCTGATGGGTCACACCAATAGTGGAAGCCCTAAGCTGGACCAGCACTTGTTCCCGCCCTCCTTGCAGCCCAAAAGAAAAGCATGAGGCAAAGAGAGAAGCAGCAATATCATCCCAGATGTCCATTAATGTCAGCTGAAATTAAGTCAGGAATAACGTAAAGGAGGGTGGAGGAGGGTTACCAAGCAGCTTGCAGTAGGAGCAGTAAAGAGTAGGCAAGCTAGAGCAGCTTAAATAAGGCAGTCTAAGTTCATGTAGCCAATGGAAGCTCAGAGGTAATCAGGTTGCTGTCAGCAGTTGTGTGCTAGCCTTGTTATTGGCTGGCAACCAATAACTGAGCTCACGCCTACAACAGCCATGCCGTATTTAAAGTCAGTTAAATCACATTTCTTCTCTATTCCGATGTGCGATTGGAACCTCAGGTTGTCTTGATCATGTCTACATGCCTTTATGTATTGAGTTGCTGCCATGTGATTGGCTGTGTTGCTGGTTGTGTTAATGTGTGTATCTTTAAGAGAGGCCTGTATGTGTGTGTCTTTCTCATAGTTTTCACCAAGCCTTACTTAAAGCTGAATTAATGCTATCTTAAATTAAAATGGAGGGTTTGTGGCTTCAGATGTGTTTTGGTTGGTGGTGGGGGACGAGGGGGGGGGGGGGGGGGGGGGGGGCAGGAGATAAAGCAGAAAAGGATTATAAATGTGAAGAAAATAGGGAGGGAAGCGTACAACCCCCTCCCGCCCTCATCCAAATCCATTACCAGAGTCTGCAGAGCTGAGAAGGTCCCACGTCCAATTAGCTGTTCCATCTCCGAGTGGAAATGTGACTGTAGGGAGACACTGCCCGGCAACATTACCCCCGCGCCCCTCCCTCCCCAATAACTTACAGCTATCAGGAACCGGGCTGCATAAGTGTGTGAGTGTGCAGCCTCCGAGCAGCACCGCTGGTTGTCAGATTGTCCCATTAATAAGCCCTGGCCTTTATTACCACTTAGCAGCTCTCTGTGTGTCCTCCTGCCACGTGTTCCTCTCTTAAAACTGGAATCACACCTCGTATACCTGTGTTTGTGCACCTCGCGGGCCGCCGTAGCCGTCGGCGTGTCAGATTACTTTTTAAGTCGGATTGCCGTATACATGACTTTGCATTTTCACTGTCACTTTGAAGTCCCCCCCACCCAGCGTCTTCCTCGCATCACCTACTGTAAGACTTTGTGCCAGTGTGTGTGCGGCGCCATGTTTGCATGTATTATTTACTTTTATATATTTATTTAGCGGCGCGGCGTGCACTTTGTTTGCAGGGATTACAGACGGTGGGAGCTCAAGCTTCTTAGCCCCTCGCAGGCTTGCCACAGCTGCCTGCCACTTCTAATGACACTTCAGACTAAGACCGGCTAAGTCCATAGGCAGGTTTATTAGTTTGGAGGATGCTTGAATGCTTACAGACTCTTTTTGGAGGTGAGGGTGTGTTTGTACTGTATGTGTGTTAAGGATAGGGCTGGGAAATAGAGGCCAAAAAACATATTTTCATAAAAAGCATACAGGTTGTAACAAGACTAGCATTATAAACTGTGATATGATTCTATGATGATAAAGTTCTAAAATGTTGATACTTTTTTTGATTCTATGGCATCAAAAGTAGGAATGGATGCCATTGGATTTTTGCCAATATCCAATATGCTGATATTTTTTAATTCATTATCACAGATACCAATATTTCTGATCAAGAGCACAAGCTCTGTACTTAACAAAAACTGAATTGTTTCTTTCAGAGTTACAGTATATTTTTGCGGGGAACAGATGTACAACAAGAAAAACAGAATTGAATTCTTGCAAAAATGAAACCCTTGATTTTTAAATGTACCCGTGCAGTGATGAGAAGGTGCATCAATATTGTACATTTGTGTAATTTGCTGATATTCCAGCCGTTACGTGTGGCCGATACATCGGCTGTAAATATCTGCAAAAATTTCAATATTGGCCGGTGCCGATACTTTACTTTTTAGGCTGATACCGATTTCAAACCAATAATACTTCTTGTAATTTCTTAATGTTTGGGCAGGCCATCTGTCATTTCATCTTGGACAATATTTATGACAAATTTGTGCTTTGTCTAATAAATGTACTATTTGGATCAACAATATATGAAAAAAAAATGAAAATGAATATCATTTTTGCAACCTCATTATACTGTTAGCTAATTTTTATATTCTAAATGCAAGGTTCAAAAACCCAACCTAGGTTTTGTGCCTTTAAAAAAGAACTAGAACTTTAAAACATTGTCTACGTCTTGCAACCAAAAAGCTGTGAAAACTGCAAATTTGTGCTCCAAATTTAAAATATTTACTGAACTTGTTTGAGTATATAACTATGAATGCACATATATGTTTGCATTGAGGGAAACACTGCGTGAAGTAGACTGGTATAAAGTATACAGTTAATATTTCTCTGTTGAATTCTGGGTATTTTCAGCATACTGTAACTTTTCTAATTGTTTACATGCTGCTTACTATATTCCAACAAAAACAATACATATTGGTTGTCTAGTTGGATAAGTGTTAGACAAATAAATCAGGAAATGGAGATAAAGCTACGTAAATTTTCCACCACGTATAGTCCTGCCCACCATCTTAACTATAATAAATACCAAACAATGAAATGGGGAACACGTAGTGACTAGTTAATGCTAACACTACTCCAATAAGGGCAAAACTTGAAGCCTGCTGGATGTGTTCTTTTAAGGGAATTGCCAACTCATGGTGACACCTTGTAATTGCATGATTAGGTGTGTTTATCGTGGAATTTAGGCAAACCCTTCAAACTAGAAAACTAGCTCAGTGGCTTTTCCAAATCCCCTGTAAAAGATACAATTCTGGATCACCAGGTCCAGAATAGAGCCAGGATCCAGACCAAACTCAGCACCTACATGGAGGTTGTTATCCTCTATGAACACAATATGTTTTGGGAACATCACTTAGGCTAATATTTTGATTTTATATGAATTATTGAATGTTTTCAACAAGATTTCCCTTTCTAAAGTTCACTGTTTTTCCTGGATTGGATCCAGATGGAATTTACGTTGGTGATAGAGATATGGACCCCATATTATCCTGTAAAATTGGAAACAAATCTGTTAAAAATGGCAGAGATGTGATTTTTTAAAATTTCCCCCACTGTTAACATGGGATTTTTTGAAAATTTGGGGACATTTTTTTTGTATCCAGGCAAATATCCATACCACCACCAAATCTGATCATTTCTAAGTTGGGCCATTACCAACATCTCCTGAAAACTTCAGCAAAATCTGTTCTGTAGTTTTTTGCGTAACCTTGCTAACGAACAAACAAACAAACATACGCTGTGCAAAAATATAACCTCTTTGGCGGAGGTAAAAAGTAAGAGGGCATCCCAGTGGCTGGAAGCTGGCTGGTAGTTGGATGGAAGGGGAAAATTGAAACTGATGCATCTATAGCAATATGATGAAAAAGAAATGATTCCCCATTCAGACTGAACATTTCAAAAGCATATCTAATGTTCAAAAAGTGTTTTTTAGGTGATCCCTGCTGTAAACTATCTTACTACTTAGTATTTGTCCTACCATCTACTCATTTTCAAACCAACATGAACTAAATCCTTACGGCAGAGCTCGTCCTATCCTCAATCTTGTTTCAACAATGGACCGTCTCAAAACCTCCATTTATTTCCCAGCCCTACATTTGAGTGAGCGATTGCCTCTCCGTCAGCTCTGACAGGCCTGTAGAGTTTAACTGAGAAGGATGCTGAACACGAGGAACATAAACGTCTGCTTTGGCATCGACATGTCCTGACACCAGGCGTCAGCATTCAAACAGCTCCATTACCTAATGAAGGATGCAAATGTAAATCTCTCTCTGTCTCTCTCCCCCTCTCTCCCTGATGACTGGAGCTAGTTTCTTATAATAATGTCATTTAATCTGTCTCATTGTTTATTTGACAAGGCCTCCCTCGGGGGCCGTTACAGCTCACACTTTGTATTCTTGGCATGTGAAGGCGTGTGTGCTTTTTTTTTTTTAAACATGCGTCCTTCACTAAAAGTCTTTGTTGTCTCTCGCTCAATCAGACTTATTTACCTTTTAGGACTAAGACAGACCAACAATTAAGGCAGATGAGCAGCACAGGCGGGTTTTTGGCAGCTTTCTTAAATCGTTTTGTCTGTGAAGTGTGAAGGCCAGGAGGATTCTGGGAGGCTCAGCTGAACACCTGAATATGTGAGCACAGTGACGGGATCATCCCCTGGAGCTGATTTAGTCTGCAGTCTTATCAGAAAGAATACAACCTTCAAACAGCTAAATTATTCTTGTTGATGAATGAAAAAGTCACTACATTTGTGGTTTCAATTTAATTAGACCAAGAGTACTGAACAGAACCCTGTTCTACCAACATTCAGCATCTTTTTATATATCTTTTTTTTTTTAATTTTTTCATATGAAACAAACAAAGACAATTACAATGGTATTGAGAATGATGTTTGTCAATGGAATTTAGAAAGAAAAAGAAAAAAGTAAAATAATATTCATAATCATAATAATGGTATAAATAAGATAGAAATAGAATAAAAAATAGTAAATATACATAAATAAATAAATGTAAATGAAGTTTGAAAAAGTATTTTTTTTTAAAGTAAATTCATTCATACTAATATTTAAAAAATAGCAATTAAAAAAAAACAACATTCAGTATCTTAAGTTGTAGGCAAAAGAGAAAAAATGTCACAAGACTCTGATTTTAGCGCCCCCAGAGGAAGGCTTGTTCATATACAAAAATAGATCTGACCATCCCTTACCACATACGTATTTTTGTTCTTTATAATAGTGATGAAGTTAGTGATCCATAAGAGGGTGCCGTCTCACCCCACACTCTAAAATCTAACAAGTTGGCATTACTTAAAAAAATGTTGGAAACCGATTGCCTTAAAAAAGTTAAGTAAATATGATTAATAGTCTTAGATTACATTTACTTTATATTTACTTGTTTTGTGTACTGGGAACCCTGTTGTATTTACTTAATTTTATTGAGTTATTTTAACTTGGATTAAGAAAGTTATATCAACTTCCTATGTTAGTTATCCACCAGTATCAACTCACATATTCACACTCTTTTATGACCAATTACACTCCAGAAACTTGGGGTTAAGTGTGTTGCTCAAGAACTTATCACCATTTGTTGCCCAGAGCTGGATTCGAACTTTCAACCTCTTGATTACCGACAAAGTGCACTATCCAACTGAGCCACCAACACCTCACATACAAGCAACCACAACAAAGGATGTTTAGTAGTTAAAAAAAAATGGTGTTTCACTTCCGTGTTGCAGCTTAATGCAGATGCGTTAATTAACTCACCTTTAGACTAAGAGAAATTCTGCGTCCCCCAACATCGAAATCAGTCTGCAGAGTAGTCTCCCGCCTGGCTTTACCTCACATGTGCAATCCTGAACTCAGTGTTCAATCACCGTGATAAAAAGTTTCGAGTCCAGCTTACACACAGGAATTAAGTTGTATAATTTTCTCAAACTAAATGGGTTCCTTACTCATATTGATTGAGTTAAATCAACAGGTTGTTAAGATTTAAGTGAAGTGCACAAATGTAATTTAAGTAAGCATAGCTATTACATTTTAGAGTGCAGATTTTCACTTTTTCACATTTTTGCTCTGCACTAGCCGTGCCACTTTGAGCCAATGGGTTTGAATTGCTGATGAAACAATGGTATGACATCACACTGGCAGGTCTATTTAGGGGTCCTGGGCGATAAGCCATTTTAAGCAGCTACTAGGGCTGTAAAGATGGGAAGATGGAGAGGTTCTGAGGCTTCAGATTTATGTCTTGTTCATAGAAGAGCTCTATTATGTAGAGAGGCATGTAAAAACACATTGAAGGGGATATAAAACTTGAAAAAGCATTTATGGGCTCTTTAGGGGATTAAACGTTGACATGCAATATATAGTAATGTGTAATTAAAGCATAGAATCCATCCCTATGTGGCCTGTGCCTGGTTTTGTAGTGGGATTGTGCTCCATCTAGATAAAAAATGCAGATGGATATGGCCAAATGGCTAAGTACCTTCAAAATAGGGCCCTTTAATTTGCTTACTTGGTCGCAAAGTAGGGCAATTTTGAGGCATTATCTGAATTTAGCATAATCACAAAGGGAGGCAGAAATAAGCCAAAAGATGCACCATGTTTTAACAGAGAGGCACCAAGGAAATGCTCTGAAATGACCAAATGCACAGTCTTAATTACAATGAAGCCTCAAAAACAAGGGGCTGTGTGGCACAAAACTTTCCTTGTGGGAACTCCACTTTAAACTGCGAGGACTGGACCAAAAAATCCAAACTCGCAGCAGTAAATTCTGCAATATCTCCCAGATATTTATGTCTTTAGCAGAGGTAAGGGCGCTGCTGTAATATTCATGAATTTATCCTGAAGTCTGCCGTTTTCATACATCCTGTGTTGTTAAAAAAAACATCATTTTCCATGAGAAATATGCTTAGCATGAAGCGGCAGCAGCTTGTGTGGTCTCTTTTTGTGTGTGCGTGTTTGTGAGCCTGCAGGGTGTAACATCTAAGTGCAGGGATCCCACCGAGCGTGTTCCTAGAGGTGTACCAGCAGTTTGATCTCTCCATATTAGCCGCGTTCCCCGCTATGCCGGCCTCATTACTTTAGCCAGTTCAGCAGCACCGAGGCTCCCACTCCGCTGCCGAGTCGCATCGGCCACCTTCAACTAACACACTTCTTTTATTCCCGCAGTCAACCTTCTCTTTTATTCCGTCTCTGCTTTCATCCCTCGTTCACTCTCGGTGTCAGTGTGTGCGTGCATGTCCCAGCTGTGTGTTCTGACCCCGGCTTTCATTTAGACAAGACGCGGAGCAGCGCAGAGGTGGAGGTGGCATCTGCTCGACTCTAATAGGGATGTGCTATTGATTAACATTTACAGGGGCAGGGCCAGCCACCCCCCCACCGAGAGAAAGGGACAGGAAATGAGGGAGAACATCCGTCACACTGTGGAGAATCAGAGGATGCGGGTTTATGCAGCGGGGGAGGAAAACGGATACAGATACTTCTTAAGGTTTGATGGTTATATAACAACACAAATGGATAATAATGACATGGTTTGACCTCAAAGTAGGCGATAAGGCCAAATGCTGGACTTGACCATATACACTTACCGGCCACTCAGTAAGGAACACCTTGCAAGTACGATGTTGGACCCACTTTTACCCTCATTCCAGCCTAAACATGCCAAGAAAATGTGTCCTCTACCACTACACCACCAGCATCAGCTCAAGCTTTTGATACAAGGCAGGATGGATCCATGCTTCAGGCAATTTTCCCAAAGTTCTGACTCTACCATCTGAATATAGCAGCAGAAATCCAATTATAGTGAGTTTATGTGAGTCGTAGCATCAGTTCCCTGTTATAAATTGACTAGAGTGGCACCAGGTGTGGTCATCTGCTGCTAAAGCCCATCAGCTTCAAGATTCAACACTCAGAAATGGTCCTGCATACCTTAGCTGCAACAAGTGGAGTTACTGTTGCCTTTCTATCATTTCAGAGTCAGAATCAGCTTTATTGGCCAGGTATGTTAGACATACGCTCTTTAAGTACAGACTACATACACACAGAGTGTATATACATAAAAAAACAGAACAGAAGCAGAAAAACAAGAAGCAGGAATTAACCAACCTCTGGCATGGCACTCACTGGATATTTTTACTATTTCGGACCAGTGCTTCGGTGGTTATGTTAAGTAGTATTTTCTGAAACATCACAAATTAACTTTCCTCTCCATTCTTATGCTCAGTTTTAACTTCAGCATGTTGTTCTGACCTAAATGAATTAGTAGCTGCCATGTAATTGCCTGATTAGCTACTTACACTACTGAGTAGTTGAGAAAAAGTACCTGAAGTACTGTGTCATGATGAATTGTTTCATATGATGTAAATGTGTTGTAAAAGGGTGTTGTATCCAATCACCAAGCTGGATAGTGTATAATGAAGCCTTTGTGGATGTGCCATCAACTGCAGTTCCTTAACTGTCCACTTGAGGCTGTAGAAAACACTTGCAGTTGCATTATTTAAAATAATTAGTCATTTTTTAATGAAGAGTAAGGTCTTCAGTATGGCCTCAGGCCTTTCTGTCTGTCAGTAGGTTGATCTGAAGTTTGAGTTAGCTTTGAACAGTTTTTTTCTGTCAGCCCATATAACATTGCGCCATGTTGTACTGTTGGTTTTGTATCATATTGCACTTTATGCTCTAAATATGTTTGAGCTTCTTCTCCACTTTTACTTAAGTTTGGTTTCCTTGACAACAGTCTTTTTCAACCCTCATATGTTCCTTCCTCATAGGCAGTGTTAATTTTGTTGACTTATTATTTTCGTCATAGTTTTCGTCAACAACCTTTTTCCCCTGAAGCAAAGTAGACGGTAACTAATAAAAACAAGTGCACATGGAAAAAAACTAGAACTGAATTAACTGACATTTTAGTCAACAAATGTTTGATGGAGAATTAATCCAGTCAGACCTAATCTGGTCATGTAGAAAGTAGGGACAAGTTAGGAATATATCCAATCACAGCTACTTTGGTTGTGTGGAAAGATTGGATGAGTTAAGAGGGACATCCAATCACAGCTGCCTTAGCTTGGTGGTGATGGGAGCGATCCAATCAGAGCTCCTCTCTTTATGAATTGATATATTCATGTAGAGCAAGTTCACTGTTTGTTGTCAGTTCTGGTATTGTAACTGAGATGCTCTGCCAGGTAGCCTAAATAAAGGTGACTGCAGTTTCATCAGCTAAAACTAGACTAAAATTAAAATAATTTAGATGACTAAATTATGACTAAAACTAAAAGATTTTTTTAGTGAAAGGACTAAAACTAAAACTAAATTAAAAAGTGTTGTAAAAAAAAAAATAACACTGCTCATAGGGAGACAATATTTGTACCTTCATATCTTCCACTTCCATGTTCTCGTTGCTCTGCCCTGGACACTGAAGCTCCAGTAACACCAGGCATTATCCCGTGCCATCCTTATCCACTTGTGTTGTGGCAGTGTGTTTGTTTGATTACATATCTGTTCCCCAACTCATCAGCACTGCTGTTTTATTTTTATGAGGAGTCCTTAACCCGAATGATTGATTCTAATGAGACATTTTGATCGGCTTCTACACGAGCACGCACGATTAATTCAGATTTGATTAAACTTTAATGATGCCCATGGGGAACTGGACTGTTGCTATTTGCACACAGTGGAACAGAATGTGATTTAATAAGAGAAGCACAAACAAATGGCAGACGGAGACATTGTAAAGCAGTAATGTATGAGTGAATTAGGACTGTTGTTTTTATTTTCATCTCTGATTAGCATGACAACGAGTTTTTTGACTATTCATTTTAGATATTGTTTCAGAAAATGACTATCACAGCAGTGTTTACAAATTATTCTTTTTTGTCAAACCAACAGCCCAAAACTAGATGATAAAGGCAGGCCTGCTGTGTGGTGTCTGTGATAAAGTCTCTGAAAAGGCTCCATTAAATGTTTGCATTGGTAAGTGCCAGAAATATAGCATCAATAGAGCCAAAGCTCTGCTTGCACATGTGTCACCTGATAGAAATGAGTTGGTTTATCACTGTTGACCCTCTGCAAATCTGTGCTCTTCTTGGTCACCCCTGTCCATTTCAAACAAGTCAGAATACTTTATGCCAATCCCAAACTGGGATTCTTCTTAGATTGTGTTGTGTGGTCATGCACATCCTAGTGATGCAGAAAATGATGCGCCTTAAACCTCCTAAACCCTGGTCTTAAGTTCAAATTCTGCGGTACACAGTGATCCTATTATAAATGCCAGTGTTTCTCAACCTTAGTTATCATACATGTAAATAAATACAGCTTTGTTTACACTTTGCAGTGTTAATATGGAGTGAACACTTTACTAGTTTAAAATATACTCTGGTAGAGCGCATTCCTAACACTGCATAGAAATGTCAATCAAAAGTCACTGTCTTAAGTGTTGCAGTGTTTAGTTAAGTTTATTTTGGTCTTTGACTATTGTACAGTTTCAAAGATACAGATGCATTGAATCATAATATTAGGATGATGCTTATTTTTAGCATCAATAAACAAGAAAATAACAGGACTGGAAAGAAGCTGTGGCTTATTACATCCTTTTTAAATTCGTATCGGCTCCCTTTACATATATTAATCCTACAAATATAACCTGTGCTAACCAAAGATATTTCAACACAAACATCCCAGTTCCAATACTTATGTCATTCATTCACTCTGTTTTTGTTGTCTTTGTTGTCTTATAAACCAGTGAGGCTTTGGCACTTTGTATGTGCATGGAACTTAAAAAAAAACCCAAAAACAACAAATCATACATTCATCCATCTTATATTTAATAATCATCTATATTTTTTTTATTTGCTACATTTTGAATGAATCCTTTTTTCTGTGATTTAGCAATTTCCATGAAAGCGTTATGTTTGCATTTTTATTCTAATTTAGAGACTCTAATATGTAACAATGTGGCCCACCGGCTCTAAAACAGATTCAGTGTTGCCCGTGCCTTCCTTATACTTATGTTTTGTCCCATGAGGTGTCAGTACATGGTTTAGACTGAGGTCTTTTTCACACCATAAAACTCGGCGGACTCAGTTTGATTGGGGTTGAAGTTGGAACATTGCTTCATTTTTCTCATGTTGGTTTCTTTTACACCGCACTTTTAAAAGCCGATCAAAGCCTGTCAAGTGTGCAATATATCCTCCTACCACTAGTTGGGGCTGTAGCTCTGGCCTTTGTTGGCATTTGTCCAGCTGTTGTACTATGACCTGGAAATACACAACCAACTTTGAGCAACAATGTTTAGCTTGTAGCTGCTTGTTTGTATTCTGAGTGATGAAATAAAGATCCAGTTGTATTCAGGTTGCTCAGATGAAAATGGCGGTTGTAACCATATTCAGCATGGATTTGTAGATGTTAACCTGTTAGGAGAACCAAAATCTGGCTGTCCTAGCAATGCTAATGCCACTCCCTGCCTGATATTGTCATTGAACAGTATGTGGTTATCTTCAACTAAATTCAAGCTGCAATGCTCTGCTGTTTGGTGGCTTCCTTTGTTGTTCTCGATTGGTTTGAATGACTTCAACACCAATGCAAACCAAACCCTGGTCTCCTTGGAAGTGAACTGTGAGCCATGTTTTTGGCATACCAGAGTTACCACCACGAATAATCCAAACTTTTGAAAAAGCAAACCAGTTTGCTCGGTCTGGAAATTCACTTTGCTTATAATAGTCTGCATTCCCAGTTTCATCAAGGACTTTTATATTAAATCACTTGTCAGCTGTTGATTGACTTCCTGTCCTTCAACAATAAAGCTTTTATGACCCCCTCCCTCAAATATAGACTATGCATGCATTTATATAATCTCAAACCTTAAATGATTGACACCTGCATTTAAAATATAACTGTGCCAGGACACCTTTCATTTACTCCAACCACATGTCCATTTATCAACCATCAAATCACGCCAACCATCCAATCCATCCATCAATTTCTGTCCAGCCTGAGCACATACATGTCCACATCTGTCAATCATCCCACCAGTCAATACGTCCTCCTGTCCATCCATCAGTCAATCCTCCTTTTGTCTATACATCATCCTCTCAGCTCGCTCTTGTATCGCTGTATTAATCCCACATGGACTCCTCTGTCAGGCCCAATCCAGGAGCTAATGCATGTGACTAATGAGCGCTAATGCTTATCCGCTGATACAACAAATGGCATCAGATAGCTGCAGTATTCTAATAGCGGGATGTGATTATACAGATGAGTGGCTATCAGAGCCTCTGTCACTTCTCTATTCTTCCTCGTCTTCCTGTTGGCGGGGTGGGGGGGTAGGGTTTCCATTTTGTTCCGTTTTATTACCTCCAGCCTGTCGTTTTAAGCAGCGGTGCGCGGATGAAAGAGAAAAAGCTTCTTTGACTAAAAGAAGGTTAAAAAAAAAATGGACAAGCTGCGAGGAAGGCTTCAGTAAAGGTTGAAAATAAACCCTCGCTGAGTGTGAGGTGTGCATTTTGTGTCGCCGAGAAGAAAAGATGGAGACGGAGAGAGTGGAAGGAAGGAGGGGGACGGAGTAATTGAAATATGAGTGCGCCACTGCCACCGCCGCCACCGCGTCTATCAGCAGCCTCAGCGCGGCGGGTGGGAGAGTGCTGCGCATGTTTGTGCAGAGAGTGGCGAGGCCACATGCCCCACTTGTTCCAGTGTGAGAGCAAGATTGACAGCAGAGGTAGAGGGGTGCACTTGGTGCTCTGCCAGGCTGCAAACTCGCAGCCCGGCTCCCCATAACTCGTGGCAAGTGCTTATGTGTGACAGGTTGTCGGGGAAACATTTCCTGTGTTAGGTTTATGCCCCCCGATAAGGTCGGCCGAGTAAAAGACCTCCAGTATTGAGTGCAGGCTTCTGGGTCGCTAAAAAAAAAAGCCACAGCTGGACTTGAATTTTTATGCCAATGTAGAAACTGAGGGGAAGAGAGAGCTCAGTCCAAGCCGGACCTGGCCTGATTCAGTCAGGCCGGAGGAACGGCGAGGGATGGACAGCTGACGTGTTTGGCTTTTATAGCCCGGACTTGGCCTGGATTTGAAGATGTGAGGTCAAAACTTTCTGGGTGCAGACGGCCTAGCATTTACATCCACGTGCCCTATGGAGAGAGGATGTTTTCTTCAGTGAGGGGTCAAATCCAATCTGAGACTGTTGATTTCATGTACCGTATTTTCCAAACTATAAGTCATGAAGAGAAAAAACATACAAACTGTAAGTCGCAACGGACTACAAGTCGCATTTATTTAGTGCTCTGATAGAGACGCCTTGTATGAAGCGGTAACACCAAGAAGGCCCACTGCGTCCTTTCTGTTGGCATTGCTGTTAACCAATACATCCACCAGGGGGTGCTCGAACAAATCTGTTTCACACAGACCTCCACTTCTCCTTCGCTACCGGCCAGCTTTTGTTTGTCCCGGTGTCCAGGCGAAGTAACATCATACAGATGTTTGTCATTTCTAACGAACTCGCAGTTTCTCTTCAAAAATTTACGCCATTAGTATTTCTTCTTCATGTCTCACTAGAGTTTTGGGTAGTAACAGCAACACTGGCCCCAGTGGTCCTGCTCCGTTTGGCCCGTATCCGTAAGCTTTATGGAAACGTGCAGAAATATGGACGAAATGAACACAGAGCACGGACAGGAAGCTCAGTCCGTATCTGGATCTGTCTTTAACATTGAGCATAAATGGGCCCGTAACAATTCTCCCCCGGCAGCACATTGTTCAAGCGCCCATCTGTGAAGAGAATCTAAAGGATTACATTTGAGAGAAGTTGGTCAGAAAGTGAGTACTTTTCAATTGTTTCAAATGGGAGAAAAGTCAACATCAACAGGTTTGTCTAACATAGCAACAGTAACTAAGGGGGGTGGGGCTTAACAGCAGCTCACTTCCTTAAAGGGTGGAGCTTGAAAATCCCACCAAACTCTCTTATCTCTTTAAATCCATAGTATGGGGCAGGAATGAGTCAAAAAACACTAAAGTGAGTTAGCATTTGAGCACTTCTGTTTCTCAAGCCTCAAAGTCTATGAGATTTTAGCACAGTATTTCATTTGAATATCGAATCAACTCTCAATAAAGACCACAGAGTCTTCATGCTGTTGCCTTTATAGACAACAAAACCACGAGAAGAGCTCCATCATACCCATGAATGAGAAAGAGGTGCTTTGCTTTAGAGGTATTTTGCTCATAACATCAGTGTGAGGCTTGCAGATGTCTCCTCTGCAGGGAGGCGATGAAGTCTGGCAGCGCTGAGGCCAATCAGTCATGGTGAACATATGCCAGCTGAGTGTTTATAATCGCAGGCCTCATCTCTATGCCTGTCAGGTCTTCCATGGCCCTGATCACAGGATCCCTGCTATGGGGGTGAGGCCTAGAGGCCACGCTTAAAGACCAAAATCCTTTACAGGATCCGGTAATTAGCCAGCGCAGTTCTGCAGCCGCGCTCCTCGCTTTGATCCGCACGCTGATCAATGGCAACATCACAGCGGTTTGATAACTAGTTCCCACCTCTATGTGTGTGCTGCCGCTTCCTGTTTCCTCTTCTATGTGTGTCTTGTCTCATAAACCTCGTGGAAACGCAGCTTGTAGCGCTCATTTGTGCACAACACACTCTGAACCACTCACTGCCCTCATGAGGGAGACTGAACAAGCGGAAGAATGTCAGATTTCCCCCGTGAAATCTCTCTCCTGCAGTCGTCAGCAGAAACACTTTGTGGGTGTCGATACTCGATAATCATCTTATGGCTCTGTATGAATGGAGATAATGGCCATGTCTTATAGGTAATTCACTGTCTGTCCGGGGAGTTTATGTTAATGAATACATGCATTTCACTCATACAGGAGAGCGATATTGGACTCTAATAATGCTTTTATGTGCTCTCCAGTCTCTGCTTGGTTCTATTTTTTTGCAAAATTGTTATTATGGCATTGCATCAAGTGTTTCATACATCAAAACCATTCAGGTTTCAGCCTAGAGATGAACAAAATCCTACTTTTAAACTATTGTCTTAACAGCAAGCTTTAGGTGCATCCATGCAACTGCTTCTCCATGCAGATAGCTAATCAGTCAAGCACATGGCAGCAACTCAATGTAGACTTAGTCAGCAAACCTCTTGAAATTCTAAATGGATGGAGAAGAAAGGTGATTTCCGTGATTTTGAAGGCAACATGGTTGTTGATGCCTGTCTGACAAGATTAAATTAGGTTAGATAGAACTTTATTAATCCCTTTGGAAGACTCCCTCGGGAAAATTAAGATTCCAGCAGCTGCATTATAGAAGATTTAAAGATGTATAAATAAAGATAGATATAAACAAAAATATATATATAAATATGGCTACTGGCTAGCTAAATCCTAGGATATTTATGTTTTATATTATATTGAATACTATTTCTTTACCATCTTACTCACAAACTGCTGATCTACTGGGATATTCATGCACATCCATTTTAAGGATTACAAAGAATGGTCAGAAAAAGAGAAAAAAATCCAGTGACCTTTACTTCTCTTGGCCCTTGGTTTCTAACCTGAGGTCCTGGCCCCAGTGGGTGCACCAGAGGGATCACCAGATCCAGAATAGTGCCAGGATCCAGAAAAAACTCAGCACAGACATGGAGGTTGTTATCCTGTATGAACACGACAAGTTTTGGGAGCATCTCTTAATATTTGGATTTTATATGAATTATTGAATGTCATCAATGGGATTTCCCATTATAAAGTGCAATGTTTGTGACGTCAATCTGGATCAATTCAGATGAATTTTACTTGGATGATAGAGGCATAGACCCCATATTATCCTGTGAAATTGAAAGTGAATTGGTTAAAAAATTAATGAGATATGATTTTTTTAAGATTCTGCTCAATGTTGACTTATGGGATTTTTTGAAATTTGAGGATTTCTTTTTTCACCCAGACAATTATACATATCACCACCAAAATGTAATAATTTTAAAGTTGGACCATTAGCAACATCTCCTGAAAAATTCAGCAAAATCTGCTCAGTAGTTTTTGTATCATATTTCTAACAAAGAGACAAACATAGCTGGCAAAATCATAACCTCTTCTGCGCGGGTAATTGAAGCAGCATTGAAGGCCAAAGGGGGTCTGACTTAAATGAATTTTGTACTTCATAAAGTGGCTGAAGAACAGATAACTGGTGGATCATTCAAGTAAATATAAAAGTCATGATTGTATGGATGCCCTTTACTTGTGCAGTAGATTCAAGTCTGGGCCTGGATGTGAAGTTTAGAGCTTTAAAGAATAGAGGACCACGCAGAGGAGGAAATAAAGTCTAATATTCTAATGTATGTTAATCTGTCACTGAGTCAATCAAACTGTATCATTCAAAGGAGAGCCAAGCTCCTCTGTTTTTATTACATTTTCTCCATCTCAGAAACTTTCTAATTTATTTTAATTGTTAAGACTTTTGATCACAAAACTTCAGATGAACAATGGGAGTCTTATTTGAGCTTCATGTCTCTTTATCTCTGATTTCTTCTACCAAAGCTGTGAGCTGTCAAGACTGCAAAAAGGAACATGAAAGCTGATTGAAAACTGGTATTAACTGATCTGTTTCCTTTAACAAACTTTAATATTTTTAACCAAAGAAGTTGGCACGCTGTCAGTCATTTCTACCCCTTTATTCAGCAACTGTGCAGCCTTGAACAAACTTAATGTCATTGTAGAGTCTTTACAAATGATTCTAAGGGTTTTTGTTCTGACTTATGGTGGCTAACAAGGCCTGCTATCACTCCCAGGTCTTCAAATACAGTCTATCTGTCACACCGTCATCTGTACCTTTGATTCTGAACAGGGATGTGGGTGCTGAAGCTATTAGTGAGGCTTTTGAATCAAATGTAGGAACATCTTGAGCTGGGTTACTGGTCAATCACAAGGCTGACAGATAGAGAAAAGCAAATATTTACATTTTCAACTTCACCAATGGGAAATTTAGAGTCACCAGTTTGTCTAACTAGCATGTTTTTGGAACGCTGGATGAAGCAGGAGTGCCAGGGGAGGGCCTATGCATGTGCAGGGAGAACATACAGAAAAGAAGGCTAGGAATTATCACTGCAGAAAAACCCAAAAGTCTGCACTCTGTTCAGCTCCCAGTCAGACACTTTATCAGATACAAGGCAAGGTTTTGATCTACAAGATCCTGAGGAAGATCTTGTCATATTTTGGAGGTCATAGGACAAAGATCAAGGTCATCTCTCACTTGGAAATGCCATATCTAAAAAAAAAAAAAAAATTCAGGGAGTTAACTTAAACTTGGCACAGCTTGTATAGGAGCGGCACTGTGCTTCAGCAGGTAGTGCACATGCCTCACCGCAAGAAAGTTGCTGGTTGAATCCCTGAGTCAGTCAGGGATTTTCTGTGTGGAGTTTGCATGTGTTGGTTCTCTTCGGGCATTCTGGCTTCCTCCCACAGACCAAAAACATGCTGATTAGGTTGATTGTTGGCTCCAAATTCCCCTTAGGTGTGAGTGTGAAAGTGAATGTTGTCTGTCCCTCTATGTGGCCATGTGATTGGTTGGGGACCGCTTCAGGGTGTACTCGCCTCTCGCCCAAAGTCAGCTGGGATAGGCTCAAGCCCCTCCGCGACCCTGAAAGGGATAAACAATATAGATAATCGATGGATGGACAACGTTTATCTGTCTGTCAGGGTTGTTCAACCTTATCTCTGCCAAGGAGGTTATGTTTTTGCTTTGTTTGTTTGTTTGTTAGCAAGATTACGCAAAAACTACTGGACAGATTTTGCTGTTGGCACACTTAGTCTTTTAATTGCAATATTTATAAAATGCTTGGAGGGATTTTCTTCAAAATTGGCAGAAATGTTCACTGTGACCCAAGGATGAACTGATTAGATTTAAGGCTTTGGAGGTCAAGGACTTTGGGACTTATACATCCTTGTGTGCTCAAAACATTTTCACCTTTGTTCTTCTACTTGACCAGTCACTAAGCTTTACTGTATGTAGGTAGTAGTTCTAGTTTTTATGTTTCATATGTGTTGTTTGGGGAGATAAATCATGTAATTGTTCACCTTATAGCCTCATTAGACCTTTCTTTTCCCATCTTTTCTGCTGCTTTTGCATTCATAAAAATGTATGTTTCAACCCTCATTCCTCCATCTTTTATCCCGTTTTCGCCACATATTCTCTCCCCTTCTTCCCTCATATCTCTCCCCTGCTCCTCCTGGCCTGATCCTCTCCTCTCCTCTTCATTGAGGTAATCATCGCTGAGAGCCATGCTGAAGTCGAGGCTTATATAAAACTCTTCTGTGAGGGGATGAGATCAGAGCAGCCAGGCGGCGAGAACAGACTATCCGACACATTGCGCTTAACATGCACCAAATGAAATAAACAGCGTCTACACTTCCCGCCGCCGCCGCCGATCCTCTCACGCACCATAAGCCTTGCAGAAATCCCTCCCTCCAGACAGCGAGTTTACCCCTGCAGCATCCTGTATAAACATCATTTATGCGGTATACAGCGGAGCCCGGGTCAAACCCAGACTCTGACCCTTTACCTCATTAAAAAAAAAAAGCTGTCAGGAAAGAGGAGCAAGTGACAGAAAAGTCGCAGCTGCTCCGTGGGCTTGTTATGTCTAAGTGCAGCACGGTTGATTGGTGTTTAGGGCCGAGGAGGCAGCAAAGGGCAGCAGCGACCTTAGGCAGGAGTGGAGATAATTGCTGCCAAAAATCTGGTGTACATAATGTTTTGTCCTTTTCACCAAAACTGTATCAATTAGATGTATCTCTGAAAATGACACCAGTGAGTGGCTTCCCTCATGTCACAGCCAATTTTAAAGCATAAGTTTCTGGGTGTTATACTATTTCCTGCAGACTAATTGCAGCTCATGGCAGCTCTCCATTTTAGACGTCTTCGAGATGTCGAGGTAACATTTTGACTTTTCTGATAATGACTCCATTTCATATCCTGTATTTGCTGAGCCACTTAAACCATATGATCTGATCCCAGAGACAAATCTGAACCAGATATAGCACCAGATAATTATACATGTCCGCAAGGTTTGCTAATGGTGAATAGTGGAAGTACAGAGCTGGGTCAAAAAGGAGGGCAAGCCTGTTTTTGTGGGAATGTGAATGGTGGATTTCTTTAACAGGGTGTTTGCTTGTTTTGTAACAAGATTTGGAGAGCAATTTCACAGATGGCAACCCAATGTAATAATGCTTTAAAGAATAATTATGACATAATAAATATATATGTAGCTTATAGTTAAGCTTGTGTCAGAAACAGACGCTCGGGCTGGAAGACCTCAAATGCAGACACAGCAAGTCCGTGAGGCAAAAGACAAGGTTTATTGGCAGTCCAGGGTTTGGTACACAAAAAGACAAAAACAACCAGGCAAAGGGATTCAAAAAACAGGCTAGGCTAAAGGCAGAGTCAAGGCAAAAAGAGGTATGTGAACATGAACTAGAGCTATGAAAAAGTGCTGGAAAGTGACTTGAACGTACAACAATCTGGCGATGAGACTGAGAAAGACATGAGGTTAAATACATGAGGCAAAGAGGGGTAATGAGACACAGCTGGGGAAGGCACAATCAGGGATCAGGTGTGACAGGACCAGACAGGAATCATAATCTATGGAAACAAACAACAGTTAGACATTTCAGAATAAAACAGGAAGTGTGAGACAAAACATAAAACATGGAAACAAAACGGGTAACTTAACTAAAGCGGGGTACACACATAAAGATTATCAGGCTGTTTTTGTCCCGACTTTCCCCCTTCCTGACCAAGGACGGCAAATGCCTGATTATCTTCTGTCTTATAAGATTATCCTATAAGATTATCCTGTGGTCTGAGGTGTGCTAAGAGTGAATTTGTCCCTATAATCGGCTCGGTTGGGGCCGACAATCATAAATATTAAACTTGTTCAATATTTACAACTAAAAATCTTAATGTGTGTGGCTAAAGCCGACAACTCCCGAGTCATGACTCCATGAATTGTGGCATGAATGTAGCCAATCAAGAAGCGAGCTGACTGAGGAACAAGGAAGCAGGCATAAATAAAAATAAGCATGGCCGACCTGAAACATAAACATAAAGTTCAGTTGAGCTAAGAAATGGAGGACCAGCTCATGTGTTCACGCTGTCTCCAGGATTTTTTCCACAGTCTTTTCTTTTATTTAGTTCCCAATTTTCAGTCAAAAATAGTCCAGAGACCACCATCACTCCCTCTTCTCGTTTGTCCTCTGCCATGTTGCGAGTTGTGTTGTCTGGTTGTTGCCATAGACAACGTTTATGGTTGTTGCTATGCTTCTTCTTCTTACACACGAGATTTCTGTCTCTGAGGACTAGATTCTAGATCATAATGGGACAGAATGTTATGCGTGTGGTGTGCTGTGTTGAGATTATCGGAACACACCACACTCAGTACGATCAAAACTGTTCAGTGCCTGATTTTTTATCTTCATGTGTGGGGTCTCTAACAGATAAAAAAATCTCTTCAGATTTAGAAAATCCTTATGTGTGTACCCAGCTTGAGACAGAAGCGGAATCATGACAGCTAGGGAATTTTGCAATACTCCAAATTGGTGCATCGAGTCTGTAGCTGGTAATGAGAGTGTTACAGATTCAATCCCAGCTACGGCTGTAACATGGAGATGTGTCCTCGGGCAAGGCGCTTGACCCCTAGTTGCTCCCACCACTGCATCCATGGGCAGTATGTAATGTATTGTTGCCATGCGATACCTGTTGTCACTGTTGCACAGTGTTGATACCCCACAGAAACAGCCACTTTGATTTTTTTCCTTCCAACCGAATGCTTGCAGAGTTCCAGCCAATTACCAGCCAACCTCCAGCCAATGGGAGTCCCCCCAACCTCTCCGGGGTTGTACCTAAATTCCACTGTAAATATGATATAGTGATTTTTATAACAGCCACAACAGTAAACAGATCCTGGCATGTTCCAGTCATGGACCAGTCAAGACTTAGTCAAGGACTGTGGGTAAAATTGAAGTGGCTCCATCTGTATATCAGGATCATCAACTACATTTGTACTAGGGCCATTTTTTTGATTGACAGATGTTACAGGGGGCAAACAGTAAAACAATTAAATAATAAAAGTAATTTGGTACAACTAACTCATTATTATTCATTTTTTCTCCAATTCTATGTACTTTTTAGCCTTTAGAGGTCAGGACATCAAATGTGAAGTTATTCTTGATAAAACTGTTTCATTCCCAGTTGTCTTTTGGGTTGTGTCCATCGGGATGTAATGATTAAAAGATTCCTTCTAATTCACAACATATTTTCCTTGCTCTCATTTTTGGTACTTGATAATATTCTGGGATAAGAAGCTGTGGAGGGCCTGATGTGGCCCCCCAGTCTGCAATTTATGACCAGTGCCCTTTATCCTTAATCATACAATATCTGAAGCATCTAACATCCTGGAGTCCATTGTGAAAACTCGAGTAATTCCTGCTTGTCATCACTGTTCAGGCTCCACCACTTGTCAGCATCTTTTCCTCACACTTCACTGACTTATATTTCTCTGTTTTTTTTTTTCTTTCTCACGTCACAGCTTTACTTCAGGAAGTGTAATCATGACTCCTCAGCTCTCACTTTCTGTGAAACAAACCAAGAAAAATCTCCCTCTCACACTTTCAGCTGAACAAATGCATAGCAACACATCAACTTCACGCTGGGCCACCGCGTTAAACAATCATGGCTCGGTGAGGTGTGTGTTATCATGTGTAGGTGGTTTCATGTATTCTCTGGTTCAGATGTGTACGTAAAAGTGTGTTTTTTCCCCACTTGGATAAATGTGTGTGATTTCCTGGTGCCTAATTGACAGGAAGTCGAACAGTTGTTGCAGCAGAGATTTTTTTGATGCAGATGTCTAACAGTAGATTAGATACTCCTGCCTATTCAGCATGGAGCTGCCATTCCTTCACTGTCAGCATGTCTTCGACTTTCCGTGACTTTTTTTTTTTTTTCATGCAGCATCGCGATTATTCCTTTCGTCGACGTACGTGTTCCAGTTAATGAGGGATGTTTAGACAGAGAAGGGGACTTTCTTCCTGTCCTGTTCTTTGTCTCCTCTGTTTTGGGAGTGATCCAGCAAAGCTCTTGCGCCTTTTTGGCTCATCTGCCACAGGTATTCCTCAGTTTAATGATCCACTCTGGGACCCAGGCTTCGACAAAGGCTCAGGAACGATAGGGAGGCTGCAGGGGCTCCCGGGCCTGTCGCAGGCTGATTGTACCTAAGCTGGAGTGTGTCATCAGAGACTTACCGGTATAAGGTGGGAAGCATCGACTACTGTAACACTGGCGTTAGATTAACATTTGAACAAGGAAGCTGAAAGACTGAGAAGGGAGATTTAGGCCTGACAAGAGAAGAACGAAACCAGTTGATTGGAAGAAGTGGATCTTAAAACTACAACATTTGATCAAAAACTTCACTCTTATAGTCTAGTTTGTAGGATATCTTTTCATATCCTTTACAATCTTACTCTTATTTCTACCTTCCCATGAAGATAAGACCCCCTTTGCCCTTAGGCCAACACTCAACAAGGTGCCAAAGACCTCCTTCAGGGACCCAGAAACATACTGACTAGAGAAAATGTCGGTTAAAGAGACTTTTTTGGGAGAACATTAATGCCCCAAAAGCTCTAGCGCCACCTCAACCCCTCAGGCCTATCATGGTTTGAGAAACAGGCTGGTCGAGAAACTCCCACTGGTGTGCACTGGCAGTCTTTTAATTCCTCGAAAGTATCCTGTGGGAGCTGATGAAGCCTTGGTCAGCAGGAAGACGGAGGTACACTTTGATGTTGGCACAGAATTACACACCAGTTCATCCTGTAATCTACTAATACGGGTTAACAAATGAATCAGTTCCAGTTCATGCTTTCTGACATGCTGTTATATGAAAACAAACCTTTTTCTGGCAGGTGGCTAATGTCAAAATAATGATTGAGGTGATTAAGGCAGCTTTCACACCTAAAGTCCTGTGAGGGTTATTAGATGTTTCATTTTATCCAAGTGTAAAACATGACTTCAGAAATTCAAGGAAACATAAAAAATGCCTTACATGTTGCACTTCATATTTTAGTGGATTAAGTTTACAGTAGATTTCATCAACTATAATGTTGTGAAATTTCATCAACTAAAACAAGACTAAAATTAAGACAATTTAGATGGCTAAAACTAAAAGATATTTTAGGCAAAAGACTGTAACTACAAGTAAATTAAAAAGTGCTGTCAAAATTAACACTGGTCTCAAGTTCACCCCTGCAGCCTTCGAGTAAGTCCACCTTAAGCCTAAATAGCCTTAATTAAGGTGATTGCATTTCACACAAAAGTTAAATTGGTTTCTGTTAATTTATACATTCAACCTTTACTAGAATTCAGTAAAGCGTAAAGTTGTTTCATTTTATCCAAGTGTAAAACATGACTTCAGAAATACAAGGAAACAAAAAAATGCCTTCACACTTCATACTTTAGTCGACTAAATTTACAGTAGAGTTCATCAAATAAAATGTGAAATTTCATCAAGTAAAACTAGACTAAAATTAAAACAATTTAGATGACTAAATTATGACTAAAACTAAAAAATATTTTAGGCAAAAGACTAACTAAAACTAAATTAAAAATTAACACTGTCTCAAGTCAACACCTGCAGCCTTAGACTAAGTCCACCTGAAGAGCTCTTTAATGCCTTGTCATTAACTTTGGTTGGACAGTTGATAATAATCTTATTAATCTCATTATAATTTCTCTTGCACAAATACTGTAAAGTTACCCACTGATTGTTACATCCAGGCATCCTAAAAGGAACATCATTATTTGATATGTTCCACCTAGATGTCCTTTTAATGTCTTTTCTGAACTAACATTTCCCCTCAGGCCACTAACACAACATTTTCACCTCATGTAATAGCCGAGCCTATTCCAGAAATTTATTGAACTCCCTCAGAGGATAAACCTTTTTCATTTTTAGCTTCTCTTTAGTGCTACCCCAAGGACAAAAAGTCAACTTTGCACTCAAGTGATCTTCTAATATGATTCATGTTACCATAAGATTTTGCTGAGTAGCTCAGTCGTGGCCCTGAGGGGGAAAAATCCATCGCCTCTGGCTGCTGTTACTCTCAGCACAAACTTTACATTTCCAGCTATAGTGCTGCAGAGGCTTTGCAGTGTGGCATCATTTTAGTGAATGTGCATTCTGTTTAACAGACTTTATTATATGAAGACTGAAAAGACAGTGTTAGTCCTTAATAATAAGGAGAAAGCAAGGGCGTGTTTGTTCTTGTCTGAATCAGTGGATAAATTAATTCTCTTTAAAAGTTTTCCTTGTTGTTTGGTTTCTTTTCACACAGAATTAAACCACCAAAAAGTCCCATGAGAGTGCTGCTAATTGGCCCCTGGTATCTGCTGAAGGAGCATGACAGTCTTATGGGACTTAAATCATTCATATGAATGAAGAGAAGATATATTTCTACTCTCTATATGTCCATTATTCCAGGCACCAAATCATGTGATCATGTGACCTGTTGCCAGAACAAGTTAAAGCAGCACTAAGTAAGATTCCGGCTTTTTAGCTCTCTAGGGGCCTCTGTGGTCGTTGAGTGTAACTGCAGGGTCGTAAAACAGAGCGACTCACACCAATGTGCATTTGTTGACATACAGAGGGAGGAGAAGTGAGCCGACAGGACGTCCCGAGAGACAAATAAACCATGTGGACTGATAAGGTACAGTCTGATCATGTTTCTATTTGAATAAATCATCATGTACTTACAAGTCCAATAGTAGCAGGGCTAAATTAGCATCGGTCAGACATCCGTCAGCTCACGCCGGCGAGTGAACGCCGGGCCAGTGTTTATCCCTGTCCTGGCACTTAGCTTGTTACTCTCCACCTTCCTTTTTTTCGTCTCCTCCGATAAACATTTCTTTTCTTCGGGTTTTACGCTGCTTCCGCCATGATAACAACACTACATGTAGCTTTCTTCTTTTTCTTCTTGTTTAATGGCGGGTGGCATCCAACGTCAGAGGAGCATTACCGCCACCCACTGTGCAGGTGTGTGAGCCAGAGGTCCCTATTTCCATTAGGAAAATAAGTGCATATTTACTTTAAACTTAATTCTGTTCATGAAATCTGTTTTAAAAATTCATAAACTGCTTTATATTCTCCTTTTCCCAATGTTTAGCTTTCACTTCGAGGGGGATGTGACGTATGCCGTAAAGCAGTCAAAGCAGTAAAAATTTGTAGTTTTTTTAATGCGGAAGTGTTCCTACCATTCACATCGAAGTTACTTAGTGCCGGTGAAGGTGATACAAACCCCCTCAGACCATGACAGAGGTGTCATTCAACATGTTGTCAGTCAATGTACCATCACAATGATTCTAGAAATATTATATTAATGTGGAAAACTACGTAGTGTAGGTTTAACATTCACATGCAATGACCCAAAAAACATACATTAAAGGCATATTCCAGTATTTTTGGCAAGCCTCGTGCGGATTATATATACATAATCTGCAACATACTGAAATCTACCAACTCATTGAATTTCAACAACTATAATTTAACAAATAATGGGTTTGAAGGATCTCTGTATTGACTTCTACTAATAATTCTTATTGCTCTTTTTTTGTAAAAGGAAAATTGGCTGGATGGAAGTTTTACATGCACTTCCCCACACAGTAGGTTAGACATGGAACAATCAACGAAATACACTAAAGATACAAAGCTTTATCTTGTAAGTAATCCTTTACTTTGTGTAACATAGCAATTGTTTTTGCTATTTTCACTTTTATTCCATTAATATGTGATTTCCAAGTCAGATTATCATCAATAATAACACCTAAAAACTTAAATTCATTCACTCTATTCATTTCAATCCCTTCGATATTTTCTGAAGCTTCAGTGTTTTTGCCTTTGTTACTTCAATGATATAAATGCACGCCAACCTGAAACCCTGGTGTCTGCTGCCCCTGCTGGAGCCATAAATCAGTCGTTATAATTAGTTTGGCATTACATCAGTCTGCACTCTGCTCTCTGTGCCATCAGACTCTAAACATCGTGCGACGGTGATCTCACTCAGAAGCTTGTGACTTTGCACCACAGCAGACAGCTGCGCTTCGGAGCGAGTGCTAACGTGTGAAAGAACAGACTGTTTTGCTCCTCAGGACTATTTTCAATGGATCTGCTGAGATACTGAGAGGACCGTCACATGTGTGTGTGTCACAGACGGGGCCTCGTGGATGTGTGAGGCGGGGTGTGTTGTGTAGGTGGAACCTTCTGGAGTGTTGGAGGAAAACCCATAGGAGGTGATGGTATGACTGGGCTGCAGCAACAGGCGGCTGAGCCTCCCTGGGCTCCTTCATCCTCACATATCTTCTCAGTTAAACCTCAGTCCTGCACTTCTTTCTCATCACTTTTTGACCTTCTTTAACTTTCTTTTGCTTTAGCCTCATCCCCAAACTCCACCTACTTAGTTTCCTTTTCCTCTGTTCAGTCATTATCCCGTTCTGTCTGTCGTTATGGTCTAAAACATCTACATACACAATTTCCTGCTAATTCTGACCTTTCTCAGGCTTTTTTCTGCCAACATCATCTTTCTCCTTGTGGACAAGTGTTAATTTTAACAACACTTTTTAATTTACTTTTAGTAATAATTTAGTCATCTAAATTGTCTTAATTTTAGTCTAGTTTTACTTGATGAAATTTCACATTTTAGTGGAAGAAATCCACTGTAAATATAGTTGACTAAAATATGAAATGTAAAGTGTAAGGCATTTTTTGTTTCCTTGAATTTCTGAAGTCATGTTTTACACTTGAATAAAATGAAACATCTAATAACCCTTTACTGAATGCTAGTAAAGTTTGAATGGCTAAATTAACAAAAAACAAATTTACCTTTGTGTGAAATGCAGTCACCTTTATTTAGGCTACCTGGAAGAGCATCTCAGTTACAATACCAGAATAGACAACAAACAGTGAACCTGCTCTACATGAATATATCAATTCTTAAAGAGAGGAGCTCTGATTGGATCGCTCCACAACTTATCCCACCACCACCAAGCTAAGGCAGTTGTGATTGGATGTCCCTCTGAACTCATCCAACCTTTCCACACAACCAAAGTAGTTGTGATTGGATATATTCCTAACTTGTCCCTACTCTCTATAAGACGAAACTGGGTCTGATTGGATTAAGTCTCTGTTGAACATTTTAGTCTAGTTTTTATTGTTGATGAAAATGTTGGTTAATTTAGTTTTAGTTTTAGTCCATGTGCACTTGTTTTTATTAGTTGTAGTCTAGTATTAGTCTGCAGAAAAAAGGTTGTTGACAAACACTGTGACGAAAATAATAAGTCAGCAAAAATAACACTGATGTGGACATTGCAATGCTGCACATAGAAGAAATAAATAATTTCACTGCAGCAGTTATTAAAGGGCCTAATTTCAACACCCTAGTCTCTGAATACCTGTGCATTTAAAGTAATTTCCAATTTTCAGCTCAGCTGTGGTCTAGGTAGAATTTTTAAATTTTTTAAATTTTTTATTTTTTAAAGTATTTTTTGGCATCCTCCAAAAAATATGCGTGACCCATATATATGCTTCTGCTGGACCAGGTTCAAACCAGCCTGTGGCCAGTTTGCATAATGTCCTCCCCTACTTTCTCTCCCCTTTTCACAAGCCTCTCCACTGTCTCTCTCTCCTGTCAATATAGGCACAAAATGCCCCAAAAAATAATCTAAAACAAGATGGTGAAAGAGAGCAGGGGAAGACTCTTGTCAAATGGGCCTCGGGTGGGGACCAACCCCAGACCGGCCAAGGCACATTTAAGGACATGTGATTGCGACAGATGCAGCAGCTTCAATTTTCCCCTTCCAGCCCATGACCAGCCAAATTCCAGCCAACAGGAATGCCTTAGTTCCACCTTAAACATTCCTATTTGAAGCAGTTGCAAGGAGTCCCCATAGAATGGCACTTCCCTCACAAGAACACATCCAATTAACCTTTGCCCTTATTGGAGTGGAGCTTGTTGGGGATCTTCTTACAGTCACGTTGGTGGGCGGGTCTCGGCACGTTCCAGCCATGGACCAGTCAAGGCTCAGTCAAGGACAGTGGGGAAAATTTAAGTGGCTCCAACCACATTCACACGCTCTTGCCAACACACAGGGAAATGTCAGGCCTTGACGAGCTTAGTCATGCCACGCAGAACTAAGTTAGCATCACTTGAGCAACGCTTATGTTCATCTGGTATGTTAACAAATTTTTACATGCCTAAAATTTGATCTAGCATGCTTGTTAACACTAGTAATAGTAGTTAAATTACCTTTGCTGTAGTTGAGGACTCATGCAGGAGGTAGAAGGAATGGCTCCCTTGTCAAACATTGGATGCTTTTTAGTGATTAGTGATTTAAACGTAGGCTAGCAGCCAGCAAAATTGAATATAAAAAGCCTGATTTAAGGCAAAACACAGGATCATTTTTGATAAAAGCTGGGGTGTATTTACAGTCTTTAACATAAAAATAACTTCTAGTTTTCAAGTGCTTTGTACCTGTTACTGAGACACTGTTGAAGCTCCTGTCACTTTAAGGTTCCCTCCCTCATGTGAGCCTAGTCCACTCTGATTGCTTAACTAGTCTGTGTTGTCGTATTTGGTTAGGTCAGTGCAGGGGGCAACCTTTGGGCTGTAAAAGGAGGTCCAAGCTGTAGTTCTTTGAGTGTCCACTTGAGGCTGACTGCAGGAACCATGGAGGTGGCATAATTGTAATCTTCATAGCTTAAATAAACATCTTTACAGCCTATGTGTTGATTTGATTATTTTGTGGAGGGTTTCTGGTTTTAAAAGTCGAGACCTGACTTTGATGGCAAGTGCAGAGTTGCTGCTGGTCAGATGGCCTTTAGTCTTGCCTCACAACAGCCTATATGTCTGTGAGTTGCAAATCACCTTTGATAGTCAAACAGCTGACAGCACATGGCTTTTTCCAATTATTTCTACAGTCTATGGTTCAATGCTAGTGCCATGTTTTCAACAGCTCTGCATTCAATCTAAAGTCTATGTCTACCCTGAGCCATTTGGCTTGATCTGCAGACAGAACAATGGTAGACGTTTACTCTTGGAGCGAAGAGCTGTTCCAGGCAGCTACTGGCGCTGTAAACAGGGGCAGAGGGAGAAATCCTGATGCAGAGGACTTTTTGTCTCGTGCATAGAAGTGCTCCATCATGTAGAGGAGATATGTAAAACACTCTAAAGGGCATATTAAACTCAACAAAGCAGAAAATAAGCTCTTTAAAGTCAAAATGCTGGAGTTATAAGAACAGCAGTGTTTTTATACAAAGCTCATAAACATTTGCATATTTAAAAAAGTATTTTGCTCCTTCCTGTACCAGAGTCTTATTTTTTGTCCAGAGGGAAAACAAGATGTTCCTGCAGAGACTAAAAACAATGTCCACTTGTTTCTTTCTTTTTTTTCTTTTTTTTTTTTAACAGATATGACGACACGTCCTCCACCGTCTTCACTTCACAACAGTAAGTCTGTGTACGCTCCCCGAAGATTCACTCTCTCCATCTCTGCACCCCCCCGTCCTCCCCGCTGTCATGTCTCGTATCTAAATGTGTGTGTGTGACGCATGTGTGTGTGTGTGTGTGGATGAGTGTGTGTTTTAGCTGTGGCAGGCAGGCACGCAGGCAGATGTCTGACAATATTCTGACGTTCGGCCCTGCTGTCTGAGTATGACTCAAGAAAAGTCCAAACACACACACTACAACACACAAACACACACACTACAACACACACACACACTGGTGCCTGTTCCCCGGTCCCACAGGGCCTAATTGGCCCAGCCTGCTTAGAGCGGCACCATTATTCAGCACTTCTGACAGAAATATTCTTCTGTGCATGTGTGTGTGAAGCTTCCCACTGACACCTAAAGAAGCCCCTGGAGAGCGTCATGTCGTCTCCTGCTCTGTCACATCTGTCTCTACCTGGGGGAGGAACACCTTTCTGGGCTTCGCTCACACCCAGAACAGTTCACAAACACAAATCAGATTAAAATGAGACAAATATGAAGAACAGGAGGTTTTTTAACGCCCATCAGAAGCTCATTTCTAACACCCGTGATTACGTTTCCCTCAGACATATCAAAACGAATTCCTCTCTCCTCGTTCACATTGATTGCTTCCCTGTTGAGAAACCAAACCTGGAGTGTTTGGCTCGGCACCAGGCCACTAGAGCCGCCACCTCCCCACCAGAAAGAAATCAGGATCGTGGCGTTGCCGTGCTCGCCCCTCTCAGCCCTCCTTTTGTTCCGACTCTCCACCCCGATCATTACCCCAATCAGCCACCCAGCACCACCAGATGATGATTCCACTTCCTGTGGCGACCCTTTGCGTCAACCATCAGGCGGTTTGTTGTGAAGAACTGACTCACCTGCTTCAGGACTCACTTTGAGGTGGTGTTTGCTTTGAGCTGTCAGATACACTGAAGGTAGGATGCCAAAATAAGAGTTTGTGGCTCTTATTTTCAAATCTGGCATCTATTTGCGCATATTCTTAGCTGTGTGTCACTGCAACAAACTAGAACTTCCCTCTGGCTGTTTTGAGATACTTTTAAGGCTGTTTTGGCCTTTTTTAAAAGTGGATGGACGTAAAGAGGGGGTTCAACTTACTGATTCAACTTTGGGCTGCCTGCACTCAAAGAGAGTCTGAATATATGCTAAGTTCAGACAGTTTTTGCCGATATCCGATATGCCAATATTTTTTAGTCATTATTGCTGATACCAATGTTTCTGGTCAAGAGCTCAGGCTCTGTACTTAACAAAATGGGCTTGTTCCTTTCAGTGTAACATTATATTTTTGTGAGGAACAGATTTAAAACAAGAAAAACAGCATTTAACTCTTGCAAAAATGAAATCCTTGATTTTTAAATGTTCTCATGCAGTGATGAGAAGGTGCATCAATATTGTACATTTATGTAATTTGCCAATACTCTAGCCTATATATGACCAATATGTGTGGACAATATATTGGCTGTAAATATCTTCAAAATTTCAACATCGGCCGATACAGATGCTTAACATTTTAGGCTGATATCGGCCAATACCGATATTGAACCGATAATTTGAAGCAAAAATAAAAGACTCCAAGGCAGTGGTCATGGTTTGCATGACTTCCTGATAAAGGCTTGATGCTGAAACGCGTCACAGTTTGTTTTAAGGTCTACATGACCATGCCGTTAAAATAAAGGCATTTTAATTGTATTAAGAGAGTGCCTTGAAGTCTTTTCTTTTTTATTTCTTCAATTACTTTGTGAATCCCATTCCAAAGAGCACCTCAAACAAACTCACTGTTGAGTCCAGGTAGCACTCCTTTCCTTTTGTCTTTCGTCTATCAAACCGATAATATTGTACAACCCTAAAGAATTCCTATACTAGAAAGCACTCAGAGAGCGCAAACCTCCGTCACGGTAATAATGATAATAATAATAACTATTTGTATAGCACTTTTTAAAAACAGTGGTTTACAAAGTGCTTTGACAATCAGAACCCAGACAATACAAGAACCATGCAACGTAAAATGAGACCATGAGGACCGAAATAAAAACAGTAAGAAAATGTAAAAAGGGGGAGAAAAAAGTAAAAAAGGATGTGAAAAGGACGATATTATTATGACAATATAACAGTAATAATGATAGCAATGATAGAATAAAACAACAGACATGAGCAGGAGATAAAACGATAAAAAGACTGAAAAGGTTCTCTATAAAAGGATTAAAAGTGGAACAAAAGTGAAGCATAATTAGATAAAATCTGAATTAAAAGTAAGTCATGGTAGCTCACATATTGCTGTTACATGTTTAAGCAATACTTCCATGATAAAGTTAACATCATAATATGATTCTTGACCCTGAAGACCCACACCTAGCACTCAGAATCATGTTGATATCATTATTAGTTGGACAGTTATTGAGCAAAAAACATCGTCTGCTAATGGTGGTTTTCTGGATCACCACCAAAATTGAATAAATTTTAAGTTGGGCCATTACCAACATCTGCTGAAAATTTCAGCAAAATCCATCCAGTAGTTTTTGTGTAATCTTGCCAACAAACAAACAAACATTTGCCAGCAAAAATCTTACCTGTTTGTCACTGATTCAAAGTGGACAGCTGTACCAAATTTAGAAAAAAAAAGCAAGGAACATCATTTCAACCTTTGACCTTAAACTTCCACAATCTGATCGTGCCATCGTGAAATGAGAGGCTACAAATGTGCAAAGACTGACAGAAATCCCCACGTCTTCTTCACCCATAAAGTCATTGCTCGATATATTAGAGCTTTGGTCTTCTTTAGAGTATGCTGTTTTAGAAATATAACGAATAGGTTTGTTCGTATAGAGATCCTAAAGTAAAACTTTTTCCATTATGCACAACAGCAGATGGAAAAGTCTAAACTCTCTAAATGCTGCCACGCTCCTAAACACTGGCTCTTTGCTGCTGCTGCTTCACTTAAAAACTTTGATAAAGTTTTCATCCTCTCCATCTTGTTTGCTTCTCCATCTGCTTGGCTTGTACAACTGCACAGCTTTTCTCCTCCATTTCCCTCCATATCTCTGATTCCTCGTCCCCTTCTCTATGTCGTTATGTCTTCTGCCTTAAAGAGAGCGGCGCAGCATGTTTGAATCTGCTCCGACACCTCGTCCTATTTCCTTCGGGGATTTTGGCATGTTTACATTTTGTTCCAATTTCTGTGCCGTCCTCTGTCTCCTCTCGCTTTCACCACCAAACCAGACGTTCACCGAGGGAAACAGACGCTGACCCTTCTCTTACACTGTTAGAGGAAGGAGCAGACAAACAAGGGAGCCGTGGGAGAAAACAGAAACCCCAATACGCCCACTGGAGCGAACAGGGCGAGCGATGTGTGCTGAGGAGTGTTTGTGTTTACCGATTTCTATTCATAGGTCCGTCTTCATAATGCATGCAGACACGTTCTTACCTGAGCAGAAGATGGATGCCTTTGTGTTTGAACATGTCATCTGAGGTTACAGGAAAGCTGAAAACTTTAATTCTCCAAGGCCCACTTCAGCGTTTCCTCAGAGAGGCTTTTGGAGGTAATGGGCCTCCAGCTCTCCGATCCATCTGACATCTAAAATGGTGGGAAGGGAAACGTGGCACGTCGGACTCAAACATCAATTGCAGCCTTGTCTTTAAGTTGGGATGTCAGTCCGATAGGCGGGATGGAAGGTGAGGCACTGACAAGAAAATCAGACAGTTTTTGGACAGAAATGAGACGGAGGGCTCTTCACTCACTCCTCTCTCTCATCAAAGTGTGTAATTCTGACAGGGCGCCATACTTTAACAAGCCTACAGAGTCTTTCCTTATTCAGTTTATAGAATCTGTGTGATATTCTGGCTTTAAAGGATAAGTTCGGTTTTTTGACACCTGGACCTTATTTTTAGGATTAAATACGCTTGTAGACTCACCCAGACAATTTTGGCGGAGCTCGGAGCCGTTTTCGAGCAATTTAGATCCATCCGACGGCATTTTTCCTCATGCCATAGTAGCAGACGGGGCCAGAAATCGAAGCCCCTAAATTAGACATTATCTGCTGCGAAACTCGCTCATTTCAGCTACATTTTATAAATGAATGGCCAGTGTTATCACCATGTCAGCTCAACTTTGTTGTTATGGTCATCCGGGGCTTTACAAGGATGGGTAACTTTTGGTGATGTCATAGACAAGAACATGAGTAGAGCCGCTGTTGTTGCTAGGCTACACGGCTACACGGCTACACGGCTATTTTTGTGCAACATGGCGGAATATTTATCCGATGTAGAAGTTCTGACGACGACTTTGAGTATAATGAATGCCCGTATCGTTTTGAGCCAGAATATACAGACGAGGAGCTATTTGAAAGGAGGATGCAGAGGGAAAGAGCCGAACAGCTGGCCAGAGAACAAGCAACCACTGCACGTCCACGAATGGGGGCTAACTGGTGGTGTTGTTGTGGACATTGCACGGCAAACACAACAGAGGAGGAGTGCCTTTGCTGCTCAGAGTGGGACTTGAGACCAGAGGAAACACATATTGATGCCCCCCAAAATACGATTTCTGGCCCCGTCTGCTACTTTGGCATGAGAGAAAAACGCCGTCGGATGGATCTAAATTGCTCGAAAACGGCTCCGAGCTCCGCCAAAATTGTCTGGGTGAGTCTACGAGCGTATTTAATCCTAAAAATAAGTTCCAGGTGTCAAAAAACCGAACTTATCCTTTAAAGGAGTGATTAATGCTTCTTTAAGGTTAGGAACATTAGCAGACATAAGTGCCTTCAATACCACATTAAATTATCTTAAACATGTCTATTTCACATGTTACTGCCATGTCGTCGTAACACTAGGGTTTTATATAGTTTCTACTACATCCTCCAGCTGCCACAGACTTTGCCTGTATTCCATGAACACTGTACAACTCATTTGGTTTCCACATCATCTCAGTCTGTCACTGGTGCGTGCCAGCAACACAGCTCTGCACTGGTTCGCTGGAAATCAGAGGCAAGTCTATTTCTAGCAGGCTCCAACCTCTAACAACCTCTGCAATCTAAACAGATTGACCTGCAACATGAATGTTGTCATGTTGACATGATTCTCTTATCCTGTGATCTTGCGGTTACTTGTGAAGTTGTAGTTCTGTCGTGATCTGGGATATTGTTTTCAGACTGCTCAAGGCTGCGCTCCACTGTGACTTTACTCACTTCCATATGGGGCAAAGCTGCAGCACAGGCCATGTGGGAAATGCAAGTAAGGTGAGTAGTAGGAAGCTATTGCACTTATATACAGTGTTAATTTGGTTGACTAATTTTCATCATACTTTTCATCAACAACATTTTTTCCCCTGATGAAAACTAGACAGTAACTAAAAAAAACAAGTGCACATGGACAAAAATTCATACTAAATTAACTGAAATTTTCTTCAACAAATAAAAACTAGACTAAAATGTGTGACAGAGACTTAATCCAATCAGAATTAATTTGGTCATGTAGAAAGTAGGGACAAGTTAGTAATTTATCCAATCACAGCTACTTTGCTTGTGTGGAAAGGTTGGATGAGTTCAGAGGAACATCCAATCACAGCTGCCTTAGCTTGGTGGTGGTGGGATACATTGGGGAGTGATCCAGGTTCACTGTTTGTTGTCAGCTCTGGTATTGTAACTGAGATGCTCTGCCAGGTAGCCTAAATAAAGGTGACTGCATTTCACACAAAAGTACAATTTGTTTCTGTTAATTTATACATTCAAACTTTACTAGCATTCAATAAAGGGTTATTAGATGTTTCATTTTATCCAAGTGTAAAACATGACTTCAGAAATTCAAGGAAGCATAAAAATGCCTTACCCTTTACACTTCATATTTTAGTCGACTTTACAGTAGATTTTGTCGTCTAAAACGTTGTGAAATTTCATCAACTGAAACTAGACTGAAATTCAAACAATTTAGATGACTAAATTATGACTAAAACCAAAAGATATTTTAGGCAAAAGACTAAAACTAAATTAAAACATGCTGTCAAAACCAACACTGCTTATTTAGAAGCCTGCCTACCTTATGTTGCATGTAAAGGGGTGAAAAGGCATTTTTGTAGTGCAGTTAACACCATATAAGCAATATAAAAATGATCATCATGATTAATGTCTAAATTGTGGCAGTCCTCGATTATGGATCGCATAGCAAGAGGAAGGCAGTTGATGAACTACACAGAAACATGACAGAACTGCTAGACCATACATTACATAAGACTTGAGTTGGCAGTTTGTTCATTTTATTCAATTTTTGTGATTGCAATAATGTAAAGGAAATGAATTAAATGGAGCAGCTATTCTTTATCCTAAGTATGGATGTTGATTCCAGAGCAACATGAGTCACATTTTGGAAAATGGTGAATGGACAGTTTTGTTGTTCAGTTTGGAGGCTTCACATTAGTATTTAAATAGAGAAGCTCTGTAAATGCACTTTTCCTCTTAATATAACCCCAGATAGACCACCAGTCTATTACTGATCAGATCACTAATAATGTGATCAATCAAACTGCAGTCTGTCAGCCCAGAACAAGACAAGACTGGCAAAAGCTTGAGGCTAGATTCAACAATAAAAAGCAAATACCACCATCACATATTTACAAACTAAATTCTATTTTCCTTGCCCCCGTCCCTTTTTTGTTCTCCCACCAGCAAAAATAATCTCCCCCTCCTCCCCCCTCTCATTAGCCCTTTATTCCCTGGATTTATTTCTTTCCTCCTCTGCCTCCTTCCTTCTCTCTCTCTGTCACCCCCTCTAATTTGAAGTGCAATAGTTTCCCTCTGGCATGAAAATATTGCGTCATTCATCATGTCTCTCTAATTCGTCTTAGATATCCTCCACCCCGGCACCTCCAACCACCCCCCTCTTCCTCCTCCTCCATTCTCCTCCGATCACCCACCACCCCGCTGCACCACTTAGCTGTGATATTGCCCGGAGTCAGCGAACACAAGGCGAGTCATATCCATCCGTGCAGCGATTCTTGATACATTTGAGCAGGCACACAGTTCAGGAATGTGCTATCGCTCTCTCTCTGGGGATCTCACCTTTTTTTTCCTCACACTCACACACTGACTGTAGGGCCGCCGTCTGGCCAGGGCTCATTGCGAGGCGAAGGGTGTGGGCCATTTTTGCGGCTCAATGCTCAGTGCTAAGCTGTTTGCCGTGGTGACTGGCCAGAGGTGTATTGGGCTAAATTGAAGCTGCTGCTGATTAGATGGCTACCTGCTGATAAGGATGGAGTCGGATTTCAGCCTGGAGAGTCGACATGTAGCTGCAGGCCTGGCGTCCAGTTGGTTTGTTGAGAAAAGATGGCGGGCAATTGAGAAGACAGGGTCTCGAAACTGTTTGACAAAGTTTCGTGGTCTCTACTGTTACTTCAGTTGGTCCACTGGTACTTCTGCTTCTTATTCTTCTTCGTCTACTGCATGAATGGGCAATTGGCAAACAAACTGCCCTCTGCAGCAGCTTAAAGTTCAGCTCAGGGCACCTGCTGCCATTTTTCTGTTCCCCAGTTTCTGTTTCTCTGCACAGTTGGGTCCCTTGGCCTTGTATCCACGTTTAAGATTTGACTTTTTGGCCTCAGTTCTTCCACAAAGACTTTCTGGCAAGGCTCATCAAGCGAGTAGATGTGTCCTTTTGGTTTCAGTCAGATCTTAGCAAATGACACTGATGGTCATTTTACAATTTTGAAGGGATGTGTCTTTCACTTCGCACTAATGTGTTCACATCTGAAGTTCATCCTCATCCCCAACAGTTTGGGGATGAGGTTGTAACATGGTTGCAATTTACTTTTTGTTTGGTTTTCTTTTGCGTTGCACCTTTTCGAGCAGATGAAAACTTCTTAAATTGTGTGTAATCTAGACACCCGCTACAAATATGTTAGGTGTAAAGGTGCCTTCAAACCGAAAATGACTTGGGCAACCGAGATTGCGCCACCCACCCAGGTCAAGTCGCCTGTTCATAAATAGCTCAGCATCGCTAAGTGACGTCATGTCTGCTCGAGTTTCACCACGGTCATGTATCATATATTTTTATGTATTAGCTGACATTATTCCAACTGTATCCTTTTCACTCATCTACCAACCACAAAACACTGCAGCTGGTGCAGATGAGGAATGACAGGACCACGGAGAACCGCCACTTCTGTTGAATAAGGCAGAACTAATGTACTTACTAACTGATGTTCCCACACGGACATGGGTTTTCACTCTGTGAGCTGGAAAAAATATATATATATTGTGGGTGTCGTCACACACCTGCACAACGCTGATTGGCTGTTGAGGCACAGCGACACACGATGTTGCCTGAAAAGTAAAACTTTGGTGACCAACTTTTGCGCTTCCAAAGCGACCCTGTAGTGTGACCAAGTCGCCCAGATCGCGTCCGTTGCATCATGGGAGGGCTGGTCGCGCCTGATCGCGCCTGATTGCGGCTGTACTTTGACTTTGCACGGAGACTGGTCATCCAGGTCACCCAAGTGGTGTTCGATGTGAACGCACCCTAAAAGTGACTCACATTTCCTTGGCTAGCATCTGTGCCGGCCTTGAAATCCTAGTCTGCTATGAACCATTTGCCTCAGGGAAACTTTGCTGATGTAGTACAACCTCAGCAACTGTTATATGTCCTTTTTTTTCAACACTATATGTTAAAACACTGGAAAATATTTTATTTTATGATAAATTATTGAATTGTCTCAGATTTTGAAGGTTGATTAAATTGTACTTTGGCTTGTTGTTGAATGAGCTTCTTCATGAAATAAATGGTCTCAGTAAATAAACGTTCTCTGATATTTCCTTTATTAAGATACCTATATTTAGTAGTTGTTGAAAAATGTGCTCTAAAGTGCAACCTTGGGAGCCAAAACACATTAAACAGCCCTCTTGGGTAGAAAAAAACAAGTAAACTCCGGAAGACCATTAGGACCAAGAAATACTATGAAACATTACTGTTGGAATTACTTTTATTTTTGCCCCTTTCTTGATCTTTGTTGAGAACTATATCTTGCGGAACAAGTTTGGATTATCTGGTGCTGATATGGTGTTAAAATGCACTAGAATACAGGAAATTACATCTACTAATTGAAAATGTTCTGGGGGAAGACGCACAGACCACCACGGGATTTATTTATTTATTTATGTGTGTTCTTCACAGTCCAACATTAAATCTACACAGCTCTTGTGGATGCTGATCTTAACTACTAACTAACTTGAGTAGAATGCCTAGGTAGTCTGTTTTAAGGCTATATAATGTACCATTTGTATAACATATAAACATGTCTAAAGTGGCCTCAAAAACACAAACTTAATGCCCTCTTCAGTGGCGAGAATGCGCTGTATGTGCTCTTTTATTTTTTGTTTCCGCCCCTGCCCTTGCAAAAATCTGTGCACGCCATTGCTTATATTCACATTTTTGAGTGTGACACTAACATTTATTCCTGAAAGAAGCATAAAAATGTTAACGGCTCATTGAAAGTTTACCTTGATTTCATGCACGTCGTTAAGCTCACACAGTTGAGTTCAGGGTTTGAAAATATTGCAAGTGAAACTTTGACAATGTCTTACTATGTTACTATAATTACTGTTGGAGCTGAAGTGTTACATAGTGCAGGTATTTTTTCTGTTATGAAGGGATGTTTGTGAGCTCTTGTTTTGATAGTCAGCTACTTCAAGTTTAACCTCAAAGTCAGAAAAAAAACAGTTTGTTTCATGTTACGTTGTGTTTTGATCGACTTAAAAAGGCTCTGTGGACATTTGACAAACTTCTCTTTTATTCATTGCCAACAATCCAGCCTTTGTTTGAGACTTTCTAATGAAAAGAAATTATTAATGGCATCTCCATTTAATGCACAGAAACAAACAGCATGTCAAATGGAGTGGACTGTCTTTGCAGAGCAGCAGAAAAATGAACAGTCACAGTTTTTGAACTGTGTGATAAAAGCAGAAACATAAATTAAAAGCAAGACTGTGAGCTACTTGATATTAAGGAGTGTGACTGAAGCGTCTTCTTTGTGTCTGATTGGATGAAATCATGCCATCCAACCGTGTTTACATTGATGTGAGTTTATCTTCATTCAAACATCTTTGTGGCTCGGTGCTGTTCTCATTCACAGGTGGTGTTATCTGCAGTGATGACAGAGCGAAGCTGCGTGGAGCTGCAGCCTGTTCGTCTCTTATTGAAGACTATGTATGTGTGTGGTACTCAGAGCTGAGGCAGGCCGTCTGGGACTCTGCTGACAGCCACAGTCCTGAGTGTGGACTGTCTGTTCTGATGCCGGGCTGTGATCACTGTGCTATCAGGGACAATATGATCAGATCTTTGTCTGGATACATTGGTGGCGACTTTGTGAGTTTTTACTGCCTTTGTTTGAGTGTTGAACAAAGATTCATCAGGGGGATATATATTTCCCATCCATATTTTAAAGCTGCTGTTGTGTCGTGGCTTCTTTATCCAATTCTAAGTACTGATACACTGCCTTGTTACAGAAGCTGAGGGTAAAGGTGATGGACTGGCCAAGTATGTCTCCAGACCTAAACCCTATTGAGCATCTGTGGGGCGTCCTCGAAAGGAAGGTGGAGGAGTGCAAGCTCTCTAACATCCACCAGCTCTGTGATGTGGTCATTGGCGAGTGGAAAAGGATTCCAGTGGCAACCTGTGAAGCTCTGGTGAACTCCATGCCCAAGAGGGTTAAGGCAGTGCTGAAAAATAATGGTGACCACACAAAATATCGACACTTTGGACCAATTTGGACACTTTCACATAAAGGAGTACTCACTTTTGTTGCCAGCAGTTTAGACATTAATGGCTGTGTGTTGAGTTATTTTGAGGGGACAGTAAATTAACACTGCTATTAGGGCCCAACCGATATATCGGCCGGCTGATTAAAAAAGCCGATTATAGCCCTTTTCAGAGTGTACAACATCGGCCAGAGTTTTGCCAATGTAACGCCGATAAATTCTCTATTTCTCATAAAACAGTAAACGCTGTTTGGTGTCCAAGCTGCGCAGAATGTTGACGTTGCAAAAGATGGCGGCGCGCGTTGTTGCAGTGGCTCTGAGCTCTACTGATGCTGTGTGTATGGATGATGGTGTGTATGGGGCAAAACTCGCCTACACTCACACGGAGTTGCTGAATGTTGTTTTTGCCTGCAAGTCCGACATAACGAGTGACTTTCAGCGGTCGCACAATATACCGCGGTTACAGAAGCAGCCTCACAGACTGGCAATTTGTCAGTTTTGTGATCGACACAAAACTGACAATGATGATTATTATTGAAACCTGGCTTCACCTGCTTGTCCCCGACGCTGCAGTTGAGCTAACTAGCTAGCTAGCTAACTATGCTAGTGTTAGCATAGCTCCCTCAGAGCTCTACGACGTCATCAGCCGGCTGCAGCGGACTCATCCAGAGGGAGTCTTCATCATAGCTGGGAACTTTAATCAGGCCTGTTTAAAGAAGTTTGTGCAATATGTGTAGTGTCTCACAAAATGTTTTGATTTCCTCACACATATTACCTCATGTGTACAATAAAAAAAGTGGTTCTACCTGCACTAAAACCTACTTCTGATACACTAATCAGGACTCTGGGACTGAAAGGCAGATGTGACAAGACAGAGTTCATAATTCATCTCTATATTTACATTTTAAATAAGGTTATTTATTTTATTTTGTAGGAATGGACTGCAGTTTTGCCCACTATTTTATTTTGTACTTAAAAGTTCTTTGCTCTTGAAACTTTTTAAAAGTTGTTCTACCTGTACTGTAACCTACCTCTTATTTTCATCAACAAGAAGTTCAAGATAAAGAGTGACTCTTTTTAAAGTTTTATAATTATTTCCCAGAGGTTTAATGCTTTTCTGCATGTTTTTTTACTTGAAAATTCTTCTCTGTTGTAAAGTTGAACAAATACTTATGGACAAAGTATTGTAAAACAGTAAAATGTTCTGCCTGTAATTCATAAATTCATTGTTGTAAGTTTTTTGGTACCAATTCTTTTTTTAAATTCATTTGATATCATTTTTTTTTTAAAGTAATCGGCCAATTAATCGGTAATCGGTATTTTTTTTTGCCAAATATTGACATCGGCCTCAAAAAATCCATATCGGTCGGGCCCTAACTGCTGTACAAGCTGTACACTCACAACTGTACATGTATCAAAGTGTCATTTCCTCACTGTTGTCCCATGAAAAGATTTAATAAAATACTTGCAGAAATTTGAGGGGTGTACTCACTTTTGTGAGATACTGTACAATGACAGTTAAGATATGCACTGTGCCTTTAAAACTCTTTACAGAAGCAAAACCCCGTCCCTGCTGTAATGGCCTGCATGGGTCTAATCATAAAAAGTAGTAACACTGATGGAGTCTAGTGCTTCAGCTTGTGTGTGGGAAGAGTGACACTGTTAGCTTAGCGCGGCTATTTCAGGGCCCTTCCATGCTAAACTATCAGCACCCACACACACAAGAGCCGGAGCTCTCCATGGAAAAGTGCTGAACTCCATTAATACACAGATGCACGGAGGAGCTTCCATCTCTGTTTTAGCTCCAATATGAAGCTTTCGGCGCATTAGTGAGATGAGTTCTGAATTTTTGTTCGTGCTCGGTTATCAAACCTCTAATTAAAGCCTCCCTGTGGTTGAAGTAAATTGGAAACAGAGAAGAAAATATTATTCTTTCTTTTTAAGTATATGAAGCTATAAAAATCCAGCTAAGACATAAAGGACAGAAAAGGAGGCTTTAATTAATTACATTTAGCAATCTAATTCCTCACGTCTCTCCTGTCTTTCCGTCTCGCCCACTCGCCTCCGTGCATCGCTGCTGGTCTCACTCCAGTGCATCAATGGAAACGTGACGCCTCTGACAGGAATACTTGTAATTATCCTCCCACACTCCTGTCTCCCGAAGGTGATTGGACGCCAGGTCCTTTTCAGACACGCTAGCCGCCGCCCACGGCAGACCTGTCAGTCCAACCCGACCCCCCCCCCAGCTCGACTGCAGACACCAAGAGTCCCCCTCCCACTCTCTGCCAAACGCTCCAGCAGGCACCTCCCACCTGGGATCCCGGATGAGGTCTTACATTAAATGCAGTTTAGGTGAGCTGACAGGTGGATAGACGCGCAGCAGGGGGACACGGTGACACACATGCAGTGGCGGAGGTGAGTTGTGCTCATCGCCCATCAGTCAGGCTCACTCGCAGAGACATACTGTACCAGGTGTACTCTTCTACAGTACATCTTCTTTCCTTGAGCCTCCTTTAGGCTGCACTTCGAAGCATTTTATGTATTAAGAGGCCATAAAATCAAGAAAATGTGAGAATTTCCAGTTTTATCTCATCTAAAGTAGTGTTGCAAGCTCTTAAAAAGAGTAACCTGACAGACAGACGGACAGTTTCATATATCCGCCACTGAAATATTTCACCAGTCCATCTGGAGAAGAGCCCATAGAAAATGTTTTCAGAGGCAGAACTTTCAAAAACAACTGCAGCTGGTGATTAGACGATCGTTCTGCCAGTCACACTCATCACAGACCAATCCATTTCAAGCCACAGTATGACGTAGCAGCTGTTGTTAGCCGTTAGCTTAAATTACATTTCAGTCCTGAGACTATTAAATCAGTGGTGCTCAACTGGTCTAGCTTCGGGACCCACCATCACCCTTAATGTCAAGCTACGACCCAAATCCAGGGAAATGTTCAACTTCTCTTATTTATATTAAAAAATGCTGCACTTTGAACCTGGAATAGAACAGAATATGACAAGATGCCAACACAAAAAAATTTTTTAGTGAGAAACCATGATCTGCATGTGGCGATGCTAGAGTGGGAAATATTCCCTTTGACACTCAATTAGCTTCATTTAAACTGGAACAAAACAGTGCATCTTAAGGACACAAAGTCTCAAGACTTTACTGTAGTTGTGATAACCCTGCATCAGTGGATACATGCTGAACAGCCCTGTATAAATCATATTCAATTATTAGCACTACATTAGCCAATGATCATGGGACTGTTAAAACAACAAAGTACTTAAGTAACTATTTTAACAGACTCCGCAGTGCTTTAATGGACAAACATAAAATAAAAAAGTCCAACTACTGAGAAGTCGTCAAAAAAATATGAAAAATATGTAGCTTAAGCTGAGTACCTACTTATTGAATATATAACAAACAGTCGACTGAAACGTGTGTCAATTAGCATTTCGGGGTATTAGCACCAACTATTAAGGACTGTGAAAAGCATCACTCCACTGAATGAAAAATGCCCCTAAAAATAAGGGCACAGGACTTTTATCCAAACTATTTTTTTTTTTGCCCAGGCAAAGGCTTGTGACCCACTGAAAAAGGGTCCGCAACCAACTTTTGGGTCACGACCCACCAGTTGAGAATCACTGCATTAAATTATACCACACAGATGTATCATTTACCATTTATATGTTACATGAACCTCGTCAACGACAATCCCCACCAAGTTCTCCTGGTGAACTTCTGAGGACAGCGTACTTCGCCAGGTATCACTGAGTAACCACGACTCCAGGCTACCACAGAAAAATAGACAGTAGCGACAGTACGCAGTGGAAACTAGACAATAACTAATAAAAACAAGTGCACAAGGACAAAAAGTAAAACTAAATTAACTGACATTTTCGTCAACAAAAAAAACTAGACGAAAATGTTTGACAGACTTAATTCAATCGGACAAAGTAGGGATGACTCTAAATTGCCTTTAGGTGTGAGTGTGAGCATAAATGGTTGTCCGTCTCTCTATCTGGCCTTGCGATTTGCTGGGGACCAGTCAAGGATATACCCCGCCTCTCGCCCAATGTCAGCTGGGATAGGCTCCAGCCCCCCCTCGATCATCAAAGGGATAAGTGATAGATTATGGATGGGTTACCATTTCTTCTAATCACCTCTTATTTGATTTGCAAGAGATGCAGAACAATAAGGGAATTCATATGCAAAAAAAGTGATTATACTGATTCCCTGAGTGAGTTGTTATTGATCTTTTTTTTTTTTTTTAATCCATACTTTTAATATTTATATGTAACAACAATACACACAGATCCATACTTTGACAAATACAAACAGACAACATTAACATGTACACAACAACATCACATCGAAGGGAGATCAGTGCATGCTCATACTTAAATAAATATTCAATTCATTATGACAAGGTTCAAAGTTGTCTTATTCAGTGGTAGATCCAGTTTCAAAAACAAGATAGAAACAGAAATAACATTGTTCATATTGACCAGATTTAACAGTCAATCAGGTCAACATTGGTGACGATGACGTGTGCCCCCGCACCTGTTTCCAAATGGATTCAGACCTCAACTTAGTAGTTTTGATTCTCAACTGGAATTGGTTTTTGATTCCTGTCCCTAACCATGTTCACATTTAAAGACACTTAAATCACCTTTTTTTGTCCATTCTGATGCTCAGTTTGAACTTCAGCAGGTCGTCCTTACCATGTCTACAGAGCTAAATGCATTGAGTTACTGCTATGTGATTGGCTCATTAGCTATTTTTGTTAACAAACAGTTAAATGATTGTACTTAATGAAGTTGCGGCAAGCATTTATATAAGATTTTATACTCCATTGGGAAAAAAAAAAAAAAAAAAAGTTTCCAGTAGGGGTGTCCCGATACAACTTTTTCACCTCCGATACGATACTGATATTGCAGCCTTGACTACTGGCCTTGACTATCGATCCGATATGATATCAGCTGGAATCATACATACTTTTATTACTTATTTTGTAGTATGGACTGTCAGAAAAGGCTTGATTAAGCGAGATTACTCAAACAGAGAGCAGTAGTCAGCAATAGTAGGTATGAGAAACACTGACCTATTTGTTATTAACCAATGGGTTAAATAAAATTTTACCTCAAACATGAGAATATACTACAATTAAATAAAATAAATAAAAAATAAATTAGAAGACCCTGAAAAGTAACCTCAACAAATCCAATAAAAACAAAACGTATATTTTTAAATTGCGAAATAACTACTTTGTTTAACTTAAACATAAGCATATTCTACAACTGAATTAAATAAATAAAAATTTGATTAGAATGTACAGCTTATATCGGAGAACTAATATCGGAGATTTTAGATGCAGGCCGATATAATCCGATATTTGTTTTTTTGCTGATGTCATGATCATGATATAATTATGTAGGCTAGGCTCAGATAAGCATTTTGCTTCTGCCTATGCCTTTTCAGTCACTACCTAATACAAGAATTCTGGTTTGTTTAAAATGTCTGTCTTGTGACAAATATTGTATAATGTATGACGACTGAATAAAATCCTCTCCTATCCTATCCTATATCGGACCAATATCCGATATCAATATCGGATCGGGACACCCCAAGTTTGCATGTATCCTGATACATGTAAACTGTGAACATCAACTACGCTTTTAACAGAATTCTCGACAAGTTTTGTTCTTTATTACAAGAAGAAAAAGAACAAGGATGAATTTTAAATGACTCTACAACTTCAGAAACTTAAACTCAGGTCCTCAAAGATGGTCGACCTAAGTTCAGATTTGGACCATGTGCTTCATCATGTAGTTTGGCTTCTACTTTGAACTGTGCCATTGTTAACATTACCCAAAGAGTACTGATACAAACTATCAAAACATTGAAGCCATATCAATTCTGTAGAATCAATACATCGATACATTATCACCAAGGAGTGCATGACGATATTTTGCCTTATCGATATTTTGAGCACAGGTCTAATATCCAGGAAATACAGTGTCACAGGCTCAATCAACCAAATCTGTTGTTGATTCTCTTTAGTTTTGGAGCTTTTAAAACATCCTGAGCTCCACCAGTCAACAAGCCAGGCAGTTCAACTTTGACCCCGTGCGAAATGTCACTAATTGTCCTCCCACATTGCAACGCTAATTGCTTTCAAACTGCGCTCTAAAGACAAGTCTCAACTTTGAGCGCTTGCTGTGGCTGAAGCAACCAACAGATCACATTCTTTGTTGGTATGATGAATGAATTTATTACCCCGGCTGGTGCTTAATGGGGAGACATGTTAATTAAAGGCCTGGTGATGCTCTTGAACTTCTTACCTAGCTTTCTTCTAATGAGGACAACGATGCCAAAAAACTCAAATCTGGCGAGAAAACAAGCTTTATCTAAGAGGAGACCGGAGGGGAGAAACAGCCGCTCGCAGCTCTTTTACTGCTTCACCTTTACTGAGAAATAACTCTTTTTCTTCCTCGCTGCCCATATCTGCGCCGTAATGGCAAGTAATTTAAGGGAAATTAACATTTTGACATGCTCCTCAGGGGTTGAGGAAGAGTGGAGAGGATAAGAAAAAAGAGGGAGGGAGGGAGACGAAGGAAGAGGATGAATTAGTATTTAATTTGGTATAGTTGAATCTCAGGTTCAAGGGTTAAGTGTGGTTGAGTTAAGCTGTCGTCTGTGCTCCCATTGGCCGGAAACCTTCAATGTCTGATGGCTTTTAGAAGCAGCGAGAGCGCCAAGGCAGATGGTGCGCAGACAGAAGACATCATGACCACCAAGTAATGGAGAGCAGATAATTAAAACATAGATATCAGAGTTTGATATCCGTCCAGATCTACTTAAGAACATCTTGAATGGACTCTTAAATGTCCGCCGTTTGTCATTCCAAGCACATGTCATTCGGTTTGGCCGAACGCTGCTTTCAGCCGTCCAAAGTGGTAAATTTGAGCGTAATGGGCCATAAAACTCCATCTGACAAATTATTGGAGTATCTGCTACTTGTCCAATTCCCCCTTTTATGAATTCCCCTTTAAGCCATTTTTCATGTCCATGGACTTTCTTGCTTTGTGATGAAGGGTTTTAGAAAATCCTGTTTGTTTTGGCCCAAATCAAGTAGTTTTAGCAGAGCTTTTATATTTTTAGAGTGGATGAAACTGCCTCAAAAGTTTTACCCACTGGCCACTTTATTAGGCACACCCCTTCGGCTGCTCCATACGCTAATCAGCCTCACTTGTCAGCAACTCAGTGCATTTAGGCATGTAGACATTGTCAAGAAGTCAAGCTTTGCTAGTGTACATCATCATTAACTGTAGCTGACATGTGTGAACTCTGGTCTCTGGTGACTCTAGAACATATTTTTGAACATTCTTGACCAAAACTCCACTCACATAATGGATTTTGGCATGCCTAAAAACCCTTCAGTTTCAGCCCTGCCAAAACTAACTTTGCCAGAGTAAATCATATTAACTGTAGCTGAGATGTGTGAACTCTGGTCCCAGTGTCTTTGGAACATACTGTATTTTAAAAATTCTTGACCAAAGCTCCTCTCAGATAATGGATTGCGGCATGCCTTAAAACCCCTCAGTTTAAGCCCTGCTCTAAACAAGCTGCCCCAATGTAAAAGATCATGAGCTGTGACTGACCAAGCCTCTCTGGGAGTGTATGTGGCTTCAGCTTTCAATCTTTGTACTCTAATGTTAACGGTAGCTGACCTGGGGTGTCTCTGGAACATATTTTTGAACACTCTTGACCAAAACTGCACCCAGATATTGGATTCTGGTATGCCTAAAAACCCTTCAGTTTCAGCCCTGCTTCAGACAGGCTCTGCCAGTGCAAATCATCATTAACTGTACCTAAGATGTGTGAACTCTGGGACTCTGGTGACTCTGGAACATATTTTTGAAGATTCTTGACCAAAACTCCACTCACATAATGGATTTTGGAAAGACTATAAACCCTTCAGTTTCAGACCTGCTCCAAACAGGCTGCCCCAGTGTAAAAGATCATGAGCAGTGTTCAATGTTTACTGTAGCAAACATTTCCCTTAATTTGAAGCAGCTTTGGTCTGAACAAACACCTGGATTAGGCAGTGTCTTTCATCTAGGTTAGGTTAGCTTATCCCTTAATGACATCATTAGGGGATTTTTTTCCAAACAGGCTGTTTTAGCACAAGAGGTGGAGCAGGTGCAGCAGCAGAATATGTTATTTTTTCTCTTGTAGGGGGTGTGAACAGGCCGTGGATGCATATTGCTGCATGAAACCATTAAAATAAGTGTTTTGCCCAATGTGGGACCTTTATAAGGGCAATGTGACATCACTAGGGTCACTTGTAAACCCAAACTTTCAGACAGACAGGCCTTTCACTGTGCCCTTTGGGGTAATTTTTGTGTAAGTTGGGCCAACATTTAGAGCTTTGCTGCCTTCACTAAAACTTCGAAGTTGAAGAAATGTTTCTTGGAAGTGGATCTAATGTTTATGGAAGACTTGTGACAAAATTTGGGGCTTAAAGCATGGGTAATTTATTTACTTGATGTTGTATTTTGGACCTTGAGCGGAGCTTCATCACTCTAAATATCCCAACACTAAATTTGAAGATGCTTTTGTACAATAAACAGAAACTTCAGGACTTTATGATGGCTCAGAGCAGGAGCTAAATTTAGACTTCCATCTTTAATTGCCTGAAGATCTTAAATACTTTTGAAACAAACAACCAGAGATTACGCATTATGACATTTTTCTCCCTCTGCTTCTTTTTTGGCTTCCATTATTCTCCCCTCATTGTCTTTGTCTCTCGCTCCGTATCCCCAGCAGGGCCGTGTGGATTAGTGCTGAAAGCTAATGAAATGTAATTACCGCCTTTGTCGATAAGAATCGATCGCCTTGGGTCTCACCGGCCCCTTCCCAGAGAGGGTCCCGCCGGGGCCGCTGTTTCAGCCGCTGCCTCGCCGTTGCCCCTGCCCCCCCACTCCTCCCCTGGCGCCCTGGCTTTATTTCCTTCGTGGTTGCCATGAGCGGTGGGAGATAGCATTGACTGGGCCGTATGAAGTGGAGTCAGATCTGTCGGATGGTCCCTCGTGAGGGGGAATGAGATTTCTTATCAAATCAGCCGGATTAGAGGAAGGGTGTCAGAGAAAACGTCAATTCCTACATCAGGCGAGAGGAGATCAGGTTTTTGGGCATGGCCGTGTGCACGCATGTGTGTGAAGGAGATCGAATGAGAGAGGGAGAGAGCGTGGTTAATTTGTTTGACTTCCTGTTTCTGTTTCACCTCGAGTGAACCAGTGTGAACAATGCAGACACTATTCATGGTAGTAATTATTTTTAATTATGAGTTCTGCTTCAGTTTTCTTCAAGTTTTTAGTTAAAAGTTGCCAGGGTAGAGATAAGTTTGTTTTTTATTCAAATTCTTCTCTGTTAAGGCCAAGGGTACGTCTCTAAAACTATGCTTTTTTTTTTTTTTTTTTAAAAGCATTGAGAAAAACTTCATTGAAAGTAATTATTCAGTTTACTAATTAGCTAAACTAAAACCTGGTTTATTCAAAAAAGTTTTAAAGTTTCTTTCACAACTATTTGCACTTAAGAAAGACTTTTAATCATTGAAGGTTTTGCTCACAAAAAGAAAATTAATTGAAATATTGCAAAGAAAGCCAAAAAGCATGATAAATTGAAATGTTATCAGGCCCCAAACAGTGAATACAAAATGGCAAATTACCTGAGCCCTGTTAAAGATCCTTAATTGGGAAAAGTCCTGATGAAGTACAGACTCAGTGGCCAAGGAGTGGCTATTTTGATGGGTTGTCACAGAAAGAGCTGGCTCCCACAGGGGAACAGACTCACACCAAGACTTAGATATACAAGTCATACCTAGAAAATCCCATATTAAGAGAAGAATTGCAAAGCTATGAGGTTATTACTGCCAAATACAGTCACCGGCCGCTTTATTAGGTACTCACATTGAACTACTTGTTACTTCAGTTAGCCAGGACAGTGGCTCCATGGGTTAAACAGAAATAATGAACCTTTTGACTTCAAAACTAAGAAATACATTTACAACAAATGATTTGTTGTTGTGTTCCTGCCTTTTCATTTACCACTATTTCAGGTTTTGTTTTTCAGATTACCCAATCAGGAAGCAGATATGTTGGTCAACCATCTGGTTGGCTTGCCTGTTAAAGGATAAGTTCGTTTTTTTGACACCTGGACCTTATTTTTAGGATTAAATACGCTCGCAGACTCACCCAGACAATTTTGGCGGAGCTCGGAGTCGTTTTCGAGCAATTTAGATCCATCTGATGGCGTTTTTCTCTCATGCCATAGTAGCAGATGGGGCCAGAAATCGAAGCCCCTAAATCAGACATTGTGCATTTAGGCATGTAGACATGCTCAAGATGACCTGCTGAAGTTCCAACCAAGTGAAGAAGAAAGTTGGTTTAAGTGTCCTTGAATGTGGTACAGTTGTAATTGCCAGACAGACTGGTCCGAGTATTTCAGAAGCAGCAGCTGCACTTTTAGGATTTGTAATCACAACCATCTCCAAGGTTTACAGAGAAGGGGCCCAAAAGAGAATTTCCCATTGAGGGTCAGGTGTCTGGGTGAAATGTCTTGTTGATGCCAGAGGAGAGTTGCCAGAGTGGGTTCAGACGATAGAAAGGTGAATGCACATTGAAGCAGATGGGCTAGAGCAGCACTGGTTGCCACTACTGTCAGCTAAGAACAAGAAACTGAGGCTACAAGTCACATGGTCACATCGAAGTTAGATAACAGAAGATAGAAAAATAATGTTTTTTATTGTTATGCGTTTAAATCTCTGCATCAACAGTCTGGATCTTTCCTGCTTTGTAGCAAAGTTTTATGCTGGTGGTGGTAATAGGGTAAAGTGAATATTTCCTGGGCATGCTTTGAACCCCTTAGTACCAACTGAGCATTATATAAACCCAACAGCCTACCGAAGCGTTGTCATTGACTATGTCCATCCCTTCATGACCACAGTGTACCCGTCATCGAATAGCAACTTCCTGCCATGCCTCAAAGTTCAAATCATCTCGGGCTGGTTTCTTGAACATGACAGAAAGTTCACTTTACTCCAGTGGCCTCCGCAGTCACCAGATATCAATACAGCAACTGTCATGCTATCCTGTTATTATGGATCAATCTCTGAGGAATGTTTACAGCACTTTGTTGAATCTTTCCATGAAGAATTAAGGCAGTTTCGGAGGCAAGGCGGCACCAAGGTGGTGGTAGCGAGGTGTACCTAATAAAATGACCAATGTGTGTATATCGAAGCATATGAGAAGGACTTGAGGGCCAGCAGTAGAATCTAAAAAGACAAAACTGACATACACATAAACATGCATAAACAGAACCCACATTTTCACTATAACCTGTATTTATATTATTATATCAGTACTTTATAACATAATTATTAAATATTGCCTTTTAGCAGAGAGTTTTTTTCAGTCTCAAAATGCTTTCACATACTGTTCAACCTTCAAGCTAATAGAGCTCTTTAAACTGAACTGAATTAAAAATCGACAGCACCATCAAAACCCTCTTCAGACATATTTCAAACAAATCCAACTCGTTCCTTCAGCACAAAAAAAAAATGAAACCAGCTCAGATAGCGCACATGACATGAACACACCGTCACACATCATAGACAACAGATGTAATGGATCTCTTTCTGGTCTCTGTCAGGAAAAACACAGGTGGAGAGTCGAAGAAGAAGACACCCGAGAAATCTGTGTGAAGTGTTTTCAGAGGATGTCTGACAATACTCGCAGTAACTGATAAATGTGTTGAGGGTAGTTTTAACCACATACATGTCTGAGGAGTAGATTTTTACATGAAAATGAAATTGTTTTGCATGGCCACTTTTTCTAACACAACACTGGGACTTTCACGTTGGTGAATAGGAGGCAGGAGGATTTTTAGACAATGACAGCGTAGTGTTGTGGCTGGAGCAGTGTAAGTGCAGGGTAGCAGGAGACCGGGAAGAGGGCACTCATTTAGTTTCTGAGGCTATTTTCTGAAGATAATTCATTGTGGTTTCCATATTGAAAATATTCCAAACTATTCTTCAGTTAACTTCGAAACCTTTATCGCAAATCCTTCCTCAAACTGCGGATTGATGTCCACAGCAAATATCTTTTTGCTCTGGATGCACTCGTAACTTTAGAGCTTTTTTCACCAATGCTAAACGAGGTTATTTCACAAGCTGACTTCTTCCACCCTTGTTAGTATCTGCTAGGATGTTTAAACTAGCTCTGCGTGCTTAACATTCGCTATTCGTGGAAATATCACTCAGAAAACATAAAAACAATGTTCAGGAATTATGTCCTGGCTTGAAAAGACGAGTCAGATCACTTTCTCCACTGTCGTTGATGGAGCTGGTACCAGAATCGTGCACCTCCTTGAATTTTATTAGTCAAGGAGGGGGAAATTATACTGGAAAGTCGTATGATGCTGTCCCAAAAGTTGAACTGTTCTCAGCTGTAAGTGCAGAAGCAAATGTGGCTGAGGGCATTTTTCTGCTCTTTCTTCTGGACTCGTTTGGTTTTGTGTCAAAACGGTTGCTGCCAGAGCAAATCATGACAGTGCGGTGAACAATGGCCCTGTAGTGGTCTGAAAAAGTGGGCTGTTTTGTATGTTATGGGTTGCATGTAATTTTCAGCCTAGTAGACTCCCACAATGGCTCCATTTTTCTACAACAAAGATTACTTGGAAGTAGTGAGAGGTCTTCACATGGAAAAAGACATGTTTGAGCCTCTGAGCGAAACATGAATTACTGAATTAAAGTAAATGCTTTATTTCAAACATGTAAAAAACAAACATGGGTAGTCACCAGAAACAAATACATACATATTCCAAAACAAGAAACCAAAAACTAAAAAAAAACAAAGAAAGTAAACTGTTGACGATATCTTGCTTGTTCAACAAGTTTATATGCTCCAACAGCAGTAGGTAGAAGTATAAACGTATTTAACCCCATCCCTTCTATTAGCACGTACTTCAGTCAAATCTTTAATTACTCCGTATCTATAATATTTACAGCATTCACCATCTATTCAGGCACCAGTGGTCTTTTTTTTAACGTGTTTATTGTAGTTTGATATAGTTCAAGTATGACAAAAAGAAGAAAGACAAAAGTCAATTAAGGTACAGTGCTGAACGTTCACGGCAAGACATCATTTTATGAAACAAGTCTAAATTTCTAAAAAAAAAAATTAATTTCTAAAACAGGACCACACATTGAGAGCCTCTACAAGGTCCAAAACAAGTGCTCGGAAATTGCTACCCACATAATCCTTAAGTCAAAATTAAAAAACAAGCTGTAACCTTCTCCCCTTCTGGAAATTCCATAAAATGTCCCTATATTTGATCAAAGGTGTAATATTTACCCCTGATCTTAAATGTGAGTTTTTCAAGGTCAAGAAAGTGTGACAATCCTGCAAACCAGGCTTATAGACTTGGTCTAGTATCAGATTTCCAGTTCTTTAATATCTCGTATATAACACGCATTTTTTTGCTCTTAAGTAAGGTCTAATTTTCAGGTGCGTATTACACACAAACACAAGCAAAATATGTGAAATATTTTGTCTCGCCAACTTTGCGATTATAACACATCTGATACAAAAAGCCAAAATATTCTCTCTCTCTGTGAAACATTACTGCCAAACTTTTGTAATTCTTATAAAGCTGAATGTTAAACTGTTCTAATCCAATATTTTGGGTCTTTGTTATTTTACCTTTGTTTAATGATCATGTAATTCTCAAGTGTTGCGGTACCACTCACTTGCAAACACAGAGCGCTGCCGTCTTGTGACCAAAAAAGCTGTGCTGTGATTGGTCGAAGACATTGGCATGTAGATAGCCGCTCTCTGATTGGCCGGTACACTATGACTGCACATGCTCTTGCAGAAAACGAGTAATTGCACATGCGTGAAGCAAAAGGTATTTCCGCGTCTGGTTGAGAGAGAAAATCGTTGTGAAAATACTGAAATTTCATTGATTGAAACTTTGAATAAAGGTCATTTTTGAGCTGTCTGAGAGAGTAAGGTTTGGGCAAAATGTGGGTGCGTGTCATGTATGGATACAGCGTTTTTCCTGGAAAAAGCATGAAAAAATGGGGTGCATGATATAAATGAGGGTGTATCATATATGAGAAATTACAGTATTTAGGTATTGTGTGTTTTTTGCTTTTAATAAACAAAAGATAGTCATTTTCCCATCAGCCTTACTGAGAAGACAACTCACAGGAAAAATTCCAAGAGTAATTGGATAATTAGAACCAATGGTCTTTATAATATATTGTCTAAAATATAAGATACTTACAATATATTATAAGCAACTTATAAGCTAACATAGTTGTGGTCTTGTCAGCATGAACATAGAACTGAGAACAACGAACCTACTGGAAAATTTTGGCCTCATTTTCCTCATATGGTGTTTTTATGTAACCATGATACTGATTTAGTTGAAAATTGTAAGAGCAAGTCATAACCCGTGGACTCGGCAACCATTGTGATCCCTGCATGACGCCACATTCAGACCAAATTTCCTCCTCATACGTCCTCTGTCATTAATTCTAACCGTGGATAACCAGATTTTTGCTCTCTTATTTATACATGCAGACCCGTCGGTGTAGCATGAGCAACTATTTCTGCCAATAAATAGCAGGAATAAAAACACAAGAGGTGGACGAACTGACTTGTACCTCTCCCACACACTCGCACACACACTCACGGCGCTGGTGTGGGGAAGGGGCCAAGTGTGTGGGAGAGATGGAGGGAAGGATCGATAGAGCAGCGAAAGAGTGCTGTAAACCATGAAAGAAGACAAAAGCCTCCTGTTTTCCCACCGTGCACCAGACTCTGTTAGCCTGGGAGCTACAGCACTACCACCAACACTCTCTCACAGAAACGCTTGCATACGATCACCCGGCTCCAGTGGAGTAATGAAGAGTAAGAAATAGCATGTACCCAGGAAATATCAATAAGCAGCTCTGGGAAACAACACTCACTGTAGCTCAGGGAGGTTTTATTCTGTGCTCCGTCAGACCGCCGTCCACGGGGATTCATCTCTGTTCTTTGTTTTTGTCCTACGGTGTGTTGAGAACTTATTTTACACCTGACCTTAAGTGCCCGCGGTGTGTTACTGTCTGGTCTCTGATTGTTTTCGAGTTGTTGTGGCGTTTGTACATAACTTTTCGTGTTTTTATTTCAGACATTAAACATTGCGTGTCAAACAGCTCTTCAACTCGGTGTAGTAGAACCATGAAACTCTATCTGACAAACTCCAAAACAAATACCCATGAGACAGGAAGAACTCATCTTTAAATCAAGTAAATAAGAAAACACAACTTCTAACACAGCAAGAAGTTGAGAGAATAATAAATGGCAACTTCAATACTTTAAAATTCTCCAAAAAGACCCTTCACCATTTAGGGAAGATTTTTATTGTTTTCAAACACTCAATGACCACTCAATACCTGGTCCCACATCCATTGTGCGAATCTCCCATGCCAACACACCCCAAAAGTGCTCCACTGGATTGATATCTGGTGTTCGAGAAACCAGTATGAGATGATTTAAGCTTTGAGACATGGAGCGTTATCCTGCCAGCATGAGTGATTCATTTCAATAAAATATGGCAGCAAGTCAAAGAGGAGTCGTGGTGACATTTTGCACTGATGCTTCGTGGTCCCGTGAGGATGAACCTTAATGACTCTTGTGAACCTTTGACTTGTTTTGAAGAGTGAATATGAGGTTGGCATTTTTGTTTCTTATTGGAATATCTCAATAACTGTTTGATGGATGCTTTTGATATTTGGTGGAAGTGTCCTTTATCACCAGAGGATGATTTACAGGCTTAATCAGATTTTTCCAACACTTTGTTTTGAGGTTTAGTACCTGCAGAAGATGTTCCCATCAGGTTAGGTAAGCTTAGAAATTATTACTGTGTAGGGCCACATATTGATTCACCATTGACCTGAGATTTAGTATAGTGACTGCAGAGCATTGTTTCAACGGCCCAAAACTACCGTGCTCTGTAGACCTCGTGGAAAAGCCAATGCTTGCAAACAGCAATATGGATGCCTAAATATCACCTGCTGCTTTCCACAAGATCCAACAGGTGATCTGATGCTCTTAAAGAAAAGACAGACAGACAGACAGACAGGTGGATGGATGGATGGATAGACAGATAGATTGGTAGGTGGATTGACAGACAGACAGACAGAGAGATGTGTAGATAGATAGATAGATAGATAGATAGATAGATAGATAGATAGATAGATAGATAGATTGGTGGATGAATAGACAGACAGACAGATAGATAGATAGACAGAATAGAATAGAATAGACCTTTATTCGTCCACACGGGGAAATTTGCAGGTAGTAGATAGACAGGTAGGTAGATAGACGGACGGACGGACAGTTGGATAGACAGACAGATAGTTGGTTAGACAGACAGATAGATAGGTAGATGGTTGGACAGACAGACAGACAGACAGATAGATAGATAGATAGACAGCAATTCAGCAAAGGCCTGGTTATTTGGTGGTCATAAAGATGAACTTTCCTGGTAATCATGTGGTGTGAGGTGTGTTCAGATGAAGGACGCCTTAACCAAATATTAAATGTGTTCAGTATTTAGGGGCAGGAGTCCTGACGTGTGAATTGCACCAAGGACGTTGGTTCTGTTTTTTGTCACATGGAGTGGAACAAAGCCAATCAGGGAGCAGATGTAGCCATGACAATGAGAGTAAAGGTGTAGCATGAAATTGGACGAATGTCAGAAATGGATAACAAACCTGTTAAACTGCGGCAAACTATGACTGTTTTCTGACATATTTGTTTACATGAAAGTTGAATTTGAGATTCAAGCTGTGACAGTAGAGGCCCTGGTTGTTGGTGAGTCTGTCTGTATTTTTAAAATATTGCAATCAAGAATTAAAAAGTCAAGTTAACTGAGGGATTTGGACATTTGGACTCAAGGTATCATATTCATACGGGTGCTGCATTTGCTAATGACCCTGTGCCATGATGTCTTTGTCCTCTTAATACTTGATTTCACTCCTTACTAACCAAATGTTATGGATATTTGAGGGTATATTTCTCTGGCTATATCAAAAACCTCCAAACAGACTGAAATGTACACACTCTCACACTCATAAACTCATACACACACATCATTGGCATAAACATCAAGCCCCCGTTTGGAGCACACAGCGCAGAGAAATGGGCACAGCGTGTATTTGTTTGACCGTACACAGTATCCCAGCAGTCAGCGCAGAGACGGGGTTTATTTAACAAGCATCTAAGCAGAACCAGCAAAGCTCTCACTAATAATAACTCAAACAAATGCCCTTCAACTGTATGAGAGCGCTGGGAATACTATTAATACTCATGTAAATAACAGACTATTTTCAGCTGGATGTTGTTGCTGCTGCATCTCATTTGTTGTTTTTGTGAGAAAGCAGCTGAGGAGGGGAGATGGGGGAGGGGTCCGGGATGACTCAGATGAAAAGTTCTTATTGTTAACATTGTTGTTGCTGTTTGTGCTGATGATTTATTGAAACTTGTTACAAGAACAAAACTATTTTGGTGTATTTTCCGCAGCTCATTTGAATTTGGTCATCTGACTCATGATGATGGAAATTTTCTGCATTTATGCAGCCATGTTTTCATATTTTTGACCTGCAATTAGTCTTTTTAACAGAGCATGACCTTCCCAAGCTTGGGTAAGAAAAATGATGAGGTTATTGACTGACAAAAGAACACAGTCATTTGCAATGAAAAAAGGGTTTGCTCCACATTGCAACATCAAGCAACAACAAGAACAGGCTCGTGTTCAGCCAGCACATCTGGTCACATCAAAACTGAATCAAAAAAGGTTTTGGTGCTTGTTTCCTGCACAACTCACTTAATATTAGAGCCAAAGATGCTGAACTCTCCCAACTGTCTCTTCTGAATCAGCTGGAGGCTACAGAAACATGACAAAGGCTGCAAAAGTCTAGGGTAGAGGTCCAAAACCAGACACTAGGGGCCTCCACTGTGTGTATTTATGAAGAACAGAACATCCCTACAATATAGGTGTCTCATGCAAACATATACTTTAGTTTTTTTTTTTAAAACATGACATCCTTATTTCAGCGAATTCAGAAATGCGTCTGCTCTTTGGAAAGCATTTCACATCCACTTTCTTGATGTTTGCTAACCCCTCTTTTACGACCATGAGTCTGAGAAACAGTTAAAGCATCAGTGCTGTTTTTATAGTATAGATTAAGCAGTGATTTTGGAATTTTGTTTCATTATGTGAAGCAACAATGAACTCCCTGCACAAGTCAGATTCAAAAAGATATTTCCAGAATGTTGTGTTAGTTTCCCATGAGGTGGATGGATGGATGGAAACTGGCTGGCTGGGCTGATTTATGATAACAGAACAGATGATTGATGTACTGATGGTCTGATGGATTTATAAATAGAAGAATAAATGGATGGATGGATGGATGATAAATTGATCAATAGATGGATGCATTTTTGGTCAATAGATGAATGAGTGGATGGACTGACAGATGAATAAATGGTGGATAGGGTGATACATAGATGGATAAATTGATTGGTTGATTGGAGAATGGACGTACATATGGACAGATGGATGGATGGAATGATTAAAATATGGATAAATTGATTGGTCAGTGGGTGATTGTTAGGGCTGGTTATTGTTAAGACCCTCACGATTCGATTTCGATTCTTTAGGTGGCGATTCGATTCAGTAAGAAGTAGAAATACACAAATAATTTAAGTACCTGTTGACAATTTTTAAATTTTTATTTTCATGCCATGTTGACATATGTGGTAGGTCACCTCACATTTTTGAGCAATCAAACATCTGAAAATAAAAATTTGCACAGTAATAACTTATTTGTGCATATGGGTTACAAAAGTGAAAAACACGACAGTTAACACTATAATTATTAATGTCCGTCTGGTCTTTTTCACAAGAAATAAAAGTAAACAACTCTGGTAAGTATGTGTTATTATTATGTTATAAATGCTTAAAACAGTGTGTAATTACAAGAAAATAATAAAACAGATTTGAATTTTTAACAGGATTCTCTTCGTAAACAGTTGTAAATAAACATGTAGAAATTTTCTGAGATGACCAAAAATAAACTTCACCCATTTTACATAAACTCAATTTTTGTTTGACGACAGCATTTAGTGTCCATGTTACAGCCTGTTATATTAGACCATGTCCAGGCGTTTTTTACTGATGATGGTCCCTGAAGCAGTTCCTGTCAAGCTGAAGACAGAGATCTCAACATTTCTTCCTCCATTATTTCTAAAATTAGTATTTATGAAATCCATAAAAAAACGAACTATGATGAAAAAGAAGATCAGTGACAAAAAAGACTGTGAAACACGGGGAAAAAACGGTAAGAGAATGGAAAGAAAACACTCCAGAGTTATCCTAATGCTGTTGTTTACGATATTTTACATAATTTACACAGTAAATACTGATAAACCACCATTAAATCACTCTCATTTTCGGCTCTCAATCCTATCACTCTGTAAGCAAGTCTTCTTCTACAACCGGCTACAGCTAAACACTGAAAAGGTGCACAGCGCCCCCCACTGGCCAGGAAGTGAATCGAGTCAGGAGATTTGCTAAATCGATATTAAATTGGGAGGGGAAATATTGCAATGCATTGATGAATCCATATTTTTGCCTACCCCTAGTGATTGTATGGACAGACAGATGGATCGATTGATGCATGGATGGTTGGAGGATGGATTGACAGATCAAGGGATGTCTGGATGGATTAATAGATGGATGAATTGATTGATGTGTAATATTATTAAAGATTAATTAATAATTAGATGAACAGACTCAAGATGGATGCATGATGGAGTATTGCACTGGCCTAAAGGATGAATAGAGGGACCGACGGACGTGTGGATGGAGAGATAGACAGAGGGATGGATGGATTACTGAACGGAGACGATGGGTAGCCAGATGGACGAACTGTTGGTTTTACTAATTTAATTTAAAGTGTTTATAACTAATGTTTCAAAGTTTTCTGCACACATTTCCAGAATTTGAAGAGGTCATAGTTACATAATCACTGCAGAAATTAAATAATCTTCATCTCAGACGTCCTCATTGGCTGTCATTTCTAAAACAAGTTAATTAGATTTCATAATTTTAACTTTCAGTTCAGCCACTGCAGAGACATCAAGCTTTTTCGAGGTCTGGATTCATGCAGAAACCAGCGTCACACCGTATCAGACTTGGATGAAGCTGACAGTCTAATAGAGTTTAGACCCCAAACATGGAGGTAAAATGACTTTGGAGGAAGTGCTGACGGGAGAGAGACCTCCACCTGCCCTGCTGTTTCCACAGCAACTGGCAGGTAGATTCCCCGGTTGTTCCAGCACATTAAACAGCTGCCAAACACACAGCTTACTTTTTAGTCTTTGCAACTTTTCCCTTCTGTTTCTAATCACCTGAGCGAGCCACTCACACTCTCATGGTTTCTCACCTGTAATCTAAAGACTTCTTCTCCATCCTTATCCCACTTCCCTCCTCACTTCCTCCCTCTTGATTTTATTTATTTCCCTCCTGATTTTTGCTTCCTGCTGACAGCTGCCTGCCCACCTTCTCCTTTTTCCCCTCTCACACCACTTTCCCTGCGTTTCTTCCTCTTTCTGTCAGTTTGTCTTTCATTTCGTGCCCCCAGAGCGAGCGGATTCCTGCCGAGGAGTGGCATTTAGAGAATCTCGCTCTCCTATTGCTGTCTCTCCACCGGGGTTAGAGAAAATCAATCCCACTAATTAGATCTGTGCGTCACTGTTATTTTGTGTCTTTGTGTGTGTGTGTGTGTGTGTGTTCTGCATGTCCTGTAATCTATATTTAATGTTAGGAAGCAGAGCTTTAAAGAGCGCCACAGCTGGCCTGTTTGCTAATTAATGACATTTTCCCCTTTAATTACCATTCAGTGTGAGCCCGTGCTTTACTCCACACTGTCTCTGCATTATTTTCTCTTTCCGTCTTCTTTCCTCATGATTTTTTAAAATATATACAGTCATTTTCCTTTCAGCTATCATAATTACTCTTTTTTATGTTTTCTAAGCTAGTTATCTCCACTGTCAGACAAATCCTCACTTGTTATCTCCCTCCATTTGCATTAGCATTAGTTCTTCTTGACTGAGAGCAGCAAAATCAACTTTTCCACTTTAAACATTAGTTTTTAAATCAGAATAACAGCCCACAAAGTGTCAAAATGGAGGACAGCATCTATAACAGAGACTACCAGTGGCCTGCTTTCCGCACTGTGTAACTTTTTCATGTGAGTTTTGGCTCTGACAGGGACAGAGAGCCTGAGTGTAAAGGCTGCACACTCAAGCTTCACAGATGAACACTTGAGGATGTGGCCATCCTTTCAAAATAAAACACCCTTCAGTCTTTGTTTTTTAAAACGAGCAATGACATTGACGATGATTGGATTTTGATTTTCAATATGCTAAACAATCTACAGCCTCAGTTGAAAGGGGTTGGCCCCTAAGTCTAAGGGCGAAGGGTTTGCTCTCGTGCTCAAATTTAATTTAGTTTTAGTCTTTTGCCTCAATGTCTTTTAGTTTTAGTCACAATTTGACCATCTAAATTGTTTTAATTTTAGTCTACTTTTAGTTGATGAAATTTCACATTTTAGTCAATGAAATCTACTGCAAATTTTGTCAACTAAAATATGAAGTGTAAAGTGTGAGGCATTTTTGTTTCCTTGAATTCCTGAAGTCACGTTTTACACTTGGATAAAATGAAACATTTAATAACCCTTTCTTAAATGCTAGTAAAGTCTGAATGTATAAATGAACAGAAACAAATTGAGCTTTTGTGTGAAATGCAGTCACCTTTATTTAGGCTACCTGGCAGAGCATCTCAGTTACAATACCAGAATTGACAACAAATAGTGAATCTGTTCTACATGAATATATCAATTCATAAAGAGAGGAGCTCTGATTGGATCGCTCCCCAACTTATCCCACCACCACCAACCAAAGTGGCTGTGATTGGATATATTCCTAACTTTTCCCTACTTTCTACATGACCAAATTAGGTCTGATTGGATTAAGTCTCTGTCACACATTTTAGTCTAGTTTTTATTTGTTGACGAAAATGTCAGTTAATTTAGTTTTTGTTTCTGTCCATGTGCACTTGTTTTTATTAGCTACTGTCTAGTTTTCATCAGGGGAAAAAAGGTTGTTGATGAAAACCATGATGAAAATAATTAGTCAACAAGATTAACACTGGTTGCTATCACAGGGCTTCAGTCAACCTGATGAGCATGTCTTTGGTCTGTGGGAGGAAGCTGGAGTGCTCGGAGAGAACCCACGCATGCACAGGAACATGCAAACTCATGGGGGACCCCTCAGAGAATAAAATCCAGTGTTTCTATAAATCATCCGACACGCATGACAAAGCAAGTCTGCCAAAACCACAGGGGCCGAATGTGCAGTACCCGGTGAGACAATGTGACTGTGAAGATTGGGGGGACGTTCCCCCCTCTGTCTCTCTCTCCCTTATTTCCATCCCTTTTCTCTCTCCTCTTTTCTCTTTGCGTCTCAGATCTCAGATCGGTTGTTTGTCTCCCCGGGGAGAGTGAGCAGGAGCTGAGTCTCCATCTGTCTCTCAGCCTCGTCATCCCTCTGCCCTCCACCCCCTTCTCACCCCCTCCTCACCCTCTCTCTCTCTCTCTCTCTCCCTAGGATCTCAGGCTGTCACCACCTGTCAGATGCCCATCTCTCTCCCTCCCTCTCTCTTCCTGTGTCCAACTGTCAAATGCAATTTGAGTGAACTTCAAATGCCTGGTAAGACTGAAATGTCAAAAACGGTGCACTTCTGTTGGTTTGCTTGAAGTAAGTTGTCTTAGAAAAGTATTCACAAGAAGCATACAGAGCTATTCTTGGAAAACTGTCCTGTGGTCCAAGGCTAAGCTATATCAGCCAATTTTAGATGTCAACTGAAATACTTGTTCCCCTCACAGACGGGCCAGACCTCACAAAGTCACCCAGAGTTCCTTGTTGTTGCTTAAGTGCAGCTGATGTGAAATGTCTGGCTCTATCATACATGGTGATATAATCAACAACATGATAACCCAAGACTGGCATTTCAGGATTTGTCTCGCACCTTTGACATCAACAAGATATATTTCAGATCTGACCTATAGGATTTGAGCTCAGTGGGACCCTCTGCTTACATTTAGCAAGATGAGTGTAGCTATGTAACCATATTGGATTAGGCTACTTAAACTAACCCTCCTAACATGTCATCTAGATTATTCTATTTAAGCTTCTTTTTGAAGGATAGCTACATTATGGGGCTTTTGCTTTGGCTTCATTTTTTGACGTAAAAGGCTACCACTTGGTCTACACCTTTTTTTATGCCATCACGTCTGTATCTCAACTTCTACTAGGATATTTAGTCCATATTGTCCTCTTCTTCACACTTTGACAAATCTACTGTCATTTCCTCTTTGCTGTCTTATTTTCTCAGGAAAGACCATTTGCTGTTTTTTTACCTATGAGCTTCTTTAAAGGAAAAGGTTGGAAACCACCGGTCCAGTGGGTTATGTCCTTGTGCCCTGTGTATTGAAGCTCTTGCCTAAATGCAGGCGATCCAAGTATGATTCTAACCTGTGGCTTCTTTTCTGCACATCTCCCATCTCTATCTTGCCCATTTTTTGGACAAATGGACGTATAATGCAATCTATCCAAAGCAAATCTAAAAAGTAAAAGGTAAGCAATTTAATTAATTTAAATTTACACATATTAGTTACCTAAAAGATTTAAGTACAATCATTTAAATCAGTCAGCAACACATTTCAGAGCCTTTTTCACAAATTCTTTATATTTTTAAGTCATTTCAGGTCCAAAATCCCAGTCAAATGCTTTGTCTAAGCCGGCCACTATTGTCCTTTTTACTTCTAAGAAATTGGCTGTTGCCATGCTACGATGATGCTCTACAACATAGATGTAAACAAAGCTAAATGACTGGTTTTAATGGCTTTTAGTTTTTTTTTACTTGGACTGTGTCAGATTAAATTCATGTTGCTATGTCTTAACCAAAGCAATGAGTGGCCACTTTGAGCACAGAAATGGTTATGCTAATTTGTAAAGAGGATCTAAGGTTAACATTGGCCTCACTCTATTAAACCAACTTCATTTTGTTTGCCAATTTTACTGTTATCTCACGTTAAATTGGTTTTAAAAGGGTCTCAACTTAAGCTGTTTCTTGAGTGTTTTCTAAAGTTTAGACTGGTTGACTACACAAGATTTGGATTGTTCATTTAGTCAGTTTTAAAATCCCTCAGACAGAAATATTTCCGATCCCTAACCCATGTGAACATGCTGATAAAAGCCTGATGCCCTCCAAATTTCCTCTTTTGGTTACCTTAGTCACTCTCCTTTTTTTCAACCCTGCACTTATCCAATCACCTTGACATGGTGGAAATTACAGAGGTGTGGTTTCTCTCTGACATCCTCTGAGAGACATCTGAAGGAGGCAAACTGAACTTAGTCCCATAAGGTTTCATCTGTAAATTTAGGAGAACATTTTGATGTGCTGGTAATGATATCACATTTTGGTCAGTTTTACTGAGTATTAAAATATGCCAGGTTTAGTGCCTCATGGGTGGGATCAGTTATAACTTTGAGACTTGAAAATCTTACAGCCTCATGAAATGGAGCTGAGGATGTAAAAAAGGTTCCCAAGATGGAGGAATATCAGACCCTCTAAAGAATATAAGAAACAGGTGGAGTAGCTTTGGCTTTTCTCCCCCTTTGGAGCTGTTCATAGGAAGCTGTACCTCTTCCTTCAGCACAGATCCCAAGGGTTTAATTTTACTAAATGAGAAATTAGTCATCCTGCCGAGGAGACTGAGTGTCAGTCAGGGTCAGCATGAGTGAATAAAGTTGTTTTTCTTGTTTTTGATGTCTAATGAGAGTCAAACTTCTTAGATTAAACTCCATCAGTTAAAGTGAAGACATGCTTGCTGCCCACACGTCTTCGTTAAACATCTTAATGCTTTGACATAGTTGACTAATTGCCAGTTGCTAAGAGAAAAAGAGATCATAGGAGGGTACAAATAGAAGCGCAGATTAGTGTGAGACATGAACATTACGAAGTTCAAACTCGTATAACCAACCACGGTTTGATTGATTTATCTGTCTGATGAAGTGTTGGAGCAGAACTAGGACCCTTTTTATCCAATGAAATTGAGTTTGTTGGTGACTAGTAGCTACTCATTTGTGCTTGAAACAATACTACCATTGCTCCCATTAACTCAGAATGGGTGAACATGAGAAATTCAGCCATTAAAAAAAACATGCTTTCATAAAGTTCCTGTACATCTCACCCCCTCCACCTGCCCTGTTACAATAATGATACTTTTGCAGTTCACAACCAACTTCCACATTTTATGTTTAGTGTTTTACTGGGTCTTGAGACTGTAAAATGTTATAGCACCCTGTATTGGTTTCTTCAGCCGTCTTTTCACCAGCCTGTCAATGTCCCTGTCTCTGTTGGAAACTCAAGGGACTGCAGTTCTTTGCACTTCTGCACTGGCTTCATTTTTTTAGGTTGCGACTCAGTCTGGCTTGAAGTGTTGGCTACAATGCTCTATACTTCCTCCACAATTCTCGTTGGTATTACAAAGCTGGGGTCATTCCAGCCTTTAGAGAGATTTATTTTGCTTGAGGTTGTCAAAATCACATTAGAATCAACCACTTGTGCTAAATTCCAGAAGGAGGCTGTGCAAAGAGGCCCCTGAACAATCTAGAATATAACAACAGGGATGAAAGATGGAGGCAGGTGACGTGAAGATGGATGCCATTACCAAGTGACAGGCATTGTGTTCAGAAGTGGACACCGACCTTTATCACTTTAAACCCCCCTTTGTTATACCGTAGAAGAGGCCGGCGCAGCTCCACATCTTCCTACTCCCACCAGGACCCACCTACTACCTCGCTGTCCAAAATTAATCATTTTCATAAAAAGTGTTTGGATAGAATTAGGGATGCATGATATTATCCCATCAATATCAGTATCAGCAGATATTTGTCTAACAAGTTGATTATGAAGATGTGAACATTTTTGCTGATATTTTGACAAAATAATTGGCCATAAATATCCCATATATTGGCTGTAATATTGGAAAAGTATACAATTGTGCCATGATGGTTTCCCTCATCATCGCTCAAAAATTTGTATGTATTTTTGTTGTTAATATGTTCAAAATAAATAAATAAAATAAAAATAAATACAATAAAATAATTTCATAAAGAATAAAATGAACTTTTCTTGCTGCTTAAGGTGAAGCTTTGTGCTCTTAACACAAAACATTGGAATCAATATCAGCGATGAGTTTGGAAACAGTGGAATTTCAAATATCTACAAAAATTCTATATTGGCATCCCCAGATAAGAAAAGGCCTCTGAACATGTTCTTATCTGAAGACATTTAAAGAAAGTGTGTCATGAGTACGTCATCATTGTATTGGTTCGTTTATAAAACGCTACTTGACAACCTGAAATCTCTGTGGATGGACCCCAGGCTGGGAACTAAAGCAGTGAAGAAACATCTGGGCTGAGAATGGCCTAGAATTTATCAGGTCAGTGCAGGAGATACCTCCAGAAGTGGTGGAGAACGGCCAAACCAACTTCCAGATACAGACGGGTGATCTAGTGACAGCGAACCAACCTGACATTGATATGGAGGACAAACATCAGAAGAGCATACTGGTGGATGATGTAGAGGAACAGGAGAAGCTCAAGACATACCAAAAGCTGGAAAATGTGGTCAGTGAAGGCAACAGTGGTGCCTGTGGAAGTAGGAACACTTTGGACCTTGACCCCAAAACTGGGGTAGTGGCTCCAGCGGATTCCAGGAACAACATTGGAGGTATGGAGGAGAAGCTAGGATACTGTGCTGGACCCTGAAGCTCCCAGTCTGCTGGCAGAGGACTCTGGTGGAAATGGGTTCCTGTTGCTGCTACTTGCACTCATGTTCCAGAGGGTTGTAGCTAATTGCAGTTACCCCTTTATTAATGCCAAGTGTTTTGGATATACATTTATCTGAGACCTCTTCTCCACTTCACTTTATGATGGATACTATAAACCCCTCATAACCCAGAGCACCAAAGAGTCAAAATATGTCAAAACTGCTAAAAAAGCATGCTTAAAAATTCCTGATGTTTGACCCAACAAACTTGCGGATACCAGCAAGAGCTGACCTCTGCCCAAGCTGTAAGCTATCACGTTGTGTCCTGGTCTAAGCTATTCTCCCTGTTTTATACAAGACTCTTAACTGTCAAAAATAAATATAAAGGTAGCTTGTAGCTAGCTTTGGCCTTATCTGTCCAAATCAAAGAGTGTACAAGCAGAGCTGATACACAACAAAACTTTGCTTGGCAGTAGTAGAAGCTGTTTTTGATTCAATGCAATAAATTTAGACTGAAAAATCCCACATCACAATGATGTTGATTTGTGATTAATTGTGGAGCCGTAGTTAATACAATTTCAAAATTCAGCAAAAGACTCAAACACGGCAAAACAAGTGGCCTCATAGGTGTGAGCCCTTCTCACTTTTGCGTTCAACAGAGATGTTAGCTTTTACTTTCTTCAACTTTAATTGGTTACTTTTTGCATCTAAATGCTTTTAAGGCTCTTAAATTTGTAATATGCTGTTGTCATGTTGGACTTGTGTGGTTATAAAGGTTGCTGGTTTGCCTCCTTGAGTTTGGTGAGGCCTTTCTTTTTGGAGTTTGCATGTTCTGTTCTTTCATCAAGTGGTCTGATACAGGGCTAGGACCCCAAACATCACATCTGTGGTAAAATCCCTCATTAAACTGCATCTGGGGCAAAACTTTTGCCTCTCTGCTACTGTTTTTTGCATTCAGCACCCAGTATTGAACTTTTCTTGGGATGTGTGTGCTTCTTCTTCTTTCTTTCTACAAGTTTGCATTTTCTCTCCGTGCATGCGTGGGTTTTTCCAGCAAACTCTGGCTTCCTCCTACAGACCAAAAACATACTCATTTGGTTGATTTTTGACTACAAATAACCCAGATGTCTTAGTGTGAGCACCAAAGCAGCAATCCAAATATATCAAATCAGCCAAAAAAGTGTGTTTTTGGATTTCTGTGTGAGGTTATTTATACTACCAAATGCTCCTGATGCTGTCACAGCAGAGACACTTGACCAAACTCCTTCGATTCTCCGTTTCTAAACCTCTTGGCAGCTGAACCATCCTTCTTCCTCAGTCTCCCGGGCTCCTTTAGTGTCGCAACTGTGAAAATACGAGGACCAAAACGCTCCAGTTATCCTAATTCTGTCCCTCTCCCCTTTTAGCCGTCCCACTGCCAGTCGCCTGAATCAAATCTCACCCTCCAGTCATTCACTCCGGGCTGTGGGATGTCTGCCTGTTCCTTTTGCCTTTATTTACGCCACATCTGCGAATACATCCACTCCTCTCCCACAGCAGCAGACGACAAATCGCATCCCCACTCCAGCTTTTGTCAGCCACCTAAATCCCGTCCCCGTCGCTCCATTGGCCCGGCGGTGGAATGGGAAAACCTTAACTCACTCCTGCAAAGCCCCGGCAGACGGTGGCCGGGGACCCCGCTGCCTCCGATCAATTCCACTTCCTGTGAATATCAGTAAATCAAGCGGCTCCTGGATCCCTCCCTCCTGGCCCATTGACGCAGACTAATTCTTCTGGTTTCCTCGATAGTGATCTCGCTAAGACCCCCAGTGAATGGCGGCAAGAGAGAGAAAGAAGTAGTGTTGTATAAATCGCAAGCCAACAGGTCTACGGAGCAGGGATTAGCGGGTAAAGTGGATTAGGAAGAGGTATTCTGATATTCCGCCCAGGCTGCAGAGACGGTCTTTAGAAAAGCAGAGAAACATCTGCTGGGGCTTAGCGAGGCAATGAGAATGAGAATGGCTAGAAGACACATGCGTTAACACAGTGAGAGATTTGAAACAACGGAGCCATGGCACGAGAACGAGGCCGCCGAACGCAACAAAACACTTTAAAATAAATATATAACAGAGCGTGCAGCAGAACCCCGGGGTGCTTGTGTTCTTGGCTGCGAGTGTGTGCATCTAAGCGAGTGTATTTTTAAAGACGGAGTGTGTATGTGTGATTTTTTTCAATTGAGAGCGATTGCACCAGCTCGACAGGTCCTGGCAAATTAGAGCTCATCTCCTGATTGAAGCCTTTGTATTCTGAGATCCACGGGACGCTCACTCTTTATTCCTCGTCTTTTACCTCTGTCTCTTGTTGTCTGCTCCAACACCTTTATTTACAGCTCCATCGCCGCGCTGACATAATGAGGACATGAGCTCCAAATGAGATGAAATGAGGTAAAACAAGGCTCCTGTCAGCACCGCTTTCTGGACAGCTTCTAAAAACAGCCAGCGCCGCTTTTTTTGTTTCCTTTAACAGGGCCATTAACTTGGAAGGAAGCCTTCAAAGTCCCGCTCCGACTGAGCAAACAGTCCAACAGGACGATGAAAACGCGGCTGAGTGTGATGCCTCTTTGATGGGACAGGCGGAGACGCTGCACGGCCCAGTGCAGATCTAAAACAGAGATGGAAGTCGGAGGAATTTAGCATCACAAAGATTTGGGTGACAGGACTTTACTGAACTATTTTTACTTTTGCTTGTGATGAAGCAGACAAAAATACTTCAGCATCAATGAAGTCATCATCAAACAATAAGAATACATGCATTTTTAGAGAAAGTCTGTCAGAATATTCAATTAATAACTCCTTTTAATGTTTATCACACTCGCTCTTAAGGTAGTTGTCAACTTGGTGCAAAAAATCTCGAGTAGTCTCATGTTTGCAGCATGAATCCAAAATAATTTCTCTTTACAGTGAAGATAAGACATCAGATTGGAAAGCATAAACTGCATTCACACACCAACATTTTGGCCAACTTTTGATATAGCACCCAGTATCGAACTTTTCTTAGGATGTGCGGGCTTCTTCAGTCTTTCTATAAGTTTGAATTTTCTCTCAGTACATGCATTTGGTTGATTGGTGTTTTCTTGTGTGTATTTTATGCACATTGTGGATAAGATTGATTTTTAAACTGTAATCCTTGACTATTTATTGATTCTCTTTTTATCTGCTTTACCTTGACTATTCATCATTACTGTTTATTTATCTACAGCACAGCACTTTACTGACTGAATGCACTTGTCTGATTCTTTAGCCTTTGGCTTTTTGTAGTTTATGTGCCTCCCTTTTCACTTGTGCCTGTATGTTTTATGTTTTATCATGTACTGGTGTGCTGATGCCTGCTGCAAAACACATTTCCCATGGGATTACAATATATGAAGTTGAAGTTGACTCCAAATAACCCTGAAGTCTTCATGTGAGTAAAATGGTAGACTCTCTCTAAGTGGCAACCCTGTAATTTGCTAGCTAAACAGTCCAGGGTGTATCCTGCCTCTCACCCAATGACAGCTGGGATTGGCTGTAGCCTCTCCTGACTCAGAAAGTGATAACTGATATTGATAATGGATGGATAGAGTGGTTTTGACCATTGAAAAGCTGAATTTATGCTGCTTTCACATTAACATTACTCATGGGTTATCCACGGGTAAACAACTGACATACAACTACCGACTTGACCTGACTGACTTCTTTGACCAACAGGGACAACGTCAAGTGCTACAACTCCATGTTTTGAGCTAAAAAGATGAAATATTTACAGTTATTTGGAACAAAAATCACTGGAGAGTGTCTGGCAATCGGCCATATACCAGACAATTCCCCAAGTCCCTCCAATCCGAGTCCCAAATTGAGTCAAGTCATTTGGGTCCAAGTCTCAAGCAAGTCCCAAGTTTTTTCTGCTGTGAGCAAGTCAAGTCAAGTCAAGTCGAGTCGAGTCACAGGTTATGTCGAGTCGAGTCCCTCACCATTGTTCCCCAGCCCACCTAAAAAAGCACTCAGGTTTATATCTTGAAGAGAGAAACCTTATCTTCCTAAGGTCAATGTCCATAAAGAGCCTGCAGACTAGCCTGCATGGACTAAACCAGCATAAAGCTGTTCATTTATCCATTACAACATTACATGTCTGATCATTTCGACCGCGGTAGATGGAAAAGGCTACATTCCATTTAAGAAATGGCATGTTTGATACAAAAAAATACGTTTATTTGGAGAATTTTGCATCATTTTAATTACAGGCTCAAACTGCCTTTCTGACATTTCTTTAAAGTGTATTTTTTTAGAGGTAGCTACCTTAACAAAGGCAAACAAAGTTACAGTATGAATGAACAGTGCAAAGTGCTTCTGTAAACAGCACACAGCAAATACTTCTATAAAAACAACATTTAACTTAAGAGCTATCAGAATATTTAAAAAATGAGCACTCTAAAAGGAAATAAGAGCTGGGGAAATGCAACCTTTCCCAAGTAAAATCAGTGTTTCCCCTTGCTTTGATGCTTTGGGATGGGGGGGCATGGTCTGTCGTTCAGGATCATCTATATTAATCACTTTGTTTGTTTATTCACTCATCTATCTGTCTGTATTAATCATTTTTTATTTATTCATTCATCCATCTATCTTTCTTCATTATTTTCTGTTCATTTTTTCATCTGTCTGTCTGTCTGTCTGTCTGTCTGTCTGTCTGTCTGTCCGTCCGTCCGTCCGTCCGTCCATCCATCCATCCATCCAGTGGTGTAGTCTGGTTTATTCTGATATATGCACCGTCCACTGAAAACAGCTCTGAGACCCACTTATGGGCCTCCACCCACAGGTTGAGAACCGCAGCACTAGTAGATTGTATTTGAAGCTTGATCCTTCAAAGATTGTTCTTATATCATGGACAATAAGTGATCCAGGATCCCTCAGGATGAGTTTATCGTTTAGAAAACAGAGAGTGAGTGAAAACAAGAGCTGGACTGATGAAGAATGTTGAGTTTTGATTCATCAAAGGCTGACTCGTCATTTTTTAAGTCTTTGTGTTCACTTAAACCGGGCACATGAGTTATCAAGACACCGTTTGAATGATAAAATCACACAAAGTGACTGATGATCCCTCACTGTCCCTGTGATGCGCGTCTATCTGCGTCTTTACGCGCACCGACAGACGGAGGAGCGCGCGCAAAGATGCTGAGCAGGGATTTAGATCAAATGTTCACATGAACATCACATGAAAGTCTGTCTTCTTCTTCAGCTTTTCCTTTCTTTCTCTGCTCTGTGTGAAAGCGTTAGTTAAATCAGTGAATGTTTCATTCATGTTCTGCGCTGTTTAACTGAAGGCAGCGTTTGTTTTGTTGAATGGTTTTACGTGAATAATCAGACTCTGTGCAGGAGAGAGAGGATGGCTTGCGCAGCATGCAGCGTAAATAGTCAGACGACAGGTCGGAGAAGGGTCAGAGGAGAGGAGAAATGCATTTTGCATTTTAATGAATAATGAAACGATAGTGACGCATTAGACTCTAAAATTGCGCAAATTAGAGTAAGCTTTTTTATTTGATAAAGAGAATGCCTGATAAACGCCCTTTTGATTAAAATAAAAATCAAAGAATGTTTTTTTTTTTCTTTAAATCTGCTCTTGAATTTATGGGTGGGGATCCTGTTGGCACAGCGGGGGTGTCCGTTGCGACGGCGGGGCGCCGACCCAAATGAACTAAAGGGGAAACACTGAGAATTATTTGTGCAAGTTAATGTCCTGTTTAAATGTTCTAGAGTCAAGTAGTGCCTGTATTACATACACTGATCATCACTGTAACGGACGCGGATGTGTAGTAGGAACGTATGTGTGTAGCTACTCTGTCGTGTGTGGGACAATAATAGGTGACGGACCGAGTGTACTATGAATGGCGCATCAACAAAGTGAATCTAAAAGGTAAAAGCTCCGTATGTCTCCTGCAGAGCATGTGAGTGGAGTGGAGCAGTGAGATTTCCCGCTCCTCGCTCACACAGCTGTTCTCGCACCCCGCTCAGAACGGATGCACACCGCTCCGCTCATTACCGCTCTGACGCTCACTGACCCGCTCCACTCAAATCATTCACCACTCAATCTACGAAAATATGGAAGCACATTGCATTCACTGGATAAAAAAATTAGACGATTGCAGGTGACCTGCACTGAGGTCTGAGAGCTTTTGCGCTGTCCGTGGTGCTGATCCGAGTTGTCAACATTCAGTTTCCGACAGAAAACAGTGTGGGTGGCTGAACAATTAATTACACGCAGATGCACTCTGTGTGAGACATGCTTCAGACGCTTGGTGTGAGCGGTACCGGAGCGAAATTGGAGCGGGATGGAGCGACAGATGAGGTGCCGCTCCAGCTTTTTAGAAAAAACCGCTCCACACTCTGCTCACATGCTCTGGTCTCCTGTCTGGCTCTTCATATAATGCCTGAGCATCGCATGTAACAATCACAGTGCGTGTGTGCTGCCAGCCTGTCAGTGCTTCTCCCTTACATGAAAAAATACGGAGCCTTTCCGAACCTGATCGAGAGCGCGGCATGTACACAGACCGCTCTGATCATGCTAGAATGATATGATATCCAAGTGAAAGAAAAACATATGCTACAATTTTTCTGAGTCATGTTGTCTCATGTCAAGTCGAGTCTGAAGTCATAGTCTCCCGAGTCCGAGTCGAGTCCCGAGTCTTTACCTGGTGACTCCGAGTCGAGTCGCAAGTCATCAGATTAGCGACTCGAGACGACTTGAGTCCGAGTCCCTATGACTCGAGTCCAATTGTCTGCAATATACTACAGGAAACAATGACAATGTTTACTGTGTGACTGGGCTCTAAGTTATCACTTTAAATCCATTATTATTTTTTTTTCTTAAAGTTTGTGGATCAAATCCAAGTGAACTTCGGGTTAAAAAAAAAGTTTCTCTCTGACCTTTCTGCACCGTTCTAACGTGCGTCTCTTTAAGTGTGGTTGTATGCCAGTGTGCATGTATGGCCCCATGTGAAGCAGCTTAAGTCCTGTCAGGGTGTGGTAGGTTAAATATTGATGCAGAGCGGCGTCTGACCGGTCCCAGGGGGGATCGGTGTAAAGGTTGAGTCTCTAACAGCAGGCTCAGGGGAGCTCCAGTATATCGCTCTCTTCCTCTCCCCCAGGGTCACATTTCCCTCATTTCTCCCTCAGCCTCTGTGGACTAACAGCAGCAGTAAATACATCCTATATTTCCTCTCTTTATGTTTTTTAGTTATTCAAAGCCATGGAGATATTCTGTGCCAAATCTGCAGGCTGCTGCACATTTCTGTCCATTTATCTGACACTGCAGCGGCGTGTTGTGTCGACACCAAAGGAGAGGCAAACAGGCTGCTGAGGCGCTGTGATGCTCGCTTTCTTCTCCGCTGGAAAACAAGGAGAGTGGTTTGAGGCAAATGCAGGCAGACTTCTGACATGATGTTAGTTATTATTATCAACTAGTGGTGCAATGTGCAATCCAAAGGGCGGCTACAGATGGGTAGGCATGTTCATAAGACACTTTCTACACAGCAAACATACATGAAATATGTACTCCTTCAGAGAGGTTTCTGAAAAGCACTATGACCTTGACTATGACGAAACAGAGAATACAAATCAACGGATGACCTGAGCTCTGGAAAGGGTTCTTCAACGAGTCCTGACTGGACAAAACGTAGCAACCATAGACTTGCTTTAGAAAAGGTTTGTGACACTCAACAGACAGTAAAGACAGATTAAGACCCAAAACAGATATTCTCCAGTCCAATTTAAGTGAGACTGCACAACTTGTAGCTTCAATATCCTGTTCTTAGCTGAGAGCAGGGGTCTGCTAATGCTGTAGTCCATCTGCTTCAAGATGTGATGTGGAGTATGGTCTTCTGCATTGAGTTTTGATCTTCCTTTTATCTAGAACCACTCTGACCTTTCTCCTGTGACCTCTGATTTGATTTGAAAATCGTTAATGTCCTCAAAGGGCAATTTGGTTTGCAACAGAAGTTAAAACACACATTCTTATAATATTTCACATCACAGAAAAAGCCTACAAACAGATACCTCAGTCACAATACAAGTAAATACATGTAAATACACCGAGTCAGCACAATTTCACAAGTGCATCTTTCCCATCAAGCTTGCCTTCAGCTCGTTTAACAAACTAATGGCCATTGGGACAAAGGATTTAAGGTAGTTATTTAATTTGGCCTTGCAAGTGAAAGCTTACTTTCTCTTAGGCTCCTTAGGCCTCTTAGGTTTACACGAAAACATAAACGTCCAAAAGTCGGTCCAGGATGAAAAGTTTTAAAATGTATCCATCTGTGTAGACGAGATTCAGCGTTTCACCCTGTTTTGAAATGCCAGTAATAGGAAGTTCTGAAATACTCAGACCAGCTCACCTGTCTCTATCAATCATGCTGTGTTCGAAGTTGCTTACATTACCTGTCTTACACTGATTTCTAACTACACATGTGTGTCAAACATTGAGTTGCATCGCGCAGCATCACATTCATCATGTAGCGTCGCATTGCACAGCATCGCACACCCACTGTTCACACTGGATCTGCCAAAAATGTCTTTTATTTCCTATCTTCCACTTTTAAACAGTTTGAATTCTTTCTTGTACAAGTGGAGAAATGGACGTGCAGTTCTTTGCTTTGCCAAGAAGTGGATTCCAAGACTCGTCTATTTGTCGCTCTTTTATTTGATTTTGGCTTCTTCTTCATCATTGAAAGTGAAAGTAAAGCGTCTCAGAGTGAGATAAATGCTGCTCTATCCTCACTTTGACACTCACATGCATATAATTATTCTGATTTTATCTTGTTCAGTAAGGACGGGGTTTTGTTCAGTCTGATACTTGGTTTGGACTTTAGGGTTATTTTGACCATGTCTCCATGCAAAAATGGATTGTGTTGCTTCCATGTGATTGTCTGATATGTATTAAGTCTTTGTTATTTAGGCTTGAGTGTCGACTGAAGCTGCAAACAGCAAGCTTGATCATGTAAAAAGCTAATTTTAGAGGGTAAACTACAACATTATGTGCAGTTAATACTATTTCGTGCAGAAGTTGCACCAACTGTGTTCAAACTAATACATTTGTAATTTCATGAAGTCTTAAGTAAACAAATATACTTTCCTAATTTGCAAAGTGAGGCACCCTGCGTTCATCCACTGAGGATCTTCTACATATTTGTTTTAATATCACTGAGCGCTCAGTTCATTTGTTCAGAAAAGTTACCCTCAGTGTCTCAAACAAACACTGAACTTTTTCATTATTTTAATGAGTCTGTCTGCGCCACAAAGCCCGGGTTTTCCTCAGAACTCAAAGTTATTTCAGTATTTTGCACTCTGGAGTACAGTCTCTGCACTGGGCCACCGTTTAATTTAATTAAATTTAATTCATCTACAATGTACTTTGCCTCTGGTCCTTTCCCTTTATGTTTGAATAATAACTGCTCAGCTGTAGAATTTGGCTCCCCATGCCTCTCCTGTGAGGAACCAATTCCTGCAAAGTCATGGAAACAGACTGTGATGATGATTTCCACCGCCGCCGCTCACTGCAGACCAGAGGAGGCAAACGCAGGTCGTTCAGGGTTTGAAACTCTGTGTTACCCTTCATCACACTTTGTCTGGATCACCACCAAAGTGTTATGTAAAACCACAGACTTAGCAAGAGTTTTTTATTCTAGTGAGCTGGTCTTTTTTATTTTCTTGATAATTCTGTCAAATATTCTAATTTTAAGTTATGATTAATGATTGAGGTCAAAGAGATGTATTCTCTGATTTTAACTGTCAGATTTGTTATTTCAAAAAGCGCTGCCTCAGAGACGTCTTCAAAAGGCTCAATCTGTCAAATACACTGTTCAAGACTGATTAAAGTTCTTAAATATGAAGGGGTGCATGTACAAAATGAATAACACCCACTGATCCCTGGGTACTGTGAAATCCTTTACACTTCATCAGTTTAGCGAACTTTCTCTCTGTGATAAAGAGTAAAGCTGAGAAATTTACATAACAAATTCCTCTTTGCTCTGCTTTTGCTTATATATATATATTTTTTTATTCTTAAACTAACTGAACTACCATTTGGATAAAAAAAATGGCGATATGTCATCAGCCTTACCAAGGAAAACAGGACTCACAATAGATACAATTAGCAAAAAGGCAATGTAGATTACATTTGACTTGTCCATTGAGCTGTCAGTGAGTTTTTTCATTTAAAATGAGATGTTCAAAGGAGTGGTAGTGTCCTTATTTTACATTACTGTGAATATAGGGTGCTTTAACCTTTGAATTTTGACTTTTAAATCAATGATTTATTTGGAAATCCTTTAAAACATTATTGAGATACTAATTTCAAAATACAGAGCAAAACATGCAACACAATAACCGTGATCCATGACCTCTGACCTGTAATCCTTTAGTTACATTGAATATCTGTGCAAGTTTGAGGGAAAGTGTTTTGGAAATATTGCATTATCAAGAATGACCCAAAAAGATAAGGATGAGTAGGTGCTGAAAAGCAGACAAAAATATGTGGGGAAAAGACGAGCCTTTCATTTCACACTCCACAAAATCTCAGCTGATATTCTTGTAAACGATGCAAATCTCACCCCTGTGAAGACAAACACAAATATTCCATAAGGTTTACGTAGGAGAACTCGCACATATTCCCTCGCACACCTGGGCTGTGTCGTCCAGCTGCTGGGATTGAATAACAAGTTGTAAAGCGCAAAGAAGAGAGGACAGCCCGAGAGAGATGGACATCTGGACTGAGAACAGAGAGAGGGAGCCAGAAGGGGGGAGGCAAATGGTGAGAAAGAGCGAGAGAGGGAACGAACATCTGGCTGTGACACAGCCCTCGCGGGCATTTTGCATTTGGACATTTGTAATGTGAGTCCAAAGAGCTTCACTGCCTGTCTGTGTGGGGCCATGAGGCAGAATGCCGATATCATCCCAAAACTGAAGTGATACATTAATTGAGGAAAGCTGTCCGCTGTTTGAGAGCTGATTGTGTGGTTGATTTAAGATGAGAGAGTGGAGATGAAATATCAGTTCAGCTGGCACAGGTAAAGATGCAGATGGAAATTTAAATATGACAGAATTATAAAAATGTCACATATAAATGATGTTTTTAGCCGTTATTTCAAAGAAACTCCAGAAAAAGCAGTCCTGGTACTCTTGGACAGCCTGTTACTAAGTTCAGGAGCTGCCCCTGCAATTATAGGACCACATCTGGATCTAAAATTTGAACATAAAACTGTTTTGGCCCTCATAAGATGAAAGGAATATAATCTTACAAGCCACCTCATCGGGTAAACCCTGATAAGCCTATCACATGGCAACTCAAAGCATGTAGGCATGTAGACTTGGTCAAGACAACCGGCTGAAGTTCAAACAGAGTATTAGCATTTTTAAACATACCAAATCTTGAAGCAGATGTGATACAGCAGGAGATGGCCACACTGTCTGCCACTCCTGTCAGCAAAGAATGGGAAAATAAAGGCCACAGTTAGCCAAAGAGACGGAAACCAGACAGCAGATAATTGGGAAAATGTTGCTCGGTCTGGTGAGTCCAGATTTCTGCTGCCACATTCGGAAGGTGGTGTCAGATTTTAGCATTAGCAACATTAAAGCACAATGCATCCTGCCTTGTATCAACAGTTCAAGATGGTGGTGGTTGTATAATGATGTGGGTGATTCTCAGCACACTTTAGGCCCTTAAGTACCAACAAAGTATCACATAAACCCAACAGAGTATTGTCAGCGACCATGTCCATCCCTTTATGACCACAGTGTTTCGTTGGACCTTGCACCAGGACCTTGTTGAATCCATGCCATGAAGAATTTAGGCTCTTCTAAAGGCAAAGGGGTTCAAATTTTGGGGCTTTGCTGACTTTATTACAGACAATAGGACATTAGATTGACTTAGAAAATGGAATGGGAGAATGACAAGAAGGAGCAAGGTCATAAAACTAAGACTTCCTGCAACAAGGATGATGACTTTGCTCTCCCAATGCTTGGACATAAGTGCAATGTGGCATTTTGGAGTCTTACGGCTTCGGGCTCATGTTTACCCCTTGATTTTTAAATTTCTTTAAACCATATAACAGCGTCCCTCAGGATGGCGGCTGGACTCAACCTTAGAGACAGGGTGAGGAGCTCAGACATCCAGAGGGAACTTGAAGTGGAGCTGCTCCTTCGCATCAAAAGGACTCAGTTAGGGTATTTCAGGCATCTGCTAAAGATGCCTCCTGGTTGACTTCCTGTGGAGGTTTTCCGGGCATGCCCAACAGGGAGGAGGCCCTGGGGCAGACCTAGAACTTGCTGGAGAGATTATGTATCCTATCTGGCTCGGGAATGCCTTCGAGGAACTGGAAAATGTGGCAGAAGAGAGGGAAGGCTGGGCTGACCTGCTGCAATAGAAGGTGGTTGGATGGATGGACACAACCACTAAAAACCACTTCAGCCCTTCTTCGTGACCCAAACCCCTAAGAGCTAGTCCTTGATCATTCACTACAACATAGCTTAGCATCCATCTTGACCTTTTGGAAGACTCCATGTTCGAGAAAAACAGACAAACTGAGCCGAAGAGAATAAGACAGAAACAAAGTCTGAGGAAAGTGTGTTGTCATTGACAAACCCGCAGAATCAAGTTCTGCTCCTAAAGCTGCTCCTAAAATCTGTCCTCCTCCTCCTCACTCCCTCCTGTGCTCTCCATCTTCTTCTCACTCTCTGGCTGTCTCTGGGTACGAGACTGTGTGCGCATCCTGGTGTGTATCTGAGTCTATCTGTGTGTGTGGGAGGTGTTTTTGGCAGCCGTGTAGTAGTGGAGTACAACAACAAAAAACTGTCCGGTTGGCATCCGCTCACATATCCCAGTATGCCCTTCGTCCTTTGCCTCATGCACCCCCCACCCGCCCTTCTCTTCCCCTCATCCCCCGCTCTTTTGTTTTCTCTTCTCTCTGCCGTCTTTCGCAGCACAGATGAAACTCTCTTCTTCACACATACTCCTACGCTGCCTTTACTCCTCTCTGTTGTTTTTCTTTTGTATCATTTGGCGATTTCATTCTCTGATCAACATTTAGTCCATTTCTCTGAAGGTCTGAGTGTTAAGCAGGGGTGATTTTTGCAATTTTGGGGCCAGCAAGAGGCCCTTCCTGACGTTTATTGGGATCTCTCTAACTTTAATTTAACTGGAGGCATTTTGAGGCATTTTTGGTACAAGGAAAAACTGATGGCTTCTGTTAGACCTCTGTTTTTGGCCCAGTTTACATGACAATGTTGAAACAGGAAACAACTGAAAACGCTGTCCATGCGTGCCAGACCGGTAGTTGGCAATGTAGGTTTGTAGTGAAACAGCAGCATTTCAACACGCGTCTGCGCACTGATGATATCAGGTGAAGACAAACTTTTCAGAAAAACAACAATGGCGAGTGGACATACAAAGACACAGGAGTTTTTTGTCTGGACAGACGACGAAGTTGGGCTGCAACTGGACGTGGCGCTCAACTACAAGACCAACAAATGTCAGGAGAATGTTGACTAGGAGCCTTCTTTTTCTTCTTCTTTGTTGTTTAATGGCGGCAAACCAACTTAGAGGCGCATTACTGCCACCAACTGGACATGAGTGTGGAACAGGAGATTTGTCGTTGTTCCTAGGCGCTTGCGCAACCGTTATCTGAAAGAGTACTGCGCGTGTGCTGCGCGTTATCATCTTCCCTGAAGACGCTGATTAATGTTTACATGGAGACGGATACGAGAATGTTTTCATAACTTTCCACTCTGGACCCTGGTTTCAAAAGTTTGTGGATTGATTCACCCCGGGCACCGTTCTCGTGTAAACGGAAGGCGAAAACGCAATGAAAACTTTACGTTTTCATCTGTTTTTGTTGTCGTGTAAACAGCCCCTTCTTCTCTCTCTTATTCTCATGAGGCCCCTTGTAGCACGAGGCACGAACAGCTGCTTCCTTTCCTTTATCAAAAAGCTGCTCATAGGTTTGCCGTCCTCTCGCTTTAATTCCGCCCAAATGACATTTGTGGCCTTCACTCCCCATGTGAACTCTGAGAAAGTGTGTTCTCTGTGATTCTTTCTGCCAAGTCCCAAAAGTCCTAATGAGGTTAGGAGGAGCAGAGAAATCTTCCAAAGTGAGGACATTTTGGCTCGTGCTCATGAGCTAATGTAACATTCACAATGACCTGATTTGAGTCCTTTGATTCTGAGAGGCTCCCAGGGCTTCCTCCTACAAAAGTCAACAATTTTATCACCAGTTTAGAAGACCCCGAGTTGACTCTCATTTGGCCAATTGAATCTTTGAAAGTCAGGACAGAGTTTCTCCGAGATTAGAAAACGGATCTCAGAATGAACATTTAATGAATATGTGGCATCAGTCCTCTGTCCCGTTCTTTTCAAATGGTCTGGGCAATTAAAGTAGATAAAAATTAACTTCACAAGACTTTCACAGTAGAAATACAGTTAAATTCAAAATAAGAGTAGCAATAGAGCGGGAAATGTCTTCTTTTATTTTATTTGGAATCACATAAAATAGACAATGGTGTAATGACTTGCAAACAAACTTCAAGCATGATCCCTCTTTTAAGTATTTTTTAAACTTAATTTCTAATCATATCTTGATATGAGAGACATAAAACCGAAGCAATGAAAAAAAATAAAATAAAAAAAATAAAAGCAAGAAGAGGCAAATTAACAACACAAAATTACACGTAACATTCGAAAATGAGGTTTCTCTTTTTAAATAAAACAGGAAAATATTTTCAAGCAGTTGTCTGTAAAATAAATATGAATCCAAACAAAAAAAGATGTGTTTAGTGAGGATGAAGATTTTTCCACGACTGTTTAAATTTGTTCTTCTGAAGCTGCAATAAAAAGGTGATTATTTAATTATTTCCCCTCAGTGTCAACATTTATTGGCATTGGCAGTACTTCTTGGGGGTGGCACGGTAGCAAGTGCGTGCCTCACAGCAAGAACATTGCTGGTTTGAACCCTGTGTTGATCAGGGTCATTCTGTGCGAATTTTGCGTGCAAATCACCTTCCAGCAAAGTTTTGCATGAATGGCGTGTCTTTGCAAATAGCCAATCATTCTTCCTGGAGGTGGGCAGAAAAATTCATTCATGTCAGAATCACAATTCTAACTGTCTTATATTCTTAATCAAATAAAAGAAGTGTTTGGATTTGAAATTTAAAAAGGTGTTGGTCCTCCTATTTCAAGTTTTGCTGCTCATACTGCACCTGCGCGGACTCACGTAGTAGTGCATGCTTGTACTAGCCAGTCATGCTGCTTAAGTTAGCTTGTTAGCTCTCCAATCTGTTCGCTTGCTGCATTGAGAGACCATTTGCTCTCTGCATCACCTGTTAGCTTGTTAGCTTGCTGCATTGCTTGTTAGCCAATTAGCTCGTTGTGTAGCCCATTAGCTCATGAGCTTGCAGTGTAGCATGTTAGCTTGTTAGCTCGCAGCGTAGCAAAGCATTGCTGAAGTTTTTTATGGAGCAGCATACTGACTGCTGACCATTGCGTTCTGCACAGTTTATTTCTGAAGACGTGACCCTGACAGTTTTGTAGACTGAATGAGAACAAACAAAATGTACAAACTGGTGCTGAGGGTTGACAAGAAACCAATAAACTTTTACTTAAATTAATTTCCTGTTCAGCCATAGAGACAGATATCCAAAAATAACCCTCACTACCACCAGGACAGATGCAGTATCCTGGTAATCAGTTTTAATATTTGAACAAAACTTCCAATTCAAAATGAAAAACAGGAATTGAGCTTTTTATTCCAACTGGGGTCATTTAGGGATAACTAAGGCATTTGTGAGCTGCAGTTAAGAGAACAAGATGAGGTTTGTTTGGAGCTGCAGGGACTGTTTTGTCTGATTTTCAGCCGCTGAAATTGTCAATCAGACCACATTTATTTCTCTGCAGGAGAGTGATCCCAGTTTGGATGAAACACTCAGCACCTCCTCTTCATGTAACTCCAAGCCGGGCTGACTCAAACAAATCAGTACAGGGAGAAGCTAGTATAGAGAAATTTATTAGACTGGAAAGCACTCAAAGACCACATACATCCACCAAGGCTGCAGGAATGAACAGAGTTTGAAGAGCAGAAATACTGTGAAGCTTATATCAAATACTTTAGATGATAGATAACTGGGAGATCAATGTTTATGATTGATTTTTAGCTTTGGAGCCTCAGAGGAAACTGAAAATCCTTAAATCTATATGAAGTGTGTAACATTCTTTCTACCTGTTTCTTATTTACATGGACGGAATTTACGTTTCTTTTTTTAATGCCTTTGACTAAGGAAGTGGGTCTCAAGTACTGCCTGTCATTCAGTGTTAATTTTGTTGACAAATTATTTTCGGCAGTTTTCGTCAACAACATTTTTTCCCTTTATGAAAACTAGACAGTAACTAATAAAAACAAGTGCACATGGACAAAAACTAAAACTCAATTAACTGATATTTTCCTCAACAAATAAAAACTAGACAAAAATGTTTGACAGAGACTTAATCCAATCAGACCTAATTTGGTCATTTAGAAAGTAGGGACAAGTTAGGAATATATCCAATCACAGCTACTTTGGTTGTGTGGAAAGGTTGGATGAGTTAAGAGGGACATCCAATCACAGCTGCCTTAGCTTGGTGGTGGTGGGATAAGTTGAAGAGTGATCCAATCAGATCTCCTCTCTTTATGAATTGATATATTCATGTAGAGCAGGTTCACTGTTTGTTGTCAGTTCTGGTATTGTAACTGAGATGCTCTGCCAGGTCGCCTAAATAAAATTGGTTACATTTCACGCAAAAGTTCAGTTTGTTTCAGAATCAGAATCAGAAGTACTTTGTTAATCCCCATGGGGAAATTCGGTTGTTTCAGTTGCTCTTACACACAGTATAGCAGTCGGAAATATCAGATGAAGACATTAGAATAGATAGTAGCATTAATTTCACTAAAATAAAGTAAAATAAAAATTAAAAAAAAATAATTACAACTAAAATGAAAATAAATGAAAAGAGCATGAAAATTAAGTAAGCAGATTGCAACATGCTTCTGTTAGTTTATATGTTCAGATTTTACTAGCATTCAATAAAACGTTATTAGATGTTTCATTTTATCCAAGTGTAAAACATGACTTCAGAAATTCAAGGAAACAAAAAATGCCTTACACTTTACACTTCATATTTCAGTTGACTAAATCTACAGTAGATTTGGTCGACTAAAATGTTGTGAAATTTCATCAACTTAAACCAGACTGAAATTAAACCAATTTAGATGACTAAATCATGACCAAAACTAAAAGATATTTTAGGCAAAAGGCTAAAACTGAAAATAAATTAAAGAGTGCTGTCAAAATTAACACTGCTGTCATTCCCGTTTTCCTTGGTCAACTGTAATGTTCAGAGGACCAAGGCTCTAAGATTTCTGGGATTGTCTCAGGGACTCCCCCTCCAGTTGGATAAGCCCATAAGACCTCCATAAGTTGTTCTTAAAATTTTCTACATACCCGTGAAACCTTGTGTCACATAGCGTGCATGCCAGGCCAGTAGTTGGCGATGTAGGTTTGTAGAGAAACAGTGGTGTTACAACATGCGTACGCTTCCGGTGAAGACAAACTTTTCACAAACAACAATGGCTAGTGGACACACGAAGATGCAGGAGTTTCTTGTCTGGACAACAAATCTTTCTGGATATTTTTGTCTGGATAACAAACTGAGCACAGTAAGCAGCACACATGTTGCTTGGAAGACATTCGAAGCTGTTGTTGTTGCACCTTGGTGCACGTGAAACCTTCATCTGAATGAGTACTGCGCACGTGCCGCGCGTCCTCGTTTTCCCTGAAAACACTGATTCCTGTTTACATGAAGATAGATACCAAAATGTTTTTAGAACTTTTCATTCTGGACCCTGGGCTCAAAAGTTTGCGGATTCAGGCACAGTTCTCAGAAGGTGCAAACGCAACGAAAACTCCTTGTTGCCGTGTAAACAGGGCCCTAGTCTGCGTTGTCTGATTTAGCTTGACATAGCTATACAATCTCCTATACATTGGCAAAAGTTGGCCAAACGTCAGTGTGTGACTGCAGCTGAAGACGCATGACCTCCTTTACCTAAGGCAAAGGCTCATCCCGACCTAAAGGGGGCAACCCACAGTCTTCCAGCAGGGAACCATGGCCTCGTGCTAGCAGATGCTAAGCACCTTTCAAGCCACTTTGCCCTCAGACACACTTGCCTCAATACCTAGCTGCTCGAGATCCTCAGCTTCAGCCCACACCTTGGGCCTTGTTTGTCTGTAGTAGCAGATATGAGCCTTTTGTATCATTTGTTTCTGCGCTTTCCTTCTTTTATCGTAATCTTTTCACTGCCAGCTCTTCAAAATGATAAATGCGAGCACTCTCTTCAGGCTTTCATTCTTTGTCCACATGTAGAGGGTTTTTGTTCCTGTTTGTATGCAAAAAAGAGAGATATTGATAGAAACAGGACAAAACACAGATTTGTATAATGCTCAGTCTTTTGCAGAAAGGTCATTGATTAGTCATAGTCCATATTCAGTGAGAGGTAAATGGGTTTTTTCTTTAGAACAACCGTCCTGCTCTTCTGTTGCCAAAATTATGGAAGTCCTTTAACCTTAATCTCCTTTAAAACCGTCAGCTTAAACAGAAGCTTTACTGCGTCCACGCTTCGGCACTTTTTCCAACATCATTCATTAAAAATGGTCCAATTGTTTGAGGAAATGTTTTTGGTTTATGTCGAACAAAAAAAGGAACTTTAAAGGAGATAATGGCCCCCTCGTTAATGGCTTTTTACTGAATTTCCTCATTGTTGCTTTACTGGTCTTTTATGAGTAGAGTGGCATAAATTGGGTTTATTTTATGAGGGTTTTTTTTTTACAGCCCCAAACACACACACATGCAGAGTCAGAAGAACAGAGTGATAATAGAATCATTGATGAATGAGCTGAATGCAGTTAGGCAAGCATGAAAGAAAAGAGAAGGGGCGTGTTGAGATTAACGTAGCACAAAGCAAATTGGGTTTGCCATTATTACACAATTCAGACTGCAGAAAGCCCCTAACCATGAGAGACAAATGAGGCCTGAGATTCATAAAAGCTCCATTAACGGGTGCAAAGGGAGTGAGGGCAGACCATCAATGGGTCCGTTTAATACCAAACATTTATAGATCTGTGTCTATGGCCTGTGGCGTGTAATGACTAGACTGCTGGGCTGCTGCTTTCCAGGGACGTCCAGACCGCTAAATTAGGATCAAAATAGATTATTTCCCTTCTTTAAGTAGCTCACTTAGTCTTGTTTTGGTGCTTTTAATGTTAAATTTTGCACTTAAGCATCCTAAACGATTAAACAATGACTACTACCATCTCTTTAACTAAGAAATGACATTATCTTGAATATCTTAAACTGTGTTCAAAGCTAAAGAAATCAAAATTTTTAGAGCTGTATCGGGAAATGTCTTATCTTCTATTACAAACGTGTGTAAATTTTTGCTATGAAAACACAAGATGTTGCCTCTTAGACTGTATGACAGAATGACAGCCTGTAGCCATATCTTTATTTTTATCTTTTTATTTATATTTTTGTTTATGTCTATATTTTTTTATATATCTTTGTATATGTTATACTAAACTGCTACTGGAATCTTAATTTCCCTGAGGGAGTTTTCCAGAAGGATTAATAAAGTTCTATCTAATCTAATCTAAACAAGGACATAGTAACTGCTACTGGAAGCTGCGGTTCTGTTTCTGAATCCAAGTCATGTTTGATTTCTGCTGTCTTGTGTGTCCCTAGCCATCTGTGACTCCATTGGTTCCATTTCTAAATAACCCCTTTTGACAGTGTGGTCCAATCAGATATTTTAATTAATTCGTCCTTTATCTATTTCGCTTGTCCCTTTCATGGTCACTGGCAGGCCGAAACGTATCCAGGCTGATATTAGACAAGAAGCAAGGTCGACCTTAGACCAGATGCCAGTCCTTAACAGGGCTGACATAGAGCAGCAAGTAACTATTCTCACACATTCTTGCACTCAATGGCAGTTTTGAGTCACCAGTTAATAAAGCAAGCATGTTATAGGTCTGTGGGAGGAAACTTGGGCACCTGGAGAAAACCCACACATACACAGGAGAACAAACTCCTCACAGAAAAGCCCCAACATTCAGAGGCTGACATTTTAACCCTTGAGTTATAGTTGACCTTTGTGCAAAGCTGAACAGAAATCCCTGGAAGTCTTCTGTAAATATCATGTTTACAAGCAGGGGAAGAACATGAGGCATCGTGAGTTTGACCTTTGACCTGTGAACCTTAGAATCTAATATGTTTATTGTTGAGTCAAAGTGGACATCTGTGCAAAGTTTTGAGAAAATCCCTGAGAGAATTCTTCAGATTTTTGAGTCAAGTGCAGACTATGAACTTAAGGCGAGCAACCTTTACCCCCAATTTCCTCAAGGTCTTCTTGCAAAGCGTCCCGGACGCCTCCAGTCTTTACAATCGGCTGGATTCGATGTCCAGTGCCTCAGCCCGTCACCGGTGCATGACAGCAGTCCAGCTTCGCGCTGGTTTGCTGGAAATAGGTGTTGAGTGCATTTTCAGGGGGATCCGCTTCAATCCTACATCAATTCCAGTCCAAGCAGACCAACCCAAAACAGAAAAACAAGCATTTAGAGCTTCTTGTTTATTTCAGTAAACAACAATGTGCAGAAATATCATCAGTTCTGTCTACTACCCGTTATCCTATGAACTCACAATTACCTCTTGAAGTTGTCGTTTTCTTGTGGTCTTGTGATCTGAATGAGTGAATGAAAGTTTTATATTGGTTACATAAATGTTGGCAACAAACATAAAATACAAGCATTTAACAAAAACTTTTCCATAACCGAAAAAAAGCTGTAGGCTGAAGCTCGTGGCTTGTTTTTGCCTCTCCTGTACAATCCACAATAAGTCACACAGGTAAAGAAAAAAAGCCTTTGACAGTCCACTTTAAATCATATTGCTGAACTGGCAATATGCGTTTCAAGCAATGATTAATTCATATTCGAGAGTTTTTCTTAACCACAATAGAGTTGTACATCATTTAATTCATCATTGAGCTCATTCCTAAAATGGAAACTCATCTGTATTTAATTTTCAGTCTCACTTTTCTTGTTTCAAACACAAGCATGCCTTGGAAACTGTAGTTTCTTTCTATTATTTTTAAATGTTACGAGCAGAAAGAGTTTTATTTAATACACGAAAAATGTCTTTTCTTCAAATTTTAACATGCAAGATTCTACAAAAAACTGACTAGTGGATCCAGATATCCAACTTTCTTTATTGTCCTTATTGTTTTTTCTATAGTTTGATTATTGGATCTAATTTTTTTCTGTAAGTATTTCCCCAGGTTTCAAAACAATATGACATATAAGGCATTATGAGTGAGCAGTACAATATCTTGTGGTGTTTTTTATTCAGTAGATCCTTTTATTTATAAAGAATTGCAACAGATTTGGACAATTTAATGTTTTCTATATGTGATTTCCAACTAAGTTTATGATCTATGACTATGGACTGTGTGGAAATATCAGGTTACCTTGACCTATTACACACAGAATCGACCTAGGACTATTAAAATCTATTATGTTAATTCTTCAGTTAAATTGTTTGGTTTTGCAAAGTTTGACAAAAATCTGTTTGAATACTTTTGTGATTCTCTTTGTAATAAATGAGTTAGAGGAACAAATCAGAAGACATTTTGCCTTTGGACATGATGTTCCCCAAAGTTAAGTAGACAACACACATTACTGCTTTGATATCTGTATTCAGAATTTCATAAATCAGACTAGACTTCTTTTGGAGATTGTTTTCTGCTTAACCCTTTTCATCAAGTGCAAGAACAGGCTATTTTTTGGCACAGGTATTGAACAAAAGAAGTTTTTCTTTTTTATGTACAAGTCATATTACCCTAAAAAGAATTTCAGAGCAGGAATTTGAGGTTAAAACTGCTTCAAATGTGATCATTTACACACCAGTAGACGGTGAGGATGATCTTCACAGGTTCAGAAGGCTCAATGACAGTTTCTTCTTCAGCTATATGACCGTCATCGTGCAGTCTTGTCCCCATCATTGTCACAGATCTCACAATATTTAGCCGTTTACTGGAGTGCTGGCATTAGCAGGTGCGTCTGGAGATCAATGGACTTGTCACCGACTCCATAAAGCCATCCTCATAACCATAACACAGCCGCTATAATACTCAGCTTAACTGACTGAGAACACATCATCGCCTATTGAGGCTAATGTGCTAATACGTCTTAGCGCTAATGTCAAGTCGACGCTGGGACTGTGTGGATGAGGCCCCGAGCGCTAACCAGATTATCCGTCCGTCTCGGTGCCTCTCAAACGGCCAGAGTGGGGGGAAATAGAGTGGCTCATTATCATCGTATGCAGATGAATCTACGCTAATCGACTGTATTTGTGCGGCGCGGGGGGGGGCCATGGAGAGGGCTGCAGCTTGGCACATGTGAGGCACACATGTGAGGGCATCCATCAGCGGTGTGCGGATACAGATGGCGGGTCAAGTTTCAGGCTTCGTGAGGAGAAAGAGGGAGCGGTGAGCCGTTTGGGGGATAGAAGAGTTTCTGGGATGGCTTATTGCTGGGCTGTAATTGGATAAACCTGGCGTCTAACCTGTTTAGGCCTGTCACATTGCTTCATCCTCATGAGGCCAATCCCAGCTGCCCTGATTGAGTTTATGCTCAATTGAAACTTATCAGCTTGTTTTCCTTCCCTTGCTCCAACAAAGCGGAGTGAAAGTGTGATGCATCGAGTTTCATTTGGGTAAAAATCCCTCCTGATGGTCTTTCTCTCTCCGAGCTGCAGGGCGAGCGACTATACTGTACATAAGTGCTTTACTTAACAATCAGGCTTTTCGACTCCTCGGGGCTAAAATCTGACTCCAGTTCGCCCCAAGTTTGTCTGTGCACCAGTTTCACTCCCTGCCAACCAGTACATGTTCGACTGCCGTGAGCACGCAAGTGAAATCTGCGTAATTGCCAGGAGCAAACATATGCTGGGGTCTGTCATGAAGAGCACAGTTTGTTAAAAAAAGGAGGGAATATCATCATTCTTTCATACGCGACATAATTATAGCGAGCTCCATTTACGTCATGTCAATTACGGTAATTAAGTAAGTGATAAGAACCGGAGTAAAGTCACACTCCAAATCAGGGAATAATAAGATAATATAACGGTCTCTTCAAGAGATGCTTGATTAAATTACATTTGTCTTGATGCAATTTGTCCCCTTTCACTGAAATCTGTCTTTCTAATAGATGGAGATTAAAGCATTTAGAGATTCAGACGTAATAAAGGGGTTTAAGTTTAGCTGTTTGTCTCAGTTTGTCACAACAGGTGGAGCAGCGCAGATGTTGGTTCGGACAGCCAAACATAAATTGTCTCAAAATGGCTGCCAAAGCCAACAAAGTTGTCCTAATAAATCTTTGATCCAGGATTTTGGTCCCTTTAATCCTCAGTATGAGGGAGATACTTTTCCAGACTTCGTTTTACAAGTATAGTGGTGAGCCTAAAGTTCAAAGCACAGTGACAAATCAGGAATCACAACGAAAAAGTCAATCTGCAAGATATAAAATCACAAAAGCCATCTCATCAAATCACAAAGCAGAGCCTTGCTCAAAAAGTCTGTAAATGAACAAACACAACAACAAGGAAATACAACAAATTACAAAACACAAAAACAGGTTGTTCTTCATAAAGTTTTTTTGTATTTGAATTTGTTGTTGTGTGCTTTTATTTATTGTGGTGTTTTTTTTTTTGTTGGTGTGCCATATGAGTGAATGGTATATTCTTTAATTTATTGTTGAGAATTCTTATTTGCTGTCATGTTTTTTTTAATTGTTGTGTCTGGTGATTTTTTTGTTTTTTGTGTCATTTTGCCTTTGATGTTGTTGTGTTTTTAAATTAGTTGCTGTGTTGTTTCTTTTGATTTATATTTGTTATTTTGAAATTTGATTGTTGCTGTTTCTATTATTTGATGTTTTGCTTTTCAATGTGCATTTTTAATGTGTATTTTTGTCTTTTGAGGTGATGTGCTTCATTAATATATTGACTTTTTTTTGTTGTGTAATTTATATTTGTTGTTCTGATTTTTAATCAGTTGTATGTTTTGTTGTTTTGTGTTTAAGTTGTAGTTGTGTTGCTTACTTAATTGTTGTGGATTTGATTAGTCATTCTGGTTTTTGATTTGTTCTTTTTCATCATGTGATGTTGTTTTTTTTGTTTTGTAATTGTTTTTATTGTGTTGTTTTGTCTTTTTACCATTTGTTTCCCAATTGGTTGTTTCTTGAGTTGTTCTTGTGGTTTTTCATTTGTTTTTCATCATTTGATTTTTTTTTAGTTTTTTTTTAATCTTTTTAAGTAATTCTTTTCCTAATTTGTTGGTGTCTTTTCATATGTTGAGTTTTTTTAGTTATTTTGGTTTTGAGAAGTTTTTTCTTCTTGAGTTGTTGTTGTGATTTTTGATTCGTTGGTTTTCATAATTTGATGGGTTGTTTGTTTTGTAGTTATTTTTATTGTGTTTTTTTTTTTCTTGTTAGGTCATTTTTTGATGTTTCTTGAATTGTTTTGGCTTCTGATTTGTTGTTTTTTTTCTTAGACATGTTGATTTGCTCTGTAATGTTTTTAAATTTGTTTTCGTGTCTTTTGATTGAAGTGGTTTTGCTCAGAGGTCATTATCATGGCGCGTCATGTTAATCACAAGGTTGCGAACATTGTCTTGTGGACGTTTTATCTCGAAAAGTCTTTGAAGGATTTTCTGAAAACTTTGACCAATGGTCTGCTCTGACTTGAGGTTGAATTCATTTTATTTTTGAGGCGCTGACTCGAGGAGAAGAAAAGGGAAAGTTTGTACAAATGTCTCTCTGACTTATGAATCAACTGATTCCATTTTAGAGGTCAAAGATCGAGGTTATAGGTCCTCATTCTTATCCCTTGCTTGTGAATTCTTAACACTGAGAGTTATCAAAGAGACTTTTTTCAAACCTTTTACGAAGTCCGACTGATTTAAGGATTAACTGATTGATTCTGCTGTTTGAGTTCCTCTTTAAGCCCCTTGACCTCAGACCTTTGTTGAGGTAAATTCAGTCTTTCTTCTGTTGTGAAGGTCCCACTCACACTCCTGGACTGGACTCAGTTTCTTCCTCCTGACTCTCTCCTCCTCGCTCCTCTCACTTTCTTTCAGCTCCGTCCATTCAGCGCTCCCCTCTTGCGGATTCGTGCCCCTCTGCCGTCCTCCCTTCATCAGTTACTCTCCAGAACCAAGGTGCTCTTTACATTTGAAAGAGCGATTTCTTCTGTTGGATTAATTCATCAAAGTTGCCTCGGAGCTCACTGACCACTACAGCAGGTGCAGGAATATAGAGAGGGAGCATGAAAAGGACGGAGCACTCAACTTCTCTACTTTTCTGTGGACATTTCACACCCAGGCATTATTTTGATTTACTGTGGTCCAGAGAGTTTTCCAGTGTCATGACCTCAGCATCATTTGAGCTGTTTTTGTCCACTCTGTCTTTTCTTCTCTTTCAGTTAGTGTTAATTTTGTTGTCTAATTATTTTCGTCATAGTTTTCATCAACAACCTTTTTTCCCCTGATGAAAACTAGACAATAACTCCTCTCAGAAGACAGGGTGTCCGCTGGGTCTCAAAAAGTATTAAAGGTTGATAATCAACTGTGGGAATATTAAGGCCCTTAACAAGAATTAAAAAGTCTTAATCGCTATTTTATGAGGTATTAAATTTTATTGATATTCAAGCTTTGACTCCAGAAAGTATCCATGAATATTCATTTTCCTCCTCGCGACTATTACAGTGATGTATCAGTGGCTTACTCAGAGCTACATTGCCTCGGGCCGCGCATGTACGGGTGCAATGTCATGCGACAGCGAATGTTCTGTTAAGCCCTTTTCACACCGCCGCGCAGCAACTACCCTGAAAACCGCCTCCCTGCCAGCAGAGTCCCCCAAATGCAGAGCGTTTTTTTAAGGCGGCTGCTGCTGCAGTGGCGTAGAGGTGATTCGGCGAACGTCACAGCAGATCCCGCCCAAAGTCCTTCACAACACTCCCTCCCCAAAAACACTTAGTAGCAATGTTGTCCCATGCCCAGTTTTTCTTCTGGTTATGTTTATACAAAGGTAGAACTGAGTTGTAGAGCTCCTCCGTTGCTTGCTTTGACCTGCGAAGCCTGTTATTTTATTAATTGCAAACTACAACTGTTAAAGATGTGTTGCTAACAACAGCCTAAAGTGGGGATGAGGTCTTAAAATTTTTTTTTGAAAGGTTTTTAAAAGTCTTTAAAAGGTATTGAAATTAACCTCAAGTCTCCTGCATATACCCTGGAAGAGACTTGAAAATGTAAATATTCAACATGTTCGATATTGAGTCCAAATGTGTGGAGTGCACCAAGGACAGCCAAGGACGTCCCCTGTGTTATGTCACAGCCAGGGAGCAAGCTGGCTGTAGCGGGACGCAAACGTAGCCATGGCAACGAGAGTAAAGGTGAAGCATTAAGTTAGGTGGACGTCAATATGGAGGTCCAACTTGTTGATTTGTTTCAAAAACACGAGCTTCCATATGGCGTAACCTGTAAATAATATAACAAACTGATCAGGAGAGGAGCTGGATGGAAATCACCATCATCATCGAAGCTAATTGCTAGTAGAATTTAGTCTCGTGACATTTTCTGCCAGGTTTGTTTAAAATGAAGCTGCTGGTGATCACAAACTGTGAGAGCAGAGGTGCTGCCCTCTTGGTGAATGAATCTGTTGGTTTGTGGTGTCCTGTGTCTCTCTCTTTGTGGATCACCACACACTACAGGAAGAAACTGATCAATCTGACATTATCTGTCCTCACGTGTGGCTCCATTATTGTTTCAACTACATATTTTAAAATTCTCCATGTGTGCACGAGGCCTGAGGGCACAGAGTTCATCCCAACAGTCAAACATAATCTGTTAAAATCTAAATTACTGATCAGACAGGATTTATAAAATATCACATCAGTGTTTATTTTGACAGCAATTTTTAATTTAGTTTTAGTTATAGTCTTTTGCCTAAAATATATTTTACTTTTAGTCATAATTTAGTCTAGTTTCAGTTGATGAAATTTCACATTTTAGTCGAAATCTACTGTAAATTTAGTCGACTAAAATATGAAGTGTAAAGTTTAAGGCATTTTTTTATGTTTCCTTGAATTTCTGAAGTCATGTTATACACTTGGATAAAATGAAACATCTAATAACACTTTACTGAATGCAAGTAAAGTCTGAATGTATAAATGAACAGAAACAAATTGAACTTTTGTGTGAAATGCAGTCACCTTTATTTAGGCTACCTGGCAGAGCATCTCAGCTACAATACCAGAAGTGACAACAAACAGTGAACCTGCTCTACATGAATATATTAATTCATAAAGAGAGGAGCTCTGATTGGATCGCTCCACAACTTATTCCAGCACCACCAAGCTAAGGCAGCTGTGATTGGATGTCCCTCTTAACTCATCCAACCTTTCCACACAACCAAAGTAGCTGTGATTGGATATATTCCTATTTTATATCCATTTTTGTCCATGTGCTTTTGTTTTTATAAGTTACTGTCTAGTTTTCTCAGTTGTCTCACTTTTTTCCCCGCACTAGCAGAGGGTTGAGTTGCATAAAAGGAGCCACACTCTGCCATCCCCTTCTCCCTCCTTCACCTCAGATACCACAACCCACTTCCTCCTTCCTCGTCCCTCCGTGCAGCCCCTGATGAAGTTTGTCGGCTGGTATTAGGTCCATGTTCATTAGTAGCTGTCTGACGCGTCCCCTGGATGACGGCTCAGCCCTTACATTACCTCGGCCACTCGCCAGACTTAAAATCAAATTAGCCGAGTGGCTGAAAGTAAGCCCTTTAAATCTCCCTGGAAATCACAGCGTAAAATCCTAAGTGTACACAAACCTTAAATCTTCACTGTAGCATTCAAACACTCCATGTCATACAAGATAAACATATATTATAAAGAGCATGGATATTACACTTGTGCCATTTCCATAAACAAGCTTTAATACTCCCCGCCATCACCGCCGTATGCCCATCAATTTAACGGCGGCGTCTGAAATGTGCTTGTCGTTCCTCTCAATTAACTTAAAGTCATAATTGGAAAGGGCTAAGTAGCTGTCGTCTGTCTTCAGCGTGGGCTGCGAAGCAAAAGTTCATTCGCTGGCTTTTAAGATGCTCGCACGCTCTCCGGTTGCTATAGTGTGATTTGCTACGACTGTCAGAGGCGATGAATCACATTACTTAAGTCAGTCATTAAAGGAGCGCTATTCCTGTTACACAAAGTACTCACATCAGCGGCTCTCCGTGACACCAGAGCGGGCTTTTAAAGCTCTCACCTGTGACTTCCTTCTGCTATTTTTTTTTTTTTTCAATATTCGTGTAAAAATTTTCAGCAGTTAGTGCTTATTGCCGTCTTCCTCTCAGGCAGCTTGTCAATCACGCGGCTCGGGCAGCACTCGTCGTCTTTGTCCTTGATTCTGTGAGAGGAAGTGTGGGAAATGGCGAATCGGAGTAATGACAGTTTTTCTGCACTTAGGGACTTCTTCAGGGTTTACTTATGAGACAGAAGAGTGCACACAAACAATGACAGCACCGGAGGAGGCTGTGTGCATTAAACATACTCTCAGTCATTGTCATTATCATAAAGAAGAGTAAACATGGTGTAAACACAAAGTGGCGAATTTCTGTCTTCTCTGTCATTTCTGTCTTTCCCTTAATGCACAACATTGGTTCATCAGTAAGCTGGCATTCAATATTTAGACAAACACAGGCCACTTAATTACCTTCACCCTTTCAACTGCCCATTAATGCAAACAGCTTCTCAGCCAATCGCACGGCCGCAACTCAATGCACTAAGACAAGATGACCCGCAGTTCAAATCGAGCATCAAAATAGAGATATAACCTGATTTAAGTGACTCTGGATGTGGATAATTGCTGGTTCCAGACGTGCTGGTCTGAGTATTTCTGAAACTGCTGATCACAACCATCTTTACATAGGATGGTCCAAACAAGAGAAAATATCCTGTTAGCGGCAGTTATCATTTTTCTTGAAAAATCAACATGCTTTTGTATGAATATTTGGGAAGTATTTGTGATGTTAAAAAAAAGGCTAAAATATGATCTTTTTGCAGCATCATGACATGCTATTTCATGACCTCTTGATTAATTTTCACCAAAAGACATGTTAATGTGTCACTGTTTTGGGCAGTTTCCTTGGTGCTTTTTCATTAAGTACCACAACTTTTACTAATTTTTCACCTAAAACCTGTGATATTAATCCATCAAGAGTTGATTGACTTGCTAGTATATGACTTTTTTTGGCAGTTTTCATGACCAAAAAATTTGGTTGAATGTGACTTATTGACATTTTCCATGCAGCACAACATATATGACTTTCTGGACAGTTTATATGACCAAACAATCATGTTTAAAGATATCTTTTTAGTGCTTTTTATGCAGCACAACCTGCTAATACATGACTTTTTCATTTGTTTTCACTCAAGACATGCTACTATGAGACCTTTTGGGCAGTTTTATGTAGCATGACATGCTACTCCATGAACTTTGTAGTATTCTATATGCAACACAATATGCTTTTCCATTACTTTTGGTCATTTAACTGACACTTGAATACATGACTTTTTGGTCATATTTTACTAAAAATTGACAAGCAAATTTATGACTTTTTTGGGCAGTTTTTATAGCCAAAAAATATGTTTAAATATGACTTTTTGGCACTTTTAAATGCAGCACAATATGCTAATGAAAAACCTTTTCATCATTTGATTACAACATGCTAATGTGACTCTTTGGGCAGGTTCTTCCCTTCACTGAAGTTCCTACAACACTGTCAACCATGTGGGGGATTTCGTTGACCAAGTGTTAATACATGGTGCATTCCCAACAATTAGGAGGTTGGGAGTTGGAGCCCAACTCAGGCTGTCACATGTCCATGTGTCCTTGGGCAAGAAACTTGGCTCCAAGTTGCTCCCACTGCTGTGTCAGTGGAGTGCAAATGGTATCATAGAGTGTGGATGTGTGAGGAGATGCTGATGGACACCTTTTCATTGGAGCTTTAACCATCAGTGAGTGAATGAGTTTAAATGTGAGGATGTGGCCTGTGGTGTGAAAGTGCTTTGTGTAGTCAGAGAGACTGGAAAAGCGCTATAAACTCAAGATATTAACCATTTAAAGAGATAAAAAAGAGGAATTTAGCCATGAATCTTCACCAGAAAGCTTCAAAAGCAGCAGTAAATATAAACCAGACTGGAACATCTATAACTTCAGTTAGGTGACACCTCAGCCGGTCTTTTTCTCCCTGGATTTCTCTCCCTGAAAGTGAAATAAGAAGCTTTTCTCTCCGTGTGTCATATTTGTCACTCTGCAGACGGCCGTGATCTCAGCGGCGCGGTCAGCTGTACGCGCAGATCCACACGGTGACTAATAAGAAGGGAAACAGATTGACGCAAGAAAGTTCTGATATCTTGCCCCCGTGCTGCTTTATTCACTCGCCTGCCCCACCGCGTCTTCCTGCACCCACTCTCCGCTGTAATGAGGGTCCCCGGGGTGCCGAGAAAAATCTGCCCTCTCCCCCTGACCCCCCGCTGCGTGTCTTCATGTGCTGCGCGCTCATTTGCTCATTGATGGAGCTCCCCTGCCACATCTATGTTGAGTTCTGATGGATGGGTTTCTACAATACACACAGCAGTGTGAGCCATGCTGTTGGTGATGTGATGGAGACTGGAGTTAGAGTTTGAGAGAAGATTTTATCACTGAGTCATGCAAGATGGCAAAACTATCATGGAGATGTGTTTGAGGAAATCTGTAAAACCCATTTTTATGAACATCTTTGTCATTGAAATAGAGCCTCTGTGTGTTCATATCACACTTAAGCTGGTGATATTCCAACAATGAGAAAAGGACTCAAAGTTTTATGACTGGATTTTTCAGCTGATTGATAAAGTAACTCCCTGACAGGCCACGTTATTAGTTAGACCAGTTCAACTGCCAAGGAATAAAGGGCATAAAGTGAGCAGGTTAGTAAATAATACTCTTGAAACCTGTTGAGAAAGTGGTGAAAAATACCTTTTCCATTGAGAAATGTCTTAGGTTTCATATTATTCAACCTCTGAGAGCAAAAGCCCGCCAGCTCTCTATCTTATTGTCATTCACATTTGTTAAGATATTTGCAAAGTCGGGGAAAAAATACAGCCTTTAAGGGAACCTTACATGGGGGCTTGTCTAGTAGTGTAACGTCAAAATACTCGTATGCATAGTTGCCAGGTCTGCCTATTTTAAGTGACTTTGGGCTTCTTTTTTTGAAAAGATGCTTGTGAATAGTGGCAGTTGTGGGTTGTCTATTTTTGGGCTTTTTCCAAAAGTGCTTGTTGTTCCCCCAAACCCAGGAGGGATCTGATAAACACTCTACTACCAATATAAACTCAATTCAGAAGTTACACAAACTATGTTGTCCCACTCCAAGCACAAAAGTAAATTTTGAAGTAAAAGCTATTACAGTTTTCACCATAACAAAGCTGTAGAGGATCAACAGAAAACTTAGATAAAAGCCTGGCTATATCTATTTGGTTACAAAAATCGAGGTTAGACAGACTGTTTAGTGATAACAGAGTTATAAATAACAGTAGATCCTCCCTTCAGTTCTGTATAGAGAAAATGATTGAAACTGAAATGTAATGTACATGAAAATTAAAACACTTTATGTAGATTTCTTTAAAAAAAATTGCTGGAGGTTGCCTGTTTTGGGCTTGTTTTTACCAACCTGGTAGCTTATTTCCGTAGAAAAATCTGGCAACACTTGTCATATGGACACTCATAACCCAGCTGTGCAACAAACAAAACTTGAGCTCCAGGCACCAAAATTTTCTACATCCCACCAGCTTTGAGCCTCATTCTGTGGCAAACACAATTTAGATTTTACTCACCTTAGATTATGGTAGTGTTGTAAATATCCTTATTCTGTATTTTTACCGCCTATTTATTTCTTTTATATTTCTTTATGGCTAATACCAGGACCTCAGTAACTGGTTTCGTTCTTTTCTCAGGCAAGTACAGACAAAACTTCTTTGAATCCTTTGATAGAAAAAATAACCTGGGTTACCAGCAGGGGCACAAGTTCCTTTGCTGTAAAAGCAATGTGGTTGCTAGGCATAAATATGACTGTTGTGCAAGATGGAAATATAAAACACACCTGCTCCTTGCACAATGTTTCGTCCCTCTAAGTTGCGTTTGGAATATTTTATCACTCTTACAAAATGTGTAGTTCATTTCTCTCCTGAGCTGTATCAAGTAGCCATTTAAGAACCTGATATCCTGTGTTGGTTTGTCAAAATGAAATTGTTGCCCCTAAAATACAAAAGAAGACTTTCAATTTAAAAAAAAAACCCGTTGGACATTACATGTTGATCATTGACTTAGGTTTATGTTTTCAAGACACAGGGCTGAAATGTACCAACTGATAAAGAGATAAAGCAACTTTTCTTTGTGTCAAAATCAAGATAAAACATTTAGCACAGATAGAGTCTTTGGGGAAAATGGTTTACAAAGAGGTCATGGTTGAAGTTTGAAGAAGGACTTCTCCGTACATGGAGATGGGACATCTCCGTACATGGAGAAGGCTGGATTATTGCAATTCTCTCCTCCCTGGTTTAAATAGAAAATCCCTTTCTCGCCTTCAACTAGTTCAGAATGCAGCAGCATCGTTTTTAACTGGTTTTAGGAGACGACATCACATCACTCCAGTTTTAGCCTCCCTTCACTGGCTTCCTGTCAGTTTTAGAATTGATTTCAAGATTTTATTGATTACTGTTAAAGCACTCATGGGCCTAGCCTCCAGCTATATTTCAGAGCTAGTAGTCCCATATGAGCTAGCCCGCAGACTTAGATCCTCTGGCGAAGGCCTCCTGGTGGCTCCAAAGTCGAGGCTCAAAACTAAAGGTGACAGAGCTTTCTCCATCAGAGCTCCTCGACTTTGGAACGACCTGCCAGAGGAGATAAGGCGTACGGAGTCTGTCGCTTCTTTTAAGTCACTTTAAAAAACTCACTTTTACAAAATTGCTTTTATGTGATGTCGTCTTTTATAGTCTTTTATCTTCTTTCTTTCTCTGTGTTTCAGTCTTTTTTAGGATAGTATTTAATATTGCTCTTATCATTCAAGCTCCTTTGTCTTTATTGACTTCTTCTATGCTATGTTAACAGTTTGGTGTTTTTATTTACTTTTAATTCAGATTTCATTTTTGCTTCACCTTACGTTATACTCTTGATCTTTTTATAGAAAACTTTTAAGCTTCTTGTTTTATTGTTTTATCTTTTTTATTATCTCTGTTCTATTATTTTATTATTGTCCTTTTATATTTGTTTTGTTCTCATTTTATGTGGCAGGGTTCTTGTATTGTCTGGGTTCTTATGACATTTTTGTGTATGTCTTAAATTTTCTTTGATTTTAATTGACCTTTATCGGTTGTTTTTTTCTTTGTGTTTAAGTTCTTGTGCTTTGCTGTCTTTATGTTCCTGCCTGTTGTCCAAGCACTTTGTAAACCTTTGTTTTTAAAAGTGTTATATGAATAAAGTTTATTTTTATTATTATGGACTTTATAAAATATGATCAAACATGCTTTATTGTAGGCACTCCCTCTGATTGCTGCCTCATGCCTCACACTGTTTAATTGCACCTGAAATGGGTACCTGTCCATGAAGCACATTTTTCTTCCAAAGCGCTGGTCTTTTGTCCCTCTCTAAATGTCATCAGGGGCCAACTGCAGCAAAAAGCCCCCCCCCCCAACAAAAGAGCCATCGAGGCCCATTACATTACATAGAGATAGACTGTGTGGGTATGTGGAGGACTCTTGCATAGCAATTACTGTTAAAAAATAATTGATTTCATTAACCTGCCCTTTCACCATTTTACAAGTCCGATCCATATTCCTAAGTGGCCGTGCAGAGCGGGGTTTTAACCTAAGAGGAAACGGCGTAATGATTTTGTCAGGCCCGGTATTGAATGGCTCCGTGGTGTTGGTGTTACTCATGGCGTGCTGCTTTTCGAGTGTCCACAACACAACTCAAATGTCAGTGTGTCATTTTCCATTGAGAGGAGCCCACGCACACGGCTGCACGTACGCAAGCGTTTTCACACATTCAGATAAAGAGATCCCACTCTGGAGGTCTGAGGGGGCGTTGGTCAACACTGCAAAAACTCAGATCTTAGCAAATTTGTTTGTCTAATTTAAAGTCAGAAATATCCACAATATTTACTAAAATGTCATCTTCATTTGACAAGTCCAGATGGATATCTTATTACAAAGAATAATAAACAAAAGAAAAGCACTGAATAACTTGTAATTATAAGAAAATATCTGCCAATGAAACAAGAAAAAATTTACTTGAGTGCCTTAAAATCAGGTATAGAAACTTCTTAAGATAACACGTCTTATTTCCAAGACATCGTGTAAGTATTTTTGTCTGCCACATTGGCAGATATTTTAACTCATGGGTTAAATAAACTCAGGGTTTATTTTTTGTTTTTAAGTACGGAAATAAGATGAGAAGCTGGACATGCCGGACAATTTTTGCTCACGATAAGTTTTGTGAGATTTTTAGAATTGAAATTGGATGAATAGACTTCCTTAGACTTTAGTTTTTGCAGTGAAACTGATGAAGACCTAAATGATTTATTTAAACGAAGCTTCAAATAAGAAAAGCAGGAGATTTAGCTGCAGCAGGAGAGATCTGATGCTATTGTGTATTATTTAATGTGCTTGTGAATTAAGGGCAAATGTCAGAAATATTTGTTTTGTTCAGAATTAATTGTTATTATTTGTTCCCTCCTCAAAGAAGGTTATGTTTTTACTGGCGTATGTTTGTCTGTTTGCAAGATTACGCAAAAACTACTGGACAAATTTTGCAGAAATTTTCAGGAGATGTTGGTAATGACCCAACTTAAAAGTGATCAGATTGTGGTGTTGATCCAGATAACCTTAAACACTAGCGAACAATCGTTTTTCTCAATAACAGTCTAACCAATAATGATACCAACATGATTGTGAGTGTTAGGTGTGGGTTTTCAAGGTCATGAATCATATTATGATGGTAACTTTATCATGAAACTATTGCTTATGGATGTAACAACAATATGTGAGCTGCCTTAACAGAGGTTTGCACTCTCCGAGTGCTTTCTAGTTTAAAATGATAATGTAGTGACCAGGTAGAGGTAAGTATGAAACCCCTGTGAACAGTAAGACTAAAAAATAATCAGTTTTTTTAATACTATTTTTTTAACCTTTTCTCTGGTTTTATATTAGACGGATCTTTGAATGCAGGTGATAATTTAAGCCATAAATATAATTTCACAGTGACAACAGTGAATTGAGCACATGATAGAAAATAACACCAATGATTTCAGCAGAAAATATGAGTAAATCAATGTAAATAGCCAACTGTTGTGGCTTCTGTTGATCATTTCATTTTTATTTGATTGCACATTTTTTTGGCAATAAATGAGGTACATATGGACTAGTGAAGGTAAAACACACATTTACCTGTGTTGCTGGTTCCATGAATGCATAATCTTTACAACTTGTTCCTCATTGTAAAGGCTTCCCAATGAAATAAATACAATACCAACTGGTATTATTAAAGGGGAGAAATAATCGACCTCACTAAGATTTCCAAACTTTTTTTGAGGAGAACAGTAGCTATAAAAAAAGCTTTCTCGCTAACTTAAATTCATTGCCTTTAAAAAGCACATAACATAGTAAGGCTGAAGTATCATCAAAAAAGAAGTGGCATTTTTAAGTTTTTTAGCCTCTTCTTGACACGCAAATAGCAAAACACTGGAAACAACAAACACTTGTTCCATTCTTTTGGATGTCTTTGGTTCACTGGTGAAGCAACACAGTGAAAAGTGCAACATCTGACGCGCTGCAGACATCATTAAATCATCAATTCGATAACCACCAACCACCGCTCTTACACCCCCCTTTTTTCTGTCTTTCAACACTTTCAAGCCGTAGCCGAGGGAGAAATATAGATTCGATAAGGCCGCTTGCTCTCACTCCACAATCCATGTCGAGGAAATACATTTCCCTCCGGAGAGAGCCGAGTCTCATCCTTCCTCTCTGGAAAGATTACAAAGCAGGCGGGGACGGAGAGTGACACAATCTGCCTCGATATCCCCCTCTGCATCAGAGAGACACTGCTTCTCCACCAGCATCCATAGGTTATGATGACAAGTCTTCAGAATTGCTCAATATAAAACGTCTAGAGCTGCATCCGTCTGCTGCTGCAGTGTGTAAGTCATTATTATGTACTTACAGATTCCTGTGTGCCTTGCAAACTGCTGCACTGATTCATGGCAGAAGGAATAAAAACACTCTAAACTGGGTTTTTATGGAGAGGGCAGATACATGCTTTGTTATTTCAGTGCATTGGTGGAAACATTAAATCATTTTATGTAGTAGGAAGTGCTTTTTTTCATGGAGGCCCAGGAACTTTTTGTGATAGGATATTCTTCTCACTAGCTTCTGTTGTTTCCTATTTCACTGTGGCCCAAAGTTCAACAAAAAAAAGGCAAATCAGGCAAATTAAGTATGGAAAAGCAAATAAAAAAAAGATGAATGCACTGCAGCATCAGTCCAGCAGGTGGCTGTAATAAGAGGGTAAAATCCATAGAACAGAAATGGTGTAATATAATTTGCCACATAACCAAGATTCAGTGTACTTGTGGATCATGCTATGCTACACCATCCATCAAAGTCACTCAGTCCCTCTTTTGTCTCCAGTGTCTTGCCTTTTAGCGTCCCATAATGTAGCTTCCAGCCCAAACGTGTTGTTGAGTGTCCATTTTAAAAAGTAGAACATGGTGAAGTGTACACAACCAACAATTTAAAGTCAGTCTTTTGTTCTGTCTTTTCTGTCTCCAGTGTCTTGCCTTCACCTTATGTGAATGCCAGCCCGCACTTAGTCAGGCTATGCAGCATAAGGAAAGTGTGACATAACCCTCATAGCATGATGTTTCCAAAAACTAACAATGTAAATAGGTCTCTTAGCTCTTAATTTGTCTCCAGAGTCTTGCTTCGCATAGTAAGGCCACCAGCTCATATTCAGTTGTTGGTTGTTCAAGCTCAGAAAGTGCAACACCAACCCTATGACATTGTTAAAAGCATAACTGACCTTGTCTCTCCTTTGTCTCCAGAGTTTTGCCTTTTGGTGTCCCATTGCGTGGCTGCCTTACCGCACTTGTTTGTTGGCTCTTCAGCTTGAGAAACAAATACGCTGGAGCAAGGTAAGGTACTAACAAAACAGCGTTAACTCCGTCTTTAATCTGTCTCAAGTTTCTTGCCTCTTTGTGCCCCCTTGTGTAGCTTTCAGCCCAACCATCGTTTGGCTTTTTAGGTTAAAAGGATGACCTAAACCCCCAACATGGTGATGTGTCCAAAAAAACAATGTTCAGTCAGTGTCTCAGTCCCTTTCATCTCCAGTGTCTTGCCTCTTGGGGGTCCCCTTATGTGACTGCTAGTCCACACTTAAACGTTGGCTGTTTAGCCAGATTAAGTTCATCCCCTTGTGTGGTAAGGTTTCAGAAAACCAAACATTTGACACAGCCTTTCATTTGTCTCCAGTGTCTTTCCCCTTGGCTTTACTTATCGTGTTGGCTTCCGACCTATGGCTGCTTGGTGTTGAAACAACCAAGAATACCCAAGAAGCTTATTAATAACATTTGATCGAGATTATAAGATTATTCTAAAGTCGAAATATAAATGAAGAAATGTTAACTCAGTATGCTTGCTAACACCAGTTAGCTTGGGCACAAAATGAACCGGAACACTAGAAACACTTGTGGTTGGAAAAGGCATAAAAAATAAAACCACTTAGACATAGAAGTTCCCAAGAAGGTTGCATATCACCAACACTTAAAAGGTAAGAAACAGCATTTAATAGCGTTATTTTTACATTTTCATGTGGACTGGTGTGTTTTTAAAAACACTCCCCTATTTGTGGACATAGCCTCATACTGTCTTTTGTCTCCAGTGTCTTGTCTCTTGTGTGGCTTTTAGCCTAGACTCTGTTGGTTGTGCAGATTTAAAGAAGTTCACCATATACCCCCATTTGTGGTTTATATCAAACAAAGGCAACTCAGTCTCTCTTTTGTCTCCAATGTCTTGTCTCTTGGTGTCTACTTGTGTAGACACCAAGAAACAAGACAAGACAACTACTATTGTAGTTTTTTAAGTTAAAAATCCACGATATATTATGCCTATCTGGTGGTATATGTGTTCTGCCTTGCTTAGGTTTTGTCACATTTTTTCTTTATTGTTTTTTTTTTTGTCTTTGTCTTTCCTTTATTATTTGTATTATTATTAGTGGTAGTATTTTATTTTATTATTATTAGTATTAGTTTTTGTAATATGATATGTCCGTTTACAACATGTCCTGCTGCCATTTATCCCAATCTTAAAATTATCCAACGTTAAGAAAGTAAAAAAAAAAAAACTGGTTCTGTATTTGTACTGAACTGGACTGTAATGCTGAATGCCAGAACCTCAATAAGAGAAAGTGACCAAAAAAAAACAAAAAAAACTACAACAAAAACTTAACCCAGGTTAGGGTTAGGTGTCAGAAAACCACAAAGACAACTCAGTCTATCTTTTGTCTCCAGTGTCTTTCCTCTAGGTGCCCTCTTGTGTGGCTTTTAGCCTACATTCTGTTGGTTGTGCAGGTTTAAAGAAGTGCACCATATACCCCAAGTGTTATTTTATATCAAATGATGGCAACTCAGTCTCTCTTTTGTCTCCAGTGTCTTGTCTCATGGCGTCTACTCGTGTGGCTGCCACCTTGCACTCAGTTTTTTGTTGTTTAAGTTTCAAAACTGCAACAAAAACTTAACCCAGGTTAAGGTTATGTGTCAGAAAACAACATAGATAACTTAGTCTATCTTTTGTCTCCAGTGTCTTTCCTCTAGGTGCCCCCTTGTGTGGCTTTTAGCCTACACTCTGTTGGTTCAAAGAAGTGCACCATATACCCCATAGAGTGATTTCATACCAAATATTAGCAACTCAATTGCACTTTTGTCTCCAGTGTCTTGCCACTTTGGCCAATGTGACAGCAGCTCCAGTGCTACCACACCCCTTAGATGTAATGTACAGCCTTTTCATGACTCTTTTAGCCTACCAACTACACCAACCACCAAGAGATACAAACACCCAAATGAATCCCCTCAAGCATTGTCATAACACAGATATTAATGCAGGTATGAACTACCGCAGAGGTTCCTGTACGCCTCACAAACTGCAACTCTGATTCATTGCAAAGGGAATAAAAACACTCTAAACTGGCTTTTTTATGGAGAGAAGGAAACATGCTTTTGTTATGTTCCCTCTTTACTAGACCCACTGAATCATTTGATAGCAATGTGCCTGAAACAGAGAAAATTATTGACATATTGTCGTTTAATGTTGCAGCTCTCACACATGTAGCTGAATGAGCCACAAAGGACCCTCGCTCTTTTATTTTTTCTTCATGCTTTTGCAGTTTTTTTCTCTTTTATTAAATCTTGCAACACCTTCTGTTCGGCTGCCTCTCTTTCATCCAGCATGTTTGCATGACTCCTTTTTATCTATTTTTACTGTCTGGTCCCTCGACGTCATTTCAGAGTTTCAGGAACATGTCTTCCTGCCCTGCATTGCTACACAGCGCAGTTGCATTTAAGCCATTAGTCTTAAAATGTGTTTGTGTCAGTGCATGGCCTGTTGTTGTTCTCCCACCTCCTCCCTCCACCACCTCCTGCTCTGCTTTTTCTAAGGCTGATGTGTCTTTCATTACCGGGGTCTGACAGCGCCGAGCCGAGCGGACGTCTGTTTGTCACCCTCTAATGGGGCTTGGCAGCCTACAAGGTGTGCACAACACCTCAGAGAGAGTGGCCCTCTCCTCCTGTCTCCCTCAGCGAAGGAAAAGACCAATAACACTTCCCCCGCGCCTTCAGTCCACTGTTCAATTTCACTTCACGTCCGCGTCAGTGCCGTGAATTGGATCAGGCACCTATGGACAAATTCCACGTCCAGTTGACTTGATGGGAATTGACCAAACCTCGCCAGGATCTCACACAGCGCGGGCTTTGATCCGGCCCCAGCTGTCAATTGCAATATACAGTTTAGAAGTAAGGCCATCTAATCCATTTTGAGTAAACCCTGCTTTTTGGGTGGAGGCCTATCGACCTGCTCTCTGCTGTGCTGGTGCTTATCTGTCTCTCCTCGGCAAATGTTTTCATTTGATGGATTCTCAGACAGCCTTATATTAAGGTGCTGGACCACTGTTTGATAAGATTTCTTTTGATTTAAAAAGAAAAAGCTGTTTTCCACTCTATTGTGGGTTTTCTTTATGTTTTCTACACATGTACGAGAAAAGAAACCATCCTCATGAGGGTCTCTCTCTCTCCACATCTCCGTCTTTCCCACACTTCCACCTCAACATAGTCTTAGAGAGCTTTTCAGTCTTTGTCTGGTTCTGCTCCAGATTTTAGCCTGATAAAGAAGATTTTTCTTTCCCTTTGTAACTTTGTCAAATTTCCCTTTGAGCTGTGCAAATGGCGGATCGATTTAAGTTATGCTACTAAATGGATGTTTGCCGATATCTGATCTGACAATACTTCAAGTAAAATTTTGTCAATACCAATACATGGCCCTTCTCATCCACAGATTATTTTTTGTAAAGCACAGGTGGGCCTCCTGGCAGGCTGAGGGACACCAGAGGGATTGTGGGATGCCTTCAGTGAAAAAATATAAAATAATTTAAATGGTACACATTTACTATTATATTAAAAATACAGACGTAAAATGACTGAAATTGTAATTTGGCAAGATCTATTGATTATCTACCCATCCATATCTATATCTCTTTTGGGGTCACAAAGCTAGGAAGAGGCCAGAGACAGGAAACACCGTGGACTAGTGGCCAGTTGATCACAGGCCAGATGCCACAGACTTTATAAAGAATTGGACGAAGTAGTGTGACGTCAGTGGCACATTGGCTCTAATATCTGCGAATGACTTTCTTTCTCGATTCTCTGTGCCTGACATAATGTGAAGCAAGTTACTGTAAAATACCAAATAATCGCTGAGTTCCAATTAATCACTGAGTCCCAAATAAACGTAGGGTGTAGCAGCACATTTTGACAAATAAATGCCCGTTCCAAATAAACGCAGAGTCCAATTTATTAGGCACAGCCTACGAGATAGGGTCAGAGTTATAGTAGGCTACACACCTGCAAACGCTGAGCTACCAACTGACAGCTGATGCTTGAAAAGTGATTTATTCAAATAGAAACATGATCAGACTGTACCTTATCAGTCCACATGGTCTATTTTTCTCTCGGGACGTCCTGTCGGATCGCTTTGCCTCCCTCTGTATGTCGACAAATGCAAGTTGGTGTGAGGCGCTCTGTTTTACGACAGTGCAGTTACACTCAACGACCACTACGTCTAGGGCACTAGAGAGCAGAAAGCCGGAATCTTACATACTAGGGCTTTAAAAATTCAAAGAAGAAGACGTTTTCAATGCCGCTGCATGTCATTTGCCCTTAACTAACGTCAGGAGGCCAGTCACATCAGTTACCAGTACATTGCTGATGATCGCCATGGCCCCGGTACAGTGAAAAAAAAGTAAGACCTTAACTTAACTAGTTCCTTACCAGTATTAAGAGTATTTAGAGAGTGAACTATGGTACTGTAATCTTGCCTTGAAAATGTAAAGGTGATATTTATGCTGGTGTAAATAAATAATATGATTACGTTTACCATATTTTTTCATTTTTTGCTCAGCAAGATTTTTATGAGAAAGGAATTGAACGCCTCTTCCAAATAGACGCCTGGTCCCAAATAAACGCCTGGTCTGCTCAGTGATTGAAACAAATAAATGCCCCGGCTATTATTTGGTATTTTACGGTAATTTAACAGATGAAAATAACATTGTTGACGCAGAAATTAAATGCTTCCTGCTGTCGGCTCCGGAATTCTTGTCTGCTTTAATAGCATGTTGTTTTACTGCTTGCAACCGTCTGTGAAACAAAAATAATCTCATAACCGTTACAAAGAGCCACAAAGGGGCTGGCAGCTCTATCCCCTCTGTTTCCTGCTTTGTTTTTGTGAAGATTTTACTTAATTTCAAACTTTGACAGTCCCGCCTAACTCAGAGGTATTGACACAGTCTATACTGTAATTGAGAATGAAGAAGGTAGTATCCAAACCACGCTGAGTCGAGCCAAGTTGAGCAGATACCACAAAAAAAGCGACACGAGAAGAACGAAAAAATGTTGAACCTTCACTCCCAAACCGAACCAAGTCAAACGAACTTCATAAGTGAAAGCAACCTTGATGCCAGTTCTGGAATTTCATTTTTAAAGACTACCACTGATAAATACTGAGTAAAGGATTGATTGATTTGTGCTCTGCTCTAGTTTTAAGCATCAGAAAACAAACAGTAAAGATGAAAAACAGATTTTAACAACATGCATTGTAATAAGTATTTTGCAGATTTTTTTCTCTCTATGTAATTTAGGAGCTTGGCAGGCGAGGGAAGATGGAGAAAAGAGGGAGAAAATGGGATAATTGTGACGCTAATGGGAAAATGGAGACAAAGGAGATAGATGAGGGTGAAATGATTATCAGAGCATCAGAAGATGGAATAATTGGGCGAATGAAAGAATAGATCCAATCCTCATCTTTTCTTATCCTGACTGTCAGAACGCCACAATGAATAGCCGGTTTCCAACATTACGGCACATTCAGACCGGAGCCCACATCTCTTTTTATTAATCCACTTTTTTAAATTGATCCCACAGAGAAGCAGAGAGAGGCAGGGGGGAGGCGGAGGGGATGTAGCTGTGGGTTGAAGCATGTTTGTAGGAGTCTGTAACCTGCTTTTCTCTGCTCCGAGATGAAAGGTTAAAAAGCCTGATAGATCTTTCTGGTTTTTAAATGCACCTCTCTGCAGGCTCGCTCGTGGATGCTGATGTGTTTATCTGCCCGCCGAGCATGTTAGAACGGGGGAAACGCCGGCTAATAACAAGATGTTCCTTCAAAAATCGCAGGGTATTCATCCTGGTGTGTTCTTTCACACTTTCGGCACAGGGTGAAGTGTCAAACATGAGAAATAAACAGCCATGTCATGACAACTCCTGATGCAGAGAACAATAGCAGGGAGAAAGAAAGAGTGATGGGTGTTGTGAAATGGTAATAGAAAAGGATGAAGAGGCGAGAGGAGCGAGGGAACATGAAAACACTTCCTCTGAGTCAGCTCCTCTTTCCCTCTTCTTACTGTTATATTGTCTTAGTTTCTCTCTAAATGTTTTTTTCCTTGACTCACGCCATGAAAAACCTCCTGGTGTCTCGCTCGGCAGTTTTACAGCTCGCACATCATTAACGGACGGCTAGGTTTCCCTTCATTTCCTTTGATTTGTGTCTCTGATCCTGCTCGCAAGGTCTCACTGATGAGCGGCAACAATTTTCAGGATCATTTGGGTTTATTGGCATTTTTAAAGCCCGTCCACCCTGAAAAATCAGAGATCCATGAGTTGGTTTTGTTTATAAGCTCAGTTTCCATTCAAGAATTTCAGCAAGTGTTGTTTGCAGCTGGACAGCAGGAGGGCAGGTTGTAGTGGGGATTTAATTTGTCTGAGGTGATACACTGGGGGTCAGGGATGTGCAACACAAGAGCCAGAATGGAGGCCTGGTTCCTGACTTTCTATCATGGAAGTACCACGACAGCCATGTTACTGGGTAATTTAGGCATAAAATGACAGTGTCGCAACAGAAAATTATACCAATAACTGCAAGATCATCTTATATGTTTAGGGCATCATGATGTTGGCTAATCTTGATTGGCCTAACCTGAAACTCACTAAAAAGGGCCTTTAAAAGGACGATTGAGTGCTTTTCGATGGGGTTGTCAACTTTGTCCCTGTAAAGAAAGCACAAACAAAGAAGCTAGGATACGAGTGAGTGTTAATTTTGTTGAAATGCACTTTATCACAGCAGGAATTAAGCCTCTATTGAGCAGCTTAAGGTCGTCGAGTTGTGTTAATTTTGTTGACTAATTATTTTCATCATAGTTTTCGTCAACAACCTTTTTTCCCATGATGAAAACTAGACTATTTCTATAAAAACCTTAAGATGCTTTGGCAAGTTTAAAAAAATGACAAGGTTAATCACGTCGAAATCTCAAAATCTTTTCTTTTGACCACAGTTGTACAAAAGTTACAGTCCCATCACCTTCGCTGGAAAAGCTGCTCTGGAAATGGGAATACTGTTGGTAAATGCTGGTGTCCTGTTAAGCTGAAGTAAAATTGTGTAGCTAAATAAAGATTTGAGCCTGCTTTACACCAGGATTGTCCTTGTCAGCTTGTTAAACCTCTGTTACTGTGCCTAAAAACAGCCTCACAAAACAACTACAATAGCTGTGGGCTCTAATTGTTTTAATAAATCATTTGTGCTCCCATTGGAAGTGATTCTACCCTGGGGGCTAATAAAGTTCATCAGTCAATACTTTAACCTTCCAGACGGCACGGATTTGTCCGGATGTGACCTTTACAAATTATTTATTGAACACTTTTGCATCTTCACTGAAGATAATCATGCATTTTCAGCACCCTGAACAACACGCACGTTGTTAAAACATAATCAGGGCAAAGCTGCTGTAAGACTTCCTGGTTTCTGATGAGTTTTTTCTATCCCTCTTCAGCTAAAGCAACTTTTAGTAAAGCTGGATCTCTAGAAGCAGCATAAACAGGAAGCTTGGCCATTTATGTGTGCATTTCTCTGCCAGAAGACAGAAGGACTGTGGGCTCTGTTGGACACCATAACCCCCACCCAAAAAGAGATGGACATGATGGAGCTCGGTGCTGTGATTCAGCCTTAAAATGGCATTAATGACGAACTGGTTGGTGTTCAAATCTCGGACAATGCTTGCGGTCTGCCATACATCAACGTAATGTGTTACCCAACAGTCTTCTGAATGCCAAGGCTGATTATAGTCTCAGTACGAGTTAAGTTACCTTTAAAAAAAAACATCCTATTCCCTGAGAGCTCATCATTTCTGGCTTGTTTTGGTGCTGCTGCCATTTCTTGAAGGGTCCTTGGCTGTATGTTCTTGGCACAGTATTTATTTCCAAGTATGATAAGGACAGAAAATGCTGCAGTCCCTGGAAGGCGAACTCCCTTTCCCCCGCCGCACACCTCCTGAAAACGTCAGTCCTGATTGTTCCAAAGTGACACCCAGTACCCAGATTCTGCCACCCTCACAATAACACTCTCCACAGCCCTCTCCTCCCTCTCGCCCCGCTGTCCTGCCTCTCCCGTCTTTTTGTCTATTCAGCTGCCTGTCTGCCGTGCTGACTGGTTCATCCTCATTTGCTCCACTCATATCCCCAGTCTTGACACTGCCAAGCAGCTGCCACCGTCTCTCCTCTCTCCTCTTGCTCCTGCTCGTCATTCTTTTTCTGCTCAGTTTTTTTTGTTATCCAGGATTATTGTGGATTCATCAGTATGACCGTTAACCTTTACTGGCAGATTTATGCGCACCCCACACTCCTGAGTCACTTCTTTGCAAACATTGTCGTCAGTGAAAAATGATTCAACATCTTGCAATAATCAGTGGTGATTCTAGAGCCGACTGGGGCCCTGGGTAAAAACTCAAAGGGAACCAATACGCTTCAACCACTGCTCATTATTTAAGTCCTATAAATAATCTTACTCGCAATTCCCACCTTTGCTACCTGTGTAGAGTCATGTTTGTGCCATGCACTCCAAAGCAAATCCCCTACAGTCTTGTCAATCAGTACATTTCTACAGCCTACACCTTGATTCGTCTGCAATGGGTGTCAGCAGTGCACCTCCATGCTGGTTCGCTGGAAATACGTGTCAAGTCTATTTTTAGCAGGATGAGCTTCAACCATTGACCCAAATCAGAAAAACAAGCAATCAGAATTTCCAGAAATTTCAAAATACAGCAAAGATAGTGCAAATAATTTCAATTCAGACAGCAAATAATCATCAAATAAGCAGTATTTGCTGTTGGTTGATATGTTGCTCCTCAGCTATTGCCTAATGACAATGCTTTCTCATGATCTTTATCATTTTTCAAGATAATCAAGGCTACGCTCTGCTGTGCTTGCATATGTTGCCAGTGGGCGGGATGCAAGCCGTCAATTGGAGCTAAGCTGCAGTGCAGACAGGGTGCCACTCAGATGAACAATGTGTAAATTTAGGGTAACACCAGTGACAAAGATGCAAGATTGTTACCAGTGCTTAATCGAGAGTAGTCTGATTCAGTCCATGAGGTTTCTCACCAGCGTTCTATAGTTTGTCTGTAGGACACTGGTATTTATATTCTCCAGCAGAAGTCAAAAGTAACTTATTACATTGTGTTTTAGTAAATTAGTGTCAAATAAAGTTTGTCTGGAACTAACCGACCCATGTCGTCTGTCTAATGCTGCGTTCCAGGCAACCCGTAACTCGTGTTTTTCCCACCTGTGAAAGTGCACTGGAACAGCAGTTCCCACCTGTGAACTCGCACCAGATCGATGTACTCCGAGTTACGACTTGTGACGTCACGTCACTGCCTTATGGCAGCCTCTAAATAACGACAAATACCGTAGAATATAAAGTATAAGCTTCTGTCATCTTATGCGCCGTTTCCCCTCCTCTGTTTCACTCAAATGAGCAAGTTGCAGGCTCCTTTGGTGATTGAAATGATTAAGCATAAATCCTTGCGCTCAAACCAAAGTTGTAATTAGCCTGGAACGCTTTCAGGTCGGAGATCGGAGATTTCAACTGGGAAATTTCGGAGTTACAGGTTGCCTGAAACGCAGCATAAGACAAATTTCATGCAATGGACAATAAAGTCTATCTATCTATCTATCTATCTATCTATCTATCTATCTATCACTGTTTTCGAGGCCTTTACATCCTTAAAACAAGAATTTTGCTCACTTATTGTCAGTTGCATGTAGCATTCAAAGGAGAATGGTTAAATAATTAAGAGTTTTGGACTAGACACATCTAAGGTCAGTAAAAGTTTGTTGAATAAGTTTATTGCATCATTCATCAGGGGGTCCATGATAGGCCTTTGTTAGCAGTCCTGAAGATGTGGTCTTATCCCATGACAGCCTATGTGGGTCAGATTGTTTCAGGGGTTTAACATGGGCCAGAGGAAATGCCAAGGTGATGAACTGCGAAATAAAGTAGACAGAGAGAAGCTGAGGTGAGGAAGCAGAGATCCAGGGGAGATTCTGATTGGCCCGTCCCTCTCCAGGTTTTAATCTATCTCATCTGTAATTAGTGGTAACTGTGTCACAGCCGGAGAGACAAGAGCTCTAACATCATGCAAAACACATGCAAACATACACGCAGAGACATAAAGGACACATGCACACACACTGTGGAAAAACACAAACATATAAGCAGACGAGAGAAGCGCACAGAGGAACTCAAAGAATGTTCCGGCACACAGTTTAGAGAGACCAAACACTCCATCGGCAGCTCTGAGGGGTTGAAAGCTAGTCTCTCCCTCTGAAGCAGATAAAATGAAAATATTACAGAAATCCACTGAGGGACAAACTCCCACGTTCTGCTTTTATATCCGCTCTGCCTTCTGTAAACACTCTGAAGCATTTCCCTCAAAAATCACCCATCGACACACATTCACTCACCGCCTCATCTCGCCGCCTTCCCTTCCGCACCCACATCTTGTGGTGTCTTGCTAGCCTCGGGCTACATGCTGCTCCTGATTGCCGCACACCCCGGACTAACAGCACATCAAAAGTGGCCCCCGCACCGCGCTCGTGTGTGTGTTTTACAGCGTGTGTGTGAAGCGGAGGTCATTTTGGCTTTTCCGCAGATTAAGAAGGCTCGAGACAAATGAAGAGCATCGAAGTAATCTCCCGTGTTCGCACTCTGCGGGGTGTGATTTAATAAAATTGATTTTTACAATAGACGACTGAAAGGGTTTTTATGTTTCTATTTTTACACAGTGACAGCTCAGCATCGCTTTGTTACTTTTTAATGTCTCAATCATTTTTATAAAATGTTTGCATGATACCTTTGAGGCAGAGAATCAATAACAGCACTAAATGTTTTCTGATGGAGCTCTTATGTAATTTGATTTGTAAAGTAAAAACAGATTTCAGCATTCATCATAGCAGAGGTCTTTCTGACTTGTTCTTTACCTTATTTTGTTTGCAAACGACTGAATTTGTGAAACTCAATGAACAAAAACAAATGACATATATAGATAGATAGATAGAACGATAGGTAGATTGATCTATTATAGATTGATCAATAGATAGAACAATAGATGGATAGAAAGATAGAACGACGGATAGATAGATAGATAGATAGATAGATAGACAGATAGATAGATAGATTACCTTATTTTGTTTGCAACATTGAATTTGTTTGTAATGACAATCACAAGCTGCAAGTGCCTATAATATCCCTAAATACATCAAGTAGGGATGTCCTGATCAGTATTTTTCATCCCTTGGTACTTGTAAAACTCATATTGAAAACAATTCAGAACTCAGAATGATGTGACGGATGAATGAGTTATCATTTTGTCATGGCTAGCCCTGCTGTAAGGCCTTAAATAGGGCCCTCAATCTTCCTTGCACATGAAAGCGAGTGTGTGAAGCTGTGTTGTGACAGCCGTCTCTCACATGCAGTGCAACCCACACTTTGAACCCCCTTATCATCTCTAGCCTTTTTCATATTTCTTGTGTTGGCACACAGTTTAACATCGACCTGTTGGTGGTTGATTTCATGTTTTTGTCTGCGCTCTAATGCATACTGTGAATCATCTTGAAGATTCAAAAACAAGGCAACTGGACTGTGTAGAGTTTGTTGGGAAGACGTTTCACTTCTCATCCAAGAAGCTTCTTCAGTTCCAAAAGGCTGGTGCTGGAAGCAGATATTTATCTCGCTAGAGGAGAAAACAACAACAAAGGAAGGGAGGACTTGGAGAACGACTCATAGAAACTTACCACAGGGTGATGCAACCCCTGAGAGTCATTACCCTGAATGGGTCTTTAACTCCCCCTGTCATGTGAGGTGTGTGGTCACATGTGCCCAGGTGTGAATGTTTGGAGAGCTTCCTGAGGAGAGAGCTTACATACAACTGCATTGTATGTGGCTGAGAGATTGTGTCTGAGTCCACCACCTCTGTTAAGAGAAGGTTTCTCTAGTCTGGTGAAGATGGCTTCTTTAACTCCTCTTTCAACCATCTATCTTCTCTCGCCAACACCTGTACATCGCTGTCCTCAAAAGAGTGTCCCGTGTCCTTTAAGTGAAGGTGGACCGCCGAGTCTTGACCTGAGGAGGTGGCTCTCCTGTGTTGAGCCATACGCTTGTGAAGCGGTTGTTTAGTTTCCCCAATGTACAGGTCTGAGCATTCCTCACTGCACTGGACTGCATACACCACATTGCTCTGTTTATGTCTTGGTGTTTTGTCCTTGGGATGGACCAATTTCTGCCTTAGTGTATGTGGTGTTTGCCAAAGATTCTCTGAAGTTTTTCGGATGAACCTGCAACATAAGGAATCACAATGTTCTTGCGTCTCTCTTCCCTTTCATGCTCCTTCTCCTTTCTTTTCTTGTTCTTCAAAAAGGCCCACTTCGGGTATCCACAGGTTTTCAGGGCTTCTCTAATGTGTTTCTGTTCCTTTTCCTTTCCTTCCTTCCTTGTAGGAACACTCTCAGCCCGGTGGTTGAGGGTTCTGATGACACCCAGCATGTGCTGCAGAGGATGGTGGGAATCAAAGAGTAATTGAAAAGAGAGTGCCTTGTTTTTTACTCTTCAAGATGACCATGACCTGGATGAATGAGAATCTACACAGACATGCTGTGAATCCTAAAGCTCCGAAAGATGATTCCAAATTTAAATCTCTACCACGGAGATGGGCTTTTTGTCCAAAGCAATCTCCTCAACCCCTTTTTTCCAGAGTTTGTTGAGCCTTACCCTCTCCTCTATGACTTTAGTGAATGCTCTGTGTTGCATTTCCTGTTTTGTTTCTAAATGCCGTATCAAACTGGTTGTATTAAAAGCACCACTAGAGGTTTCCGTCGGGCTATTTATGCTGTCTGAATCAAAGTATTTCCACCCTGCTAACATGTTAGCCTCAGAGCTGCTACTGCTACACCACTTGCACATTTACTTCCTGCCATAAAGTGTGCTAAACTGAAGGAAAACGGTGATAAGACTTTGGTTGAGATGATCAGTAAATCATTGGAGAAATGCTGACATCAGCTCAAGTCCCATACTTTTGATTGGTGTTGGGACGTCCCTGAGATCGACCGTTTGGAGAGTTTCGATTTTGCACCAAGTTCACTCAAGGTCCAGGTTGACTTGGACGACGTCAGATGTCCTTTGGCCTTGTGATCATGTCTTGCTTGTGAACTTGATATCTCAAGAACTCTTTTAAGGGTTTTCTTTTAAACTCTGCACAAATTTCCTCTCTGCTGTAACACTGAACTGATTCAATTTTAAGGGTCAAAAACCAAGTCAGGCACAACTAAGGATGGGACAAGGGATTGAATGGTGTCATGGTTGTCACAGTTAATTAGACCTTAAGGCACTCTGATTTCATGTGTTTTTCCAGGACTTAAAAAACAGACTGGAACCTTGTTTCTGGCACCAAGCTTATTTTACAGTGGAAACGACTGTAATTGGGTACTCTACCGAACAGAACCAGACAGCTTGGTGGAAACGCACCATAAGATCAACCTAAGAACTAACATCCATCCATCCACTATCTATACCGGTGGTTCTTAACTGGTCTGGCTTTGGGACCCACCATCACCCTTAATGACAAACTGCGACCCAAATCGAGGAAAATGTTCAAATTCTCAAATTTATTTAATAAAAAGATCGAGCAGTTTGAGCCTGAGATACAACAGAATATCACAGTACGCAGACACACACAAAAATAAATTAATGATAAATCAGAATGACCTGCATGCACTGCTAGAGAGGGAAATACCCATTAACACTTAATTACCGGCATTTTAATTAAAACCAAAAAGTGCATCTCAGAAACACAAGGTTTCAAGACCATAAATGTAACTGTAGCTGTGATAATCCTGCATCAGTGGAAACATCCTGAACAGCTCTGTATTAATAATATTCAATCAGCAGCAATAAATAAGCCTTTTTTAACAGACTCAACAGAGCTTTCATGAGAAGTGGTGTCATGAAATCTTAAAAAAATGTTGCTATAGCTGAGTATCGACTCACTGAATATATAAAAAACACTTTTCTATGAAAATGTGTGTTAATGAGCGTTAAAGGGTATTATTGCCTTTTATTGTTAAGGAGTGCAAAAAGCTCCACTGCGTAAAAAAATCTCCTTCAAAATAAAAGCACAGGATTTTTTTCCTAACATTTATTTTTGTCCAGGCGAAGGCTCCTTTTAGTCACGACTCACCAGTTGAGAATTACTGATTTATACCACTTATCCCTTTTAGGGTTGCGGGGAGACTGGAGACTATCCCAGCTAACATTGGGCGATAGGCGGGGTACACCCTAAACCGGTCGCCAGCCAATCACAGGGCCACATAGAGAGAGAGACAGCCATTCACTGAGCATGTTTTTTGGTCTGTGGGAGGAAGCAGGAGTGCTCGGAGTGAACCCACGCACGGGGAGAACATGTAAACTCCACACAGAAAGGCCCTAGATTGAAGGAACTAACATCTTATTTTATTTAACCTTCAGGAAAATTTGGAGGTGGCAGATTAACTTAAATGTAAATCTAATTTCAAAATTATTCCTTTTTTCCTTTTTGGCACCTCTGATAAGTCCGTCTTCACCCTCTAGCAGTCCTTGAGTGCAGCAAAGAGAGATCGAGGCAAGAAAATGATGTTTTGCAGTAACTGTTTTCTCTGCTGTTTTTTCCCCATTTGTTCCCACGTCTCTGTATTTATGCTGTCGAACAAAAACTCACTCGGCGACATTTTTACATTCCAGTTTTTCTGCGAGCGGGAGCACAATTTGACCTCATTCGAGCGGAGCGGTGGCAACCCCCCGGGCGGACGCCGCGTACCCCGGCCGTGTAAGTCTGCTCTGAATGCCTCTATAGTGTTCGAGGAGAAGGTGTGAAATCACGATACACCTCCACCGCCAGAGTGAAATTTGTACGTTTTGTCACGCACACACGTAAAGTCGCACACTGATTTTTTCCACTTTGTTTCTCTCTCGCTGTGAAGGTATGTGTTTGTTTGTTTGTTCATTGGGAGAAAGTTGCACCTGTCAGTTCTTGATTAACAAGCATGTTTCCAGCACACACACATACACTTGTGCCACCCATGTTCATAAACTCAGAGAAACTGTCAGAGTTGTTTTGCTGCTAATTGCGTATGCTAATTTTATCTCCGGAGAGGCAGTAAAAGTATTAGTGCAAAGCTTTTCTTGGCTCTCAGATGATTTTTCTTCCTTCACTCAAGCCTTTGAAAAGTAAAGATAAAATAAAATCTGCCAGACTTACAGTTAATCTTGCACGCATGAAGCACATTCTAAAAACCTTAAAGCTGTCTTGGTGATCAGAATATTCTTCAACTTAAACCCTGTAGGAACCGTCAGTGATTTAGTCTGCAGTTTGTTTTGACCTAAAATCACTGACCCTTTTGCTCCCATGAAAAATAAAAAAACACTTTCTTAGTCACTCCTTATGACCACAAAGTATTGCAACTATTGATTAAAAAAAAGTATATTACTTTGGACACTGGTGGACTAGTCATTATATCAATCAATCAATCAATCAATCAATCAATCTTTGTATGAATAGTACCAAATTGCAACAAATATTATCTCAAGCAAGGCTCTCATAAAGCTCCAGACTCAACACAAAGCCGCCATGTGCAACATTTGCAAGTTTTTGCCAAAGTTGCAGGAAGCAGGTAGGAAATCTTTAGCAGATCCAGACTCATGTTGAACATTTATTGAAGACTTTTTGGAGCAGTGAGAAGGCAAAGAGAGATGACAGAAAGAGAGGCATGCAGGGAAATGTCCACTTCCCCAAAAAAATCTCGATTGGTTTTCGAGCATTCACACTGATGACCAAAGATATTCAGATATTAAAGTGTGTGCACGTCTTTTCCACTAGATCATTTTTATATTTACCTCACCAAGGGCCACATCCATGTGCAAAAGGCTGATAAATGGGCCTGTAGATTTGTCGTAGTGGGCCAGTTGCTTTGCACATAATCAACACACAGAGGAGCCCAAAGTGCTTCCACGTGGAGCTCCTCAAATGTTTCCGTGTTGTTATTTTCCACTCCATTTCTGTGAGCCGTCTTTTTTTGCCTTTTGGTTACTGGCAGACTAAATGCAACTGTTGTTGAAGTCAAGAAAACACTGGCCTATCTGGTTGTGCTGGGAGCGCCCTCTGCTGGATCAGGTGGTGCACTGCTCCAGGCACCTTAACGTGCCATTCAGCTGTTTTATTTTATATTTGAAAGTTTATTTACACCTCAAGCACAGATTTTCACCCCTGTTCTCGAAAAGGATATTCTAATGTGGAGAATAAGAGGCGAGGCATTTCCATTGGATCATTTTATGTCTTACCTCACCTGAGGCCACACCAGTGGGCTGCATGCCCTTGCATAAGAATCTTGCAATCTTGTCCAAAATGGCCTTTTTTCACAGCTCTAGCAGAAGGTAGAGGCGTTGCACTGGGCTAAGAAGTTGTCAGGGGGCCACTCAACTAGACACACACAGTGTAGCCTACTGTGGCTTTTCCTGTCTTCCTTTTTCTCAGTGTGTACTTCCTGTTGTTGAGCTCAAAAGTGCACTTTACGATCAGGTTCTGCTGGGAGCGCCCTCTGTTGGATCAGGTGGTTCACTTCTCCAGGTGCCCTAATGTGCTGCAGAAATGTATAATTTCTTATCAAATGTATATTTACAGTTTGTGTAGGGCTGGACAATATGGCCTAAAAATAAAATCCCAGATTTTTTTCCACAACACTTGATTTACGATTGCAATTGAATTTTTCCCTCTCAAAAAACAACAAAAAACTCTGAGTGACACAAAAATGACATGAATCAAGTTTTGCCTTAATGTTGTCAAAGTATATCCCACAACCAAACAGAATTTCTCTCTTAACCCTTTACCTACCAGCTCAACTGTTTGGCAGAGGTCATCAGTAAATTCAGGGATATTTAATGTTTAAAAAAAAACAGAACAAATCCAATTATTGTTTGATTCTGTTAACATTCAGGGAACAGAGAAAACTACTAACAGACCAAAAAACAGATACTTTCTTGTTGTGGGATTTAAAGGTTTTTAAAGGTTAAAAAGCTAAAAGTTGTAATAATTATTTTAAATACTTAACCATTTACTGATATGATGATATATGTCAATCTCAATATCATCTATTTTAAGTTAATTTTGTTATTTTACTCACAAACATTTCTACCTTTTCTAATTGATTTTGTCCCTAATATTTGTACATTTTAATGTCATCATCTTTTGGTTTGTTTGCAGTTTTTTTTTTCTGAATCCTAAAACATTGACAGAAACTAACAATGATGTGTTGTGTTTTTTTAACCCATTAAATATTCCTGAATTTATTGACCTCTGCCAAACAGTTGAGCTGGGAGTTAAAGGGTTAAAGTTAACGTGTCATAAAATGTTGAGTATGCAGTTCTCAGTTGGCAGGTTTGTCCACATAAACACTGAAAGCTGAGATATTTTCACAGGATATTAACATGAAACAAATTTAATCTAATTTGAAACACACATACAAGCCTATAAAAGTTCTTGTGCAAAGCCTGAAAGGGCCTACCATCCTGAAAAAAGTGAATTTTCACTATTTATATTTTCAAACATTGCAACAACTTACAGTTGGGGTAAGTCAAGAAAAAATATATCAATTTTTTATTTTCAAATCCTCTTCAGAAAATAATTCGAATCAATCGATTTAATCAATATATTGCCCAGCCCTAAGTTTGAGTAAGCACCCCCAGGGTAAATAGATAGACTGATGGAGGTGGGTACCCAGGGTCAATCAGAGCCACCCAAAATCTGATTGGTCACCCCGTAATCCTTTACTTATATACAGTGATGGCTCAGTATATTATAGGATCTGAAGTATTTGTGTTTTTCAGTGTGCTGCCCTGAATTTCTAAAAGAACACTCTGTGCAGAAATCTTTCATAACCACTTTAAAATGGATAGAAACATGAACACCCTGAAGTAATGAAAAATAATGCTTATATTTAAACATGCAAATTTATGATCGATCGTAAGTGTAAAATACTGAGTGTTCTCGAGGTCAAATTGCCTTCTGCAGCTGATGAGGTGGTCATTGCTGGTTTTGCGTCTTCGTGGTCTGACATTTATTGATTTTCTTAGTTAAAAATAGAGCACCAATTACACACATTTAAAAAAAAAAGCACTTATTTATTCTCATATTGATTAAATCATCCGTCTTTCTGTATCTGCGTGGACACTTTTTCCTCTTTTCCTCGGCCACAATCACAGCCCTCTCACACTGAAACACGCCACTTATCAGCGTGGGCTGTGACCTCCAATCATGGGCGTGATCTTTGAACCCGTGAGCCCGCCGCTGGTATATTCCCATTTTGGTGTCTTGGTATTGACTCAGAGGTTATTGGTTCAGCTAATTGCTATTTGCATAGCTTTATTAGTATCCCAGCTCTGCCTCCGTGACATTTCAATCTTTTCTTTTTTCATATTTTCACTTCCTCTGTCTCCTCGGCTCCGTCTTGTTCGTTGCTTTCTGGGTAGAGGAATTAGACAATGTTTGGTGTGTGATTAAGTATTCATGCTTAAAGTAGCGACGGGCTGATCTCAGGAGAGGCAGCCATGGAGGAGGAGAGCAAACATTAATATGCGCTTAATAACTCTTTCTATCTGCTTCCTTGTTTTCCCGCTCTGCCTCTGTGTGTCTGCCTGACTCGGGTTGGCCGGATTTTCCCTCCACATATTTTGTTGAATTATAAAATATTGAATTTGAGAGGATGGATGGAAGTGGGAGAAATCTCATGAAATCTCAATGTTTCCTTTTGTGGAAAGAAGACGTTTAATAAATATCAATGGAGCACACGTCTGTCGAGTGGTGATGGAAAACTTGGCAACCCCGCTGTTCGAACAAGTCAGCCGAGACGGGTGGCATCAGAGGGTTTTTGTTTGTGACTGGAGGGGCCTCGGTTTAACTCTTGAACCAGCAGGAAGAACTCAGGAAGCCCAAACTGTTCAGCAGGGACCGAGACTTAGCGGCCAACATGTGTGCTGGATTTGACATATTTTTCACAGAAACAATAATACTATATTACATCAAAGAGAAACAAAATGATATTTAGGTTGCCCAAAATCCAAAACAGCCAGACTGAAATCAGCTGTCTTAAAGTGGCTTCTGTTGAGTGACAGGAAAAACAATTTTGGGGGGAAAGTAGAGAAGGGTTTAATCTGCACGGCAATGAAATTTAAGATGAAGTATCCAGAATGGCTTTTTTACTGGGTATACCCATTCAGCTGCATGCTAGCTCAAATAGCTAAATAGCCAATCACATGCCAGCATTAATGCATTCAGCCATGTAGGCACGGTCAAGACGACCTTCTGAAGGTCAAACTGAGCATCAGATTGGAGAAGAAAGGTCATCCAAGTGACTTTGAACATAGCTTAGACAAATGTGGTGGGGATGGGCGTCCATAATATTGTCACTGCAATAAATGATTATTATCAGTCCTTTGTCTCTGCACCCCCCCCTAAATTATCAGCAGAAATACATCACTTATAAATTCTCATTTTGATGCTGTTGTACTATTCAACGTCAGTCATCTCCACCTTTTAATCATTATAGTTGCTAATGTAAAAAATGAACATGGGGGGGCTGAACTGAAGTGAAAGTCCAGGCTCATACTCCTGAGACAGCCTGACATCTACCAGCAGTAGCAGCTAGCCACGACCATCAAAAGGGGGTGATGTGGCTGGTGAGTGTATCTTTGCACATGTCTTTAATAAAAACAGCCTATTTTTTCTTTCAATAAAGACACTCATAGACTCCTACCATATCCATAGGGTTATTCTGCATAATTTAAAAACTTATGCCATCAAAAAAAAAAAAAAATTAAAAAATTAAAAATCATCATAAACAGAGCTCAAAATCACATCAACCTGCCTCATGAAAGATACAGTTAGGCCCTCATAAATCTGCTTCAGTCTGTTTTAATATGTTAATGCAGCTTTTATAACAAAAGAAGTTGCAGAAGAAGTTTATTTTTCAGGACTTTTCAGGATTTGGATTTCTGGCTTTTGTTTCACTTGCTATTTTGAATCTCCATCCTCTGTACGGTCTGTCTTGTTCTTTCTTCACTTTCTGTTCTCCTGCCTCTCCTCATGCATATGTGTGTGTACTTCTGCGTGTCCTTAAGTGTGTGTGTGCTGTTTCCTGCTCGGTGTCGCTCCACGTTTGTCCTGTAGTCTCTCAGCTCTCAGAGAGAGTGTGTGCACGTGTGACGGGCTGCCTCGGCGTATGTGTGTGCGTGTACCTTCCAGAGCGAAATGTCAGTCTCATTTTGCTTTTATTACTTGAGGGATTAAGAGGAGGGCTTTACTCTGTAATCTCAGCCTCCCCGCCAACCGCCGCTCAGCTCCTGACGCACCTGAGAACACACTTCGCCGCCACACGGAGGCTTTTAAACACCTCGCCCTCAGAATTGTTCCATTATGGCCGCAAAACATTTGTTTCAGACGTGTGTTCCCGCTGCGCGCCAGCGCCGTCAAACCGCGGGTGAAGGGTGACAAATGGTTCGATTAAAAGCATCTAGAAAAGAGCGTTTGATTGACTGATTGATTGTGAAGGATTGGCCTGTGGGAGTGCGGATCAGAATAATGAACACCTTTGTGATCGAGGGGGTTATTTAAAGAACAACTTCGCCTGCAAGAGTCCGTCTGTGGAAAACACTTGTCAGGAATTAGCTAAGAGGGGAATAATAGCTCTGTGTGTGGTGCTGTAGACACGTCAGAGCTTTTCTTATAGATTTAGAATGTGCAGTACTTCAAATATGAGAGCGAGCTTTCTAAGTGGTTTCTTATGGTCAACATAGTGACCATTTTAAGAAATATCTCACAGGATCACTCAGCAAACATGTCATTCTTGACAGCTCTGACCTTACTTTTATACAAGGGAATGAAAGCGGTCGTTATTTCAGCTTCAATTATTCTACAGTGATACTCTCAGGTTAACCTCCAGAGCTCCACAGCTGTTTAACTGCAGCATCTACTTGAATGTGCAGAGCAGAGTTAAAAACACTTTGCAGACTACAGTACAGCGTCTTGCAACACGTCATGTGTTGCCGATCACAAACATATTCACTTTATGGTGCCTCCATTGACCTCGATACTCAGACGTGAGGATTGAGAGTGACATCACATCCCACTGCAGTGTTATTGCAATGTTATTGAATGCTAATAAAGTCTGAATGTATAAATGAACAGAAACAAATTTAACGTTTGTGTGAAATGCAGTCACCTTTATTTTGGCTACCTGGCAGAGCATCTCAGTTACAATACCAGAACTGACAACAAACAGTGAACCTGCTCTACATGAATATATCAATTCATAAAGAGAGGAGCTCTGATTGGATCGCTCCCCAACTTATCCCCCCACCACCAAGCTAAGGCAGCTGTGATTGGATGTCCCTCTTAACTCATCCAACCTTTTCTCACAACCAAAGTAGCTGTGATTGGATATATTCCTAACTTGTCTCTACTTTCTACATGACCAAATTAGGTCTGATTGGATTAAGTCTCTGTCAAACATTTTCATCTAGTTTTTATTTGTTGAGGAAAATGTCAGTTAATTTAGATTAGTTTTTATCCATGTGCACTTGTTTTTATTCGTTACTGTCTAGTTTTCATCAGGGGAAAAAAGGTTGTTGATGAAAATTATGACGAAAATAATTAGTCAACAAAATTAACACTGCCACTGATCCAATTTCAAGCTGGTAAAGGTGGGATACCTGGAGATCACCTGACCTCCTAAAGTGAGGCATCCTCAGTGACACGGATAATTCACAACTTAGAGAATCCGACTTCTGAGATGAACTTGAACGCACCTTTTGACCAGTTAAACTCATTTTTATGGTAGTTAAGCTGATCATTCCTCTCCAGTTTATTTCCATTATAGATGTTAATGTTAATATTAGATTGATCTCTCTATCCATGGTTGTATTGATTATTCATCCATAGTAACTATCTTTACAACCACATAGACATGAGGACCCTCTTAAAACACATCTCAAGGGGCTTACCTTTAATGAATTTATATTCAACAAATATGGTGCTGTTCAAATAAAGATTGATTGACTTAACTCTCTTGTCTTACTGTTCTTTTAGGGGACATGCACATTTTCTTATTTTGGGATTGTTTTTCCATCAGTAATCCATGACTTAGAATAATTATGCCCCTTCACATTAATTTCAGAAATGAAGTCTGTCTGTTAGAATAGGCCTGTAGTGCTCTCAATAATAAAAAATAATCAGGCTAAGTCCATTCACTTAATTACAGCTTCTTTAAGTCATTTACAATATTTTGATTGTTGAAACTTACTTGTGGGCCACGTGGTCAAGGAGGAGGTGTTCATGTGGCCTCCAGTTATGCCTCACCATAATTTTGATTAGGAATGATTATTTGAGACAACAGCATTGACAGAGGGATAAAAATAAAAATGTTGCTGATAAAGGTTCTTCACACTTTGCTTTTTTTTGTCAGTGTTCCTGATCTGTCATGACTACATTCAGCTTCTACTTGATTATGTTGCTAGGTGCTATTTATAGGACTGTTTTATGAATAAGCAAGCAATGAGTGATGGAGTGTCATCTAAGCATCACTCAGACTCATTAACCTTTTTGATCCACTTCTGCAGAATATCTCAGCCATCTGTGTGTCCATTTAAACAGTGTATTATATTCCCTGATCACAAGCTCAGTAAATACAGTTAAAAAATCAACACTGATAGGATGCATAGATGGTTTCAGTATATTTTGATACAATATATTCTGCACACATGTATTCAGGATCGTCTGAAGCATCCAATTTCTTCTTTCTAGGTCAAGGTTTTGCTTAAGACCCAGATTTATGAGCTGTGACTCCCTGTACAGAACTAATAATAGGCAACTCAATACCAAGCTGCAGGCTATTCAACACTTTTGAAGTTATTGATTTATTGTAGATTACTTTTCAGATTTATTACTTTTTCTACAACCGTGATTGACTCAAGAATTGCTTGTTTGAAAAACCTTCAACACTTAAATGTTTTTGAACTTATAGATGGAAAACTGTCACATTTTAAAGCTTTAAAGTAGCAAAAACCAGAATCTGAAGCTCCTATCGGTATCATTTATTGACCTGTTTCATTAATGCACATGTGCTGCAGGGCCTTGTGAACATTTTCTGCATAATATCCTCCCCGCTGCTGTTTTAATGCAGCTTCAGTCCTGTCTCTGCGCTTTATCTCCGTCCCTCTGGAGAACCCTTAATCGAACAAACATGCTCCATAAATAAAATTATTATTATCACTGAACTCCAGCCCGCGAACGCTGTGCAGCTGCAGGGAGTCCGATCTGTTTTCTGCCGTCCGGTTTCATGTCAAGCCCGACCGCTGGCCTCTGCCACACGGAGCCAGCTGTGGTTTTTACTGTTTCTGAATACGTTAGCATGCCAATGAGGCCTGCGGGGATCTGATGTACACTCCTCTGCAACCTGTTTGTGTGTGCGGGGGCAGGGAATGGTGCCCTCGACCCACCTTTTCCTCTTGAGCCTGAGGGAAAAGGTGTCTCTAAAAAAACACCAGCGTGTGTGTCGACCCATCACCCTAGAGCGCAGCTGGTTGGTGGTGAAAGAAAAATCTTAGTCCTACCACCAGCTTCTCAAATCTGTCAAACTATTCTGGGCATTTCTTACCCAGAGAACTGCTGCTCACTGAGTATTTCCTCTTTTTGGGACCATTCTCTGTAAACTAACTAGATGGTTGTGCATAAAAATCCCAGAAGATCAGCAGTGCTTCTACTCTATTCTGATGCTTGGTTCAGTTGCTAATGCAAAAACTACATTACCCACAATCCCGGAGTGTTATAGTCACATCTCTGTCTGGTAGAGTCTGCTGTTGCCATTGAAATATTTATATTTTAAGGATTTTATAACATTTAAATGGATTTGAAGGGGAAAATCGAAGTTATTGAAAGAACTACACCACCCACAATCTCAGAGTGTAACAGTTACATCTCAGCCTGGTTACAAATGGTGTTAAAATGTTCATATTTTCAAGGCTTTGAAACATTTAAATGAATTTTAAGGGGAAAATTTTGTTTTCTAAGTCAGAGTCACTGAAAGAACCGCATTACCCACAATCCTAGTGTGTTATGGAGATGTCTTTGGCTGTTGGAGCTCACTGTTACTGGTGAAATGTTTAATTTGTATGCATTTTATTAAAGTGAAATGAAAATGAATGTGACAATTTTTAGATTTCTTAATCAGAGCCACAAAAAAGAACTACACTCCCAACAATCATGGAGTGTTGTAGTGTTATCTCTTGCAGTTTGAGTCTGCTGTTACCGTTAAAATGTTTAAATTTTAAGGAATTTGTATCATTTAAATGGAAAAATGTGTTTGTTTCAACCAAAGTTACTGAAAGAACTATAGTAACACATCTTGCTAATGGAGTCTGCTGATGTTATTGAAATGTTTATATTGTAAGGATTTCACAACATTTCAATCGATTTGAAGGGGAAACATTTGTTTTTTTCAACTAAAGTAACTGAAAGAACTACATTTCCCACAATTCTAGAGTGTTATGGAGATGTCTCTGACTGTTAGAGCTCACTGTTTTCTATTAAATGTTTATATAATAAGCATTTAATCAAAGTTGAATAGATATGAATGTGACAATCTTTAGTTTTTTTAATCAAAACCACAACAAAGAACTTCATTACCCACAATCCTAAAGTGTAACATTTACATATCTGTCTGATGAAGTCTGCTGTTTCCACTGAAATGTTTCTATTTCAATGATTTTGTAAGATAGAAATGGACATGAATGTGTCAGTTTTTGTAGTTTTCTTAATCAGAGCCACAAAAAAGAACTACATTACCCACAATCCTAGAGTGTCATAGTATTTTTTCTGGCTGGTTGAGTCTTCTGTTACCATGTAAATGTTTATATTTTAAGGATTTATCAAACTTAAATTGATCTCAGGGTTAAATTCACCTTTGGAGCCAGAGCTGCTGAAACAGCGGATGGTCACTGTGGGCTTTATAGTAGCAGAGAAAAGGTGAGCTGGCCAGTTTCATATCTCTAAGGTGTGCTTTTATTTTCAGGCAGAGACAGCGAGGTGGAATAAAGGGCAGAGAGAGGGGAAGGGTGGGGGTGGAGGGAGGGGAGGGGGCAGGCCAAATTGAAATAGAAATCCAAGTCAGTGTATAAAGAAACAGCACTCTTCATTTCGCCTTGTTGTGCAGCCGTGTCTATTTCCCGGCCCGCACTGCTCTCTTTTCCTTCTCCGTCTGTGTCTCCCTGCCCCGCAGCGTCCCCGTGATGATTGATATGCACCCAGAGCGAAGCTAGCTACAGAGACAGGGAAAATCATGCATAAAAGATGAACGCAGTTTATTGTGTTTTCCTGGGGGCCGAGGGGCAGAGCAGAAGTTATGGATTTATGCGCGGTGTGATTGGATGAGAGGCCGGACCCGCGGGACAGATGTCGGGCAGGGAGGAAAAAGGTGGTTTAAGATGCAGGAGCTACAGAGCGAGGACTTGTGTCGGACAGGTGTGGATCACTAACGGACAAGTTGGCGAGCCTCGCTGTGGCCGGAGGGAGCCGCCGGTCCTGCACGGCAGACACAGATTCAGGCTCTGTTCAGTGGGCTGTTTCTGTTTGATCAAGGGGGACTAAGTGTGGACCAGGAGCTGGATCAGGGGTGCACTGATGATGCCTTGTTAGTGCTAAGATTATTTGTCTTCGCCTAAACAGATATTGTCATTTTTCCTTTATTTTCCTCCTCTCTCAAGCAAGTAGGGCTGCTGTTTTAAAAGTAATATCTTCAAAATCATGTTTCTTAGATGTTATAATAGTTACACCTTTTTATATCATACCGTACCATCTTCTTCTGCTTATCCTTTGTCGGGTCCCGGGGGCAGCAGCCTAAGCGAGAAAACCCAAACTTCCCTCTCCCTGGCCACTTCGTCCAGCTCTTCCTGGCGGATCCGGGGCATTCCTAGGCCAGCTGAGAGACATAATCCCTCCAGCGTGTCCTGCGAAGTAAACTGTGATTATGTTCTTTGGTCAATACCCACAGCTCGTGACCATAGGTGAGGGTAGGAACAATGATCAAGCTAACAACACTAAAATTTCAAGACCTGGTTGACTTCAAGATGATCTAAGTCATGTACCAAGTTAAAAATTATCAGTTGCCAAACTGTATTCAAGTTTTTCCATCCTAGGGGAATAAACATATTCTCAGAAGTTTATAAATGTTCAAAAAACAAGCAGTTAGGACTAATATTAGACTACACTGCATATCAACAGAAGGAGTTTATCTGTGGAAAAGCTGCACTAAAGAAATGGAAACATGTACAACAATAAGTAGGTTAAATACCAGACTTGGATGGTATGACGTAAAAAACAATAGTGTGCCTTGAAATAGTGTGTTCATCAAACTGGATTGATTCATACTGTGGATAATGTTTAGGTTTTCTGTTACAGTTTTGCTGTTAGCTGTATCAAGCTGTATTTTTTGATTTTGTTGAATGCCTGAGGCTTGAATTATACAAGTTCATTTTTGGAAAAAAGGGGTAGGACTAGATAAGTTATAAACTTTGTACACACTTTTCAAACAAAAAAAGGAGGACTCATTGTGAAAATTATGTGCTGATCTTGATCTGCTGAATCTTTCTGTTTTGTCTTTCAATGTATGGATATATATTAGCAAGTTACAGCAAATCAAAGAGCAGGATAGCATTTCATGCAACAAAGCTAACTTTTTCTCCCACCTCTCCTTCCCATCCTCTCTTCCTCTCACCAAATAAGTATAAGAAAAACATGTTTAAACTAGAAGAGTCTGTCTGTCCAAGTGGACAATGCTGCGCTCCATTTACATTGGAACTGGGAAGAGGCGAGTGTGAATGATGTGATCTCCCAGTTGTCGGCGTTCCAGTTACAAAGTCGGAAGAAACTTACCAATCTACCACGCTATTGTTAGCAGTTGTGTTAGCATAACTCCTCCGCTGGCATTGCAAGGAATGCTGGGAAATGTAGTGACATAGGCTTGAAAAACGTTGACGTCAGTCTGCAAACAAACTACAATTCCCATAATGACTTAAAAGAGTGGGATTTGCTGTTATAAACTTCATTGTTTTTTTGTGAAGTCAATCTGTATCAGATCAGCACCAAAATGTAGTGGCTTCTTCCTTGGACCAAACCACACCTCCGGTAAAATTTTCATGTAAATCCATTGGGTAGTTTTTGTGTAATCTTGCTAACAGACAAACACACAAACAGAGAGACCCTGGCGAAAACATAACCTCCTTGGCGGAGGTAACGATAGAAATCAGATGAAAAAAATTAAATTAAGGAGAAAATCAAAGATGAAGTAATGTTGATAGCAATAAGACCCTGGGTATGGTCTACAGTATGTACATGTCTACATGGACACAGATACGTGTATATAAGCACACTTTGTTTATTAATTTTTAAGATGTTCAAAATAGAGATTGAGCAGTACATCGAGGGCTTTGTCTTTTGGCTCACAGACCTGCGCAGGGTCCGCATCACTGCCGACGCTGCACGATCCACCTGTGGATCTCCCGCTCCATCTTCCTCACTCATGGACAAGACCCGAGGTAGTTGAACTCCTCCACTTGGGGCAGGATCTCATCCCCGACCCAGAGAGGGCACTCCACCCTTTTCCGGTCGAGGAGCATGGACTCAGATTAGCAGGTGCTGATTCTACACTGTTTTATTCTCTCATTTATCATTAATAATCATTATTTTTAAGATGTCTCTGTAATAGCCGTGTACTTCCCCCACACACGCATCAGTACAGTGCAATAGAACTTGGCATCATAATTACATTATAATCGCCCGCCCTCACCTCTTCATTCAGCTGTGAGCGCCCAAATGGACTGAGCGGGGGTCGCCTGAACCCTCGCCTCCTCGGGTTACGCTGATTAATTGGTTTGCTGATACGTCGGGTCACCACTTATTCAAAATTGGAGATCGGCCGTGGTGATGGATGCGATGCAGTTTGTTTGATGACAGTGTTTAATTGATCAATTTCTATGTGGGGCCATTAAAGTGGGATCATTCTAATGAGACATTCTGATTTGGGGTCCTCTTGATATATTCTCCTCTGATTATGGAGGGTTTGAGTGTCTTATTGTGCTGTATACATGCAGCTAATGAGCTTTTTCACCCCACGAAGAGACAAATAATGATGGAAAAGCTCAATAATTACAATCTATAATCGTCTCTTTGGGAGTTTGAGTTTTTAGTTTGGACAGTGCAAACGGAAAATAATGTTAATCCCAAAGCCTCACAATCATCAGCGTTAATAAACCAGAGCTTCAATTCATTCTTTTAGATGATTCAGCATGTTTTAGAATGAGTCAGCAAACCCTAAGAGTCTATTTTTGTTCCTGTAAAGAAGTAAAAGTTCTGCCCTGATATCTCCGCACACACAGAGGCCTAATGGAGCGGAGTGAGCTGCACTTTATTCCTGGTTTGGAGGCATCACACTGGCTCTAAAGTGATCCGGGCAACAGTGTTTTAATGCTGTAGAAGGTTTGGAGCATGCTTCATTTGAGGACAAATGATCCTCGAGGAATGAAAAGTGTCGTCTCACAGTTTGAGGGATTTAACTGGAGCCTCTGGCAGAGGACTAGAATTATAACATTTAATGGAGCACTGATGGCAGCTGCTTCTTCTTATCTGCATACAGCACTGTGCTGAAGTTTTAGGAAGGTGTAGAAGAATGCTGTTGAGTAAGAACGCTGGGGTAGATGGGTAACAGCAGCTGGAGACCACAATGGGTGCTTCTCTTTGAAGGTCTTGAACCTTAGGCTACCATTCACACTGGCTTACCAAAATATGACAATTAGTGTTGCAAGTCAAGTAATGCACTATTGACTTGTTAGTGTGAAAAAAGTCCTATATGACTTTGTTTTTGTCTCTGAAAGAAAAAGAAAGAATGAGTATCTGCATTGTTTCTGTTTCTCTCCTAACTATCAACACCTTGCCACATAGCTGCATGCAGGGAGAAGGTAAACACATCTGTGTCAGTGTATGCTTTAAACTGGTAGATTTACCTAATAAGATGACAAAAAGGGCAACATTAAATATTATACATGTCTGCAGATGTTGATTTTTGTGCTTAAATTTGCATGTTTCTTTAGCAACAGGAATACATCATAAGCACATCTGTGTGTAACACCAGAAGGAGACCACAATGGGTGCTTCTCTTTGAAGGTCTTGAACCTGAGGCTACCATTCACACTGGCTTACCAAAATTTGGCAATAAAAGATAAGGAAAATGTCCTCAGCTTGATGATGCATCTACATTTCTGCTGCCACATGCAGATGGTTGTGATAAATATCACAAAAGCATGGATCCATCCTGTCGTTTCAATGGTTCCAGCTGGAGTTGTTGGTGTGATGGTATGGGAGGCCTTTTCTTGGCACTTTTTAGGCCTCTTAGTACCAATTGGGCAACATTATGCACCACAGTCTACCTGAGAATGGACACTGACAATGTCCATTTCTTTATGACTTCAGTGCGTATGTTTGTGTTGTTTGTTAGTGAGATTACACAAAAACTACTGGACATATTTTTCTGAAATTTTCAGCAGATGTTGGTAATGGCCCAACTTAAAGATGATTCGATTTTGGTGATGATATGTATATTTTTCTTGATGCGAAGACCTCCAAACATTTCAAGAAATCCCATAAGTTAACATTGTTCAGAATTTTTTTAAAATATCTCTGCCATTTTTTAAAGGATTTGCTTCCAATTTTACAGGATAATATGGGGTCTTTGTCTCTATCATCAAGGTAAATTTCATCTGGATGTGATCAAGATGGACGTCACAAAAAACATTGAACTTTATAATGGGAAATTCCATTGACGACATTCAATAATTCATATAAAATCAAAACATTAAGTGATGTTCCCAACCTCCATGTATGTGCTGAGTTTGGTCCAGATCCTGTCTCTATCTGGATCTGGTGATCCAGAATTGTACCTTTAACAGGGGTTGTGGAAAATTCACTACAGGAAATGAGCTGCTTGGTGGTAGTCTGCGCTCTCTGAGTGCTTTTCTAGTCTGATGGATACTTCCAGCAGGATAACACTCCATGCCACAAAGCTCAGATCATCTTCTTGAATATGACAGTTTATTGATCTCCAGTGGCCTCTGCAGTCCCCAGATCTTAATCCAATAGAGCAACTTTGTGAGGTTAACATAATGGATGCACAGCCAACAAATCTGCAGCAACTGTGTGATGCTGTTATGTCTACATGGAGCAAAAATCTCTCTTTGTAGTTGAATTTATGCCATAAAGAATTCAGGCAGTTCTGGAGGCATAAGGGAGTCTAAACTAAACTTAAGGAGCCCAAATGTCTTCATATTAGGCCAATTATAGTTAGATAGATCCTGAAACACGTGAAGAAGGGCCTCACTTTGCTCTTTTCCTGTGATCTCTCAAACCCCGCCCTCGGCTGTGGAGACACCACGTCCCTCACACACAGTAAAAAGGACTCACTCGGTCACTTTTCATCTTTAACTCTCCCCTGACACTCAGACAGATGAGGAGAATCTTTCCGTTCCCTGATGGAAAACGTCTGTGTGTCTCCATTTAATGAAATGGCATTACCGCCAACGCTGCTCAGCCAATCAGAAAGCAACAAACAGCTGTCATGTGACAGGCCCATCTCATAAAGCGCTTTTGCATCACAGTCTACCCCGATGAGAGCAATATCATCACATTTATGAGAAAATAATGATTTCTTCTCTGAATTTATGAGCATCTTGGAGGGAAAAAAGGCTTTATGTGAATTATATCAGTGTGAAAGAGGAGGAAGAGGGAGAGGAAGGGGAAAAAAACACCCCCTTTAATTTGTTTTTCCCCTCAAGGGAATAAATACAGCTCGGTAATATCAGGCATAAAAGTCAATCTTGTCGACAAAGAATAGCCCAATTAGTAGAGCGAGGAGGAGATGAAACAAAGGAATCAAAGCAGATCAATAAGGTGGATTTACTCCTGCTCTACGACCACCGATCAATACCAGCTGCTGTGAGAGACGGAGCAGTCAGTGTTAACCTGTCCGTAATCAAGAGCTAAACTTTCATAACTGCAGCACCTTCTGACCATCATCTGCTGGGAATGAAGCTCTATTTGTCCTTCTGGACGCATCAGACTGAATGACAAAGGTAGTGTTTGTGCAATGAGTGCTTAAAGAGGGGAAATAAGATTGTCAGTACTGGACTCCATTGTTGGGATAAATTAAAGAAATACTTGGTTCATCTATTGGATCCAATTAGGGTCCCCACTCTTTTCTAGAAATCATTTTCCAGGACTCTTCCAGGACGTTTTCATCCCCCTTAAAATTTATTTATTCCTAACTCTCGGGCATGAACATTGTCTGCTAGTCTGGCTTTTATGGAGGGTCTCCCTATTATGAATTTATGGTTTATGCTTATATTTTAATCTTTATGTACCCTGTTTTTGTTATAAATATACTTTATTGATTTACTGTTTAAGTCGCCTAAATTATAGTTTGGGATTTTTTGTTATTTCTTTTTGTCACCATTGTTTTGAGTTTTTATATTTTATTTCTGAACTTGCATTATTTTATCTGCTCATATTTTATGACTAAGTGTTACCATGTAAATTTCCTACGTTTGATTTTTGTTCACTAACAAGGTAGAAGGAAGATAAATACTTTTCCAGGAGAATTCAAGCTTTTCCAGGGCATTTAACTTTTTTCCTCATTCCCCATATGTTTTCCATGACTGGAAAATTGGTCAATAGTTGTGTCTTTCTCAGCAAACGTTGAGTTTTTAAAGGCCCGAGCCTGACTGATAGTGGAGTTTTAATTTTTTAATTAATGAGCTAGCTGCTATTTTGCACCATTTTATATTTTACAGGCCACAAGACTCTGCTCTCTCTTGCATACACCCTCTTTAAAGCCCCACTATGTAGGATTCAGGTTTGTCTGCTCTCGAGGGGCCGCTCTGGTCGTTGGGTGTAATTGCACTGTCGTAACACAGCACCTCACAGCAACGTGCATTTGTTGACATACAGAGCCAGGAGAAGCGAGTCAACAGGACGTCCGAAGACATAGAAGAAATAGTGAAATAGTGAATGACCGAGCGTCACGGCGCCATGAATATCTTCAGCAATCTGAGAAACTCGCTGGCAAATAACTGCTGGTAGCATTTAGTGACAAAACAACGTCCGCCAAGTTACACAAAGCATGCAATGCTACGGAGCAACCACTGACTGAAACCAAGTGTTGAACGGGGGAAAACCCGACGAAAACATAACTTACCTCTCCAGCAGTAACTTTGCAAGCTCAGCGTCCGTCTTGTAATTTTCCATCTCCCGATGCTCTCGCCACCGAGCAAAGTGGGCTCCAATGTTAATTCTAGTTTTGTTCCTTGCGTTGTCCGATAGTCTCTTTTTGGCCCTTGAATCTGGAGAAAGAGTCCTCCTCACACGCTTTGCGGATGCCATGGCTGCTACTTCTACATGCAAAATACCGGCTTCTTTAGCTGGAAGCCAAATCTCGCGTAGTGCCATAAAGCAGTTTGCACTTCTCCCAGCCGCTCGCGATATGTGTCCCCGTCACGGGAGCAAAAGTTACATAGCCCCTAAACAGAGCAGGGAAGCGCTGTGGGAGGAAAGGGAGGGGGAGGGCATTCTCTCTGTTACAGCGCCGAGCTTCACTGAACAGACTTTGGAGAGAATATTTGAAGGCTCAAAAGATCTGCAGTGCTGCTTTAAACAATATTAAACATAAATACTCACTGAATTCCATCGACAGAGCTAACCATATTTGTATTATAACGCATCAGTGTTGCAAGTCAAGTAAGGCGTTATTGACTTATTAGTGTGAAAAAAGTCCTAGTTTACTTTTTTTTGTCTCTGAAAGAAAAAGAAAAGAATGAGTATCTGCATTGTTTCTGTTTCTCCGCTAAATATCAACACCTTGCCACATAGCTGCATGCAGGGAGAAGGTAAACACATATGTGTCAGTGTATGCTTTAAGCTGGTTGATTTAGCTAATAAGATGGCAAAGAGGGCAACATTAAACATTATAAATGTCTGCAGATGTTGATTTTTGGCAATAAATTGAAATTTAAGTGCTAAAATGCGCATGTTTCTATAGCAACAGGCATACATCATACGCACATATGTATGTACTACTGTATCCCTCCGCCTGTTGTGTCTGGTATTTTGTTATAAGGCTTCTGAGTGAAGGATTATGGGCTGGAAAAAAAAGGTTTAGGCTGGAGATATAGTTGATTTAACTGTGTGAACAATGAGGCATGATAGCCGCCAGCGCAGACACAGGCTGCAGACTACACACGACTATATCTCAAAAACATCATCATGACTTTCTTCAAACTTTGTATGCCCTGACTTAAGACTGAACAGTTTTGATCTTCAAAATGAAAGATCAAGACGTATGTTTATATCCCTCTTGTCAATACAATATTGCATAAAACTTACAACATTTTACTATTATGCCCTTTGGCTCAAGGACAAAATGGACACGTGTGCTTGTAAGCAGGTCAACAAAACAAAGCACATCCACGGAGGTTTGTGTATGCACCCTGCTGTTTAGTTTCGCATGTATTTCTTTCAAAAATGACATAAAGTGTTAATCTTGGTCTGAAACTAGATAGCATAACATAGCGCAGTATAAAAATGAGTCACAACAAGCACACAGGAGCATTTAGAGATGCTATAGAGTTTATCTGATGGCTGTAGGCAGAGGAAGGCTAATGCTACCCATTGACTCCCACTGTTTCAGCTAGCTAATTAGCGGTGGGCCCATCTCTTCCTTGTTACTGCACACACAGTTGAAAGAATGCTGTCTATCTGCTTGTCATGGATTCAGGAGTGAAGCAAGACACGAAAAGAAAAAAAAATGGCGTATCCCTTTAATGCCTGTACAAATCTATCTTAAGATGCACTCACACCAGAGTATTTGGGATTGGCCTATAATCGGCTAAAATTCAGGTGATACTGGCTACATCTTTTCGAGTTTCGCACCTTTAATCCAAACATTGCCTACGTTGACTGTGTGCAAAACATCTGAAATGCATGTCTGAACCATTACAGTAATTTCAGATGTTTACCCACATGCATACCTAAAATAATTGCACCTATAAGGCTCCTCGCAGATTGAGGCCCCAGACAATTGCCTCCCTTTCCTCTCTGGTAAACCGCCTCAGCCTATAAAGACTATCTGTCCATGTGACTCGCCGTCGAGTAAACAGAGATGCATCGATGCCAGTGTGTCCCCTTTAGCCCTGAGGCCAGTATTGACCAATGCATTACTCTGAGGTTTTGTCCAACTGGAGTGATTACAGCATTTAGTGAGATTTACTTCAGCGGTTAGGGAGACAGCGCTGTCTGAGGGTGATGAACTGCTCTGCAGGCGGGAGGTTGTGGGTTCAGATCCCCGGGGACAGCTTTGTGAGCCACTCCGAGAGCGGCTTCATTATACGCCAGTGTTTTTTCACGGGGAGAAGAATTATGAATGCTCACAGAAGACAATGCAAGCTGTTTAGAGGAAAAGCCCGGGTGGTGGGGAATTTTCCACATCAGGTATGAAACAAGAAAATACATTATCCTCCAAAGGTTAAAGGGACACAGATGGTGAATTTCCATTCTGTTGTTGCAACAACAGAGGAGTGAATGTAGATGACAGTTTCTGATGCAACCCTCCTTAAAGGGAGAAAAACATCACGCAATATGATAATAAATGTTGAATGTAGTGGCACCATAAGTAGGTAGAGTTTTAAAGCTTTTAAAGGTCATAGAAACATAATAACTCAATGAAGCAAATAATTAAGGACAACACACTCCTGTCACAGAGCAAATCTACTCTCAGAAACAGAAGAGTGGCAAAGGAAGGGCGGCTAAACTGCTACTGTTACCAGCATCATGTCATCATTATGATGGGTGTATGGATTTCATGGCAGCAACTCAATGCATTTAGGCATGCAGACCGAGTAAGAAGACCTGCTGAAGTTACTGAGCACGAGAACGTGGAAAAAAAGGTGATTATGAATGTGGAATTGTTATTGGTCTCAGTATTTTTCTAATCTACTGGGATTTTCACAAACACCTATCTCTGGGGTTGACAGAGAATGGTCTGAAAAAGTGAGAATATCCAGTAAGAAGCAGTTTTTAGGGATGCACGATATTATCGGTTTGATAATATCTGTGCTGCCACTGTTCCATTACATATGACAAAAAACTGGGGGTTGTATTTGCGATTGTAAATATTGAATGTGATTGAAATATTTACAATTTCATACTGCTGGGGCTTCAATCATCTTCTGAGATAATAAGGGAGGATATTGCCCCTCTTAATACACTCCACACTACAGAAAAATCAGGCAAGATAATATTTAGGACCACCAGCTAATCCGGCCTGCTCTGGCTTCATCAGAAGGGGAGATTTGGGCCAAAAATCAGGTTGATTATCTGGTAATTGTGTCCTCTGCACTCACCAAAGCCCTGTGGCACTTGGAGCTTTCTCATAGCCCGTATTATATTATGTATAAAGATGACAGGAGAATAAATCACTGCCTTGGCACTGCCTGTGGCTTCAGAACCACTATGACAAAGAGAAACAAGATGCCACCCTGCCCTTGTCTTAGTATTTTAATAACCTTACAGCTGTGGTAAATACCTGAGATATTAATTTGGTTGCTGTTGGTTTTATGGCACCTCCCTTTGGGGAAACTAGAGACCATTAGCCATAATGAAAATGACGCTAGTAGCCCACCTTTCTGGGGACTTTGCTCCTGATATTTCCCTGCAGACTCCTTCCACTTCCTTGGTGTTGTGCTCACATTGTGTTGTTGCTTTGTACCCACTCCTGCATTGACATGGCTGAACATTTTGCAGCCTTAAGCAACGGTTTGTATAAGCATCAACGCGAGCCACTGGAGCCGCCTCTACAGCCTCGGGGCCCATATATTTGCACAGCATTGCTTTATTACTGGTTTCCTTTGTGGCTCCGGTGTAAATTGTAACATAATTCCTGCTTAAATGTTTTCTCCGGGTGACTGAACACGCATGCTCGCACACACTCCCGGCCATCAGCATGTCTATGAGGCATGACGGAGCACCAGATTGCGTGTATTTTTTCGCAGATGCCTGGTTCCTGAGCGAGCTGAATTGCATGCAGCGAGACGAGCGGCGGGGCCTTGTAATTTCCAGCGAGGAGGTGTCATGTTTAGTTACGCTCCCCGTAATGGAGAGCTCCTCTTTTCATTACCCTCGCTTTTAAACGGGCCACACCATAGCAACATGTGGCAGTGATCAATTTGAATGTCATTAACACGAGCGGCTTTAAGGTCCGGCCTTCATTCTCTCCACTCCCTAAACCGCAGTAATTGAATCAAGGGAGCGGGCGGGGATTGGAGAGCTCCCGGTCAAGCAAACAAAAGGATTATTAACATCGCCAATGACATTGTATTTACAGGAGGGGCTGAGGGAAGTGTGCCATTTACAAAGCAATTTGCCGCTGTGATGATGCAAGAATAAATAAATGGGAATTTGTTGTTGATTTGTGTATGTAGAGGGGATTGTGGCAGCCGGAGGAGTCATGTGCATCCTTAGGCGGGCTTTGAACGACTGGGGACGTTGTTTTTAATATGCTGTTTGATGCATTCACAACATCACTCTCATATTCAGCATTCAAAACACACACTTGTCCCGCTCTAACCTTTAAGAAGATTAGAACTATGTGAGCAAGAATAGCTTTTGAGGTGCCTTCGGAGTGTGGTCCTGTGTTTGTGTGTGTGATAATCCGAGCTTCGAGAGTGTTTTTATGCATGTGTGCCGCAGCTGAGGCCGGAGGCATTGTGTTTTCAGGTTGTCCATTCAACCATCCATATGTCCAACAGTTTCTTCAGACTTTAAAGTAACACTACAACATTTTTGTTGTTTTCATGTCTTGCCTCACTCCTGAGTCCATGACAAGCAGATAGACACCATTCTTTCGACTGTGCGTGCAGTAACAAAGAAGAGACGGGCAGAGCTGCCCACCGCTAATTAGATTAGCTCAAACACTGGGGTCAATGGGTAGCGCTAGCCTGCCTCTGCCTACAGTCATCAGATAAACTCTTCAGCAACTCTAGATGGTCCTGTGTGCTTGTTGTGACTTGATTTTTACCCCTTACCCTTAAAACTGCTGAATGTGCTGCTGTCTTGGCCAGGACACTCTTGAAAAAGAGATTTTTAATCTCAATGAGGTTTTCCTGGTTAAATGAGGCTCAATAAATAAATAAATAAAATATTAAACTTAAAACTTTGACGTTATTAAAGAGATTAACTAGTTAGTGTAGCCGAAGGGTCGACGGAAAAGGCCATGTAACTCCACTGACATCCATAAATTGTGAGTGCACTCTCTTGAGCATGTTAGCTGAACAAACTTTTTAGGCATTCCTGTCAAAAATAAAAGATGCTTTGATTAGATTTAGGCCACAGGTCAAGGGTCAAGGTTATCATGTTCACCCTGTGCTGTGAATACATCTTATAGGGATGCACAATATTGGATTTTTGTCGATATCCAATCTGTTGATATTTTTTAATTCATTTTCATCGATACCGATATTTCTGGTCAAGAGCACAAGCTCTGGACTTAACAACAATGGACATGTTTCTCTCAGTGTTACAGTACGTTTTTGTGTGGAACAGATGTAAAACAAGAAAAACAGCATTTAACTCTTGCAAAAATGAACCCTTGTTTTTTAAATGCACCCAAGCAGTGATGATGAGGTGCATCAATATTGTACATTTGTGTAATTTGCCGATATTCCAGCCATTTTGAGGCTGGTATGTGTGACCAATATATCGGCTGTAAATATCTGCAAAAATTTCAATATCGGCCGATATCGATACTTAACTTTTTAGGCTGTTATCAGCTGATAGCAAAATCAAACAGATAAAATTGCTCATCCCTAATATCTTATAATTACTTAGATAGATTTTCCAGAGACTTCTAGTCCACTTCGACTCAAAGATAAAGTCTTAAAGGGATAGCTCAGTTTTTTTGAGGTGGGGTTGTATGAGCTCCATATGGCCACTAAGTACATTAGATGCAGTAGAAAGTTCTCTCCTCTCCCTCAGTAAGCCACAATTTGTAAAAGTTTGTGACGCAGTACCAGCTGCAAACAGGGAAGTATTGTACCAAATACAAAGGGTATTTTCTCCGCCTACAAGAACTCCCATCAAAAAATGGTACCACAATTTAGGAGTACGCAAAGTAGAAATTTTTTCGAGTGCATTAACTTTTCGGAAAAATGAAGTTTATCTGGGATCGCAGTAGCGCTGTGCGGAGGAATACATGATGTGAGTCGGTTAGTTCCAGCTAAACATTATTTTTCCGAAAAGTTAATGCACCCAAAAAAATTTCTTGGTAACATACTCTTAAAATGTGGTATTATTTTTTGATGGGTGTTCTTGTAGGTGGAGAAAAATACCCTTTGTATGTGGTACAATACTTCCCTGTTTGCAGCTAGTTCTGTCACAAACTTTCACAAATTGTGGCTTACTGAGGGAGAGGAGAGAACTTTCTACTGCATCTAATTAGTGGCCATATGGAGCTCATACAACCCCACTTCAAAAAAACTGAACTGTCCCTTTAAAATTTTGGAGGGCAGGGTCAGGCATCCTTGGGTCTCATGATGTGATATCTTAAGAACCTTTTGAGTCACTTTGCCTAAATCTCCTCTCTGACTAAATGATGAGCTGATTTGATTTTGGAGGTGAAAGGTCATCCAGCTTCATTCACTGTAATCAAGCTGTTTCATCTTGACCAACCATTTTAGTTCTACTGTCTGGTTCTTGTAGATTTTGTGGTGGCATATAACTGCCAGGCGGTGGCTCTAGTGTTTTCTTTCTTCCGTGTGTGCTTGTTGATTCAGTCTGCTGTGGAAGTATCTCGCATGGCAGCTTCAGTCCATTTTCTGCGCGAGTAAAAAATCCAAGCCCATCTGCAATTTGTCTTGATTAAGCAGGGTCTCCATCTGCGAGCGCCCATCTCTTGTTGGTGTCTTTTCCCATTTGCAATATATTTCATTCCAGCAGCAGCAGCAGCCCCCTCCCTGTCCACTTAACACCCCCCCCACCACCACCACCTCCTTCTCCAAGCAAAAGATTAACAGATTAGAAGTAACATGATTGCCTGCTTCCTCGTTTTATTCATGCCTGCTGCCTTTTCCCCTACTCTTTTCAGGGAGAGCCAAGGAGGCGAAAAAAAAAATCATCAAGTCCATGATTTGCCTTTTTGTATCGCCGGCTGCAATATCAAGCAAGTCGAAAGCACTTAATGTCCCCATATTTCTAATTTCATATGTCTTTCTCACTTTGTACTGTATCATACGACACACATGCCCCCCCACATGAGGGATTCATTAGAATTCACCACATGTATAGGGGGACCAGGCGGTGTATGGAGGCCTTTCACGCACCTCACCAATGCGTAGCCAATAACCGAGAGAACGCATGGCTGAAAAATGAAAAGAGATAGAGGGAGCAGATGAGAGAAGAGAGGTGGTGTTGAGAGGTTCAACTGGATGGATAAAAAACAGGGAGGGGGGGAAGGGTGGTGAAGCACAGGATGGGGGATCTAGCGAGCTGGGTGGCATTAGTAGGGAAAGCCTCTCCACTTCTGCTGGATAAGAGATGGCCCTGGCCAATGATGTGGAATGGTTTTGATTGGCTGAGCCTGATCCCCCTCCCGGGCAGAGCGAGCCGAGGTCCTCTCCCGAGGCTCTGAGCACCACCGTAACACTGTCGGATATTTCATACTTCACTCCTACAACCGTGACTACTGCGGGGGTACCGCAACTCTGACCTCATCCCCGTGCTGCTCAACATTTCATACTTCACTCCTACGATCGTGGCTACTGTGGCGTAAAACAATCACAGGGCTCAAGTGTACGTTCCCCAAGGTTAAAATAGTGCTGAACCTTCATAGCAGCCACCCCTACAGTCTTAGTGTCTAATGCTTACCCTCATTCACCAACCGCCCAGGTATAAAATCCCATTAATTAGCATTCTCAATCAATGGTAGTGATGTCATAACCATCCAGGAAGAGCTATCAGGCTGTGGGACAATGGTAGGTGGACAATAGTCCCCAACCACCGGGCTGCAGACTGCTGCAGGGCCATAGAGAGATACAATATTTAATTTCACACAGCAAAAACTCAGAGCTAGGCAAATGTGTTTGTCTAATTTAAAGTCAGAAATATCTAAAACACTTATTCTAATCCATGGGCATTGAGTTCAGAGTTACCAAGTCTGCTTATTATAACCGACTTTGGGCTTTTTTTTTTTTTTTTATTTAGAAAAGTTGCTTGTAAATATTGGCAGTTGCAGGCTGTGCTTTTTTGGGCTTGTTCCAAAAAGCAGTTGCTGATTTGGGCTTGTTGTGCCCCCAAACCCAGGAGGGATCTGATGCTCACTCTACTACCAATATAAACTCAGCTCAGAAGTTACACAAACTAGTTTCTCCCACTCTAAACACAAATGTAACTTTTACTCTTAAAAGAGAAGCAAAAATGATGTTTCCACCCCCCAAAAAATCCTGAAAGCCAGAATTAAATATGTTTCTAATGTAGTTATGTCTGTTTTCACCATGATAAAGCTGCAGAGGATCAACATAAAACTTTAATAAAAGTCTGACTGTGTCTGGTTGGTTACAAAAATCAAGGTTAGATGGACTGTTTGGCAATAACAGAGTTGTAAATAACATTAGCCCCTCCCTTCACTTTTGTATGAAGAAAAGGATGCTCCTCCTCCAAACAAAAGGATGTTGAAGAAGTAAATTAAGAGACAAATAAGAAAAAATATCACCGTGAACTCAAAATGTAATGTAGATGAAAGTTAAAACATACTTTATGTAGATTTCTCTTCAAAAAGAAAAAGTAATATATATCGCATTAGAAAAAAATAACTGGAGGTCGCTTCTCTTGTACTTGTTCTTGTTAACCTGGATGCTTATTTCAGTAGAAATATCTGGCAACACTGATTGAGTTGCTTGTAATGATAAGAAAATATCTGCCAATGAAACAAGCAAAGTTTTACTCAATGAGGGTCTTAAATTTAGGTTTATCATCCACTCTGGATTGAACATTTCATGTGAGACACGCTTCAAGTTAAATTTGATTTGTCTCATTGGTGGATTATTTTACTTATTACAAGAAACTCTGGCCTTATTTTTAGTTTTAATATCTTCAAATAAGATGACACAGGGTAAGTTTTGACTTAAATTGGACAAATACTCCCACCTAGGTCTGAGTTTTTGCGGTGCTTTGTCCTTTTTTTAATAACTGACACTAAAAGAGGGTTTTATTTTGAAAGAATGATCAGATCCTTGAACAGTTCCAATCCTAAGCCTGCCATGGGCGTAGTGATACAAATATCTGACTTTGCATGATGTGTATAACTAGAGGACAGTCGAGGCACATAAGAGCGCTTGACTCCCTGATGTAGGATTTAATTTAAAGGTCAGACCTAGTAAAATAACCAACAGTGATTCATGAAATATAAGATCAGCTTGAACTGATGACCAATGGATAAAACACTCACTGAACAGCTCCAAAAGACAAGTGGCAGTATTTTCTTGCCTAGGTTGCCCAAAATCCATTTTACCTAATAGGAGCAGAGTTTGAGTCCTACTTCTTTCTTTGGTGATGATGGTGACCCTTACTCACCCATAGGTGTGAGTGTAATGTGGTCGTCTGATTCTCTATGTCAGCCTTGTGATTGGCTCAAATGTACCCCACATCTTGCCCCATCTATGTTGGGATAGCTCCATCCCCCTGTAACCACTAAAGGGGTGAGAGGTATAAATAAAGGATGAATTGACAACAAATTTATTAAAAATGTCTTCAATGGCGTCATAGTCTCATGAATTTTGATAGATGTTTTTGAGGTCTCCAAGCACCAAGGACTGTCCTGTCTTTGGATCAGTGGGTAGATAGATGTACTGTCTTGATCCCCACTTGATAAATAAATGCATAAAAAACTCTACAGACATACACCTAGCATCTTTTTATAATGTTTTGCCCAATAGAAATAAGTCCTTTCCCATCTTTCATTTAGCTATAGCACTGTCCCCGTAGAAAAGAAAAGCAGATATTGGATCCTCGAGGGCCTGCAAAATGGGCAAACATCTTTTTTTTTTATCTCTGTCTGGTGGTGTGTTTGCAATGGGACGGACCCAAACTCCAACCAGTCTGACAAAAACTGGACACCCACCATTTCCCGAGGCTTTCCTGTCAGTTTGTTCTGAGCTGGCATCTGTTCCTTTATCCGTCTCTGCACCATCTGGGAAAAGCTCTTATTAAAACCTAATTGGCTGAGAAATGGTACATTTAAAACTTCAACGGATCATTTCAGTATTACAGGAGCAGAACAAGTGACTCCAGGGCAACAAGTCCCTGCACCAAACGACCTAGTAGAAAATGTGTGTTCTTTGAAATCTTACAGAGAACAAAACTTTCCCCAGATGCTGTCAAGACAACTAATGAACACATCAGACTGTTGGTTAGGTTTAGAAATGATCTCATAAGTGCTCAGAGTTCATGTCTGTTAGATAAACCCTGTAAAACCCTACACCTCTCCCTGTCCAGGTTTAATGCGTATATTTCAATTCTTAGTTAATTTTATTTATTGCATTACCAAGAATTCTGACAACAAATATTTGGCCGAGGAAAAATGTCTCATGAATGATATCTGTGTTCCAGTGTGGCACATGCCCCAGGGTGTTATATTGAGACACAGATCTTGAAACACTCTGGAGCTTCTATAAGTGGACTAGCGTGTTACACAGAGATAACTAAAGCACAGAGAGTCACTGCCATGGAAACAACAAATTGTCTTTTCCAGTTGCAGTGGTATATTTACAAGGTTTTAGAAAATAACAGAGTGGCCCATGCAAGGAGTGGCAAGTCTGAAGTCTTCTTGTGGATCTTAGGCCTGAGCTGGGCTAACTACATCCAGAAATATGCAGAAACAGACACAATCACAGGCTCTTATGCAACAGGAAGTTATACTGTGTTCTAAATGAAAGTGACGTGTACAAGTGCTAGTAACAAAATCAGGCTGATCACATGGAATCATATACTCATTTGTTAATAAGTAGATACGCAATACCCAGTGCATTATCCTTACTGTCAAACTTTGCCTTTTGGACAAACAGTGCTGTCATATTTATATTCGTATTGTAAATATTGTTAATGTTACTAGTGTGAATTCCTTGGCATTATTATAGTCTCACTTCTACTTAATTTACATATTTTTCCTTCATAAGGAAGTTGCTATTGTTTTAAGATTCTGCATGTTGCAACCTGCCTACTTAATTTTTAATCTAATTATATTTAAATTTTATGCTCTTATCTATTTTAATGTTGTTATTTGATATTCCTACTGCAGGCAAGAAGCAGGGAAATAGGGGGATAAGCAAGATGCTGGAGGGATTTTCTTGGAGCATTCCTCTATTTCAGTGAGTGAAATGATTTACTTTCACTTTCAACACCGAGAGCTGTGTATTGATAAGCCTTTGAGTCAACAACTCGTCGGTACAAAGCACGACATGCCTGTTTCTCCGCTTGTACAGTTATGGGAAACATGGTGCACAGAATTACATTTTTAATGGATGCAGTGTGGACAGCAGCATTCGATGCTATGCTATGTGGCGTGACATCCGTTGCTCGAGTCCAGTGAGGACACTGAACACTCAAAACTATTTTTGTATCATTGTAACAGTGCTCTTAAATATTAAAAACAGACTGTTTTATGCATGCACTAGAGAGCATAGTCAAGAAATCCAGCAATTTAAACAAGAAAATACGTGTTTACTATCTGTTTTTTTATGTTAAAAGGATACGCCAACAATTTTTTTTTTCTTTTTTTGTCTTGCCTCACTCCCGAGTGCATGACAAGCAGATAGACACCATTCTTTCGACTGTGCTTGCAGTAACAAGGAAGAGACGGGCAGCTAATTATCTTAGCTCAAACACTGGGAGTCAATGGGTAGTTAGCCTGCCTCTGCCGATAGTTATCAGATGAACTCTTCAGCAGCTCTAAACGGTCCTGTGTGCTTATTGTGACTCATTTTTTACTGCTTTATACTAAATTATCTATTTTTAGACTAAGATTAACACTTAACACTTAATACATACGAAACAAAACTGCAGGGTGCACGCGCAAACCACTGCAGATGTGCTTGTAAGTAGGTCAACAAAACAAAGCATGTCTGAGGTGGTTTGTGCATGCTTCCTGTGGTTTAGTTTCATATGTTGACAGTTAAAAGAATGATGTCAATCTGCTTGTCATGGACTCTGAAATGAGGCACGAAGACAAAAACCGATGTTGACATATCCCTTTAAGTACTATGAACATTTTTTAACATAAAACTCTCAGAACCAGTCGCTGTAGAGGAGTTAATGGTTTTGCACAAGTTATTTGGAAGTGTTCAGGGTTTATTTTTCGTAGCTTCCTGATGTTTTTGGACTTCTTTTATGAAAAACAACTTTAATTTGAGAATTAACGCGTTCCCAGTAAAGAAACATAAATTGTATGTAGCATGGAAATCACAGGTGAAAAACATCTTTACATGCCATCCATTAGGTGAGCCTTACGTTTTAAGAGAATGAGATCTGATGCTCTGATTTGATACTTGTTTGATTCACAGTACTCTCAAAATACACCTATGCACAATCAAGGCACATTATCCATCCTCTGTACACTGTGTACCTGGCTTTGTGCAGGGACTTTGCTCCCTCTAGATAGCATAGTGTAGATAAACACGCCCCATTCCTTTGCCTGATAGATGACAGGCTCCATGTGTTCAACCCCTACACGCCTTATAGCTCACGAAACTACATCTTTCAGGTGATTTGAAGAAGGAGCAGCCTTTGTTGATCATGTTTTGGTTTTGTTGGGTCAAACCAGAACAGTCTGCTCCAAACTCCAGACTGCACCATACAAGAAAATGATTGTAGAAATGTGACTTGGAACATGACATTACTCACACAAATTAGTTTTTCAATGTCAAGTTTTATGAAATAATACCAATGCTGCTATCAGCCTTGAGGCAGACGTATGCAGGCATGCCGACTGAAGGGCAGCTCCATTTTTAACTCACCGAGAATCTGCAGCCTTGGGTATTACATGAGACAGCAACATCGTCTTCTTTGCTTTGACATTGATGTTTTTCATGCTCCTGTGACCACCTCCATGCCTTCTTCTGGGCATCCTGACCTCACTGTTACCTAGCAGACCAGCTGGCTATGATTATGTAGCATGGAGACTCTGGCAGCGGGGGCCGGGGAGCCATCTGGAGCAGCGGGAGATGCTCCCAGTGGGCCAGCCGACCTGCGGGCCAGCAGCGGAGAGAGTCCAGCAATGCTGATGCACAAAGCAGAGAAATACAGTTCTTTGTTGTATTAAAGTCCCTGGATGACATTTGCAAGTTGGTGAATGTAGCAGGGGGGAGTGAGGGGGCACTCTAAATGGAAAACTGCTAAAATGTGAGGTCAGGATGGCATAAAAATTCAATATTTGTTTCATGTTTGAGTTGAAAGTAGGAAAATTTGAACCATCTCCCTGAACACTATACCTTAAAACATGTTAAATATTGATAGAAAGACCTTTTGTTTTCTTTTAAACTAAGATTGATAGTAATTTTTTTTCCTGTCAGTGTGACAAATCACACTTTTAATTGCCCTATTAAGCAGCATTGTGTAGTTTGTTCTCCCATCTATCATTGAAACTGTATTTTGCATTCAAGCAAGAACGCAAACGTTGAAGCGCAAATGTGTGTTGCAACCGCTGAACTCTACGGCAGCCAGTATGTGCCTAGAAGCTATGTCAACATGTCATCCAACACTTCTTGAGTTTTCTTCTGGTGAAAAGGTACATTATTTCAAACAAACTGCAAACTGCATTGAATTATTAGTGTTAGGCTTCCAGATTTGCAGGGGCAGTGATAAACGCATCTTGCTTTGCTCCTCCATTTCAGTCACGCTGGCTCTGAGCGAAAACGCTATAGCCTTAGCCAGTAGTACTACGTAGCAGACAATTGGACTCGAGTGATAGGGACTGGGACTCGAGTCGTCTCAAGTTGCTAATTTGACAACTTGCGACTCGACTTGGATTCGCCAGGTAAAGACTCGGGACTCGACTCGGACTCGGAAGATGTTGACTCCAGACTTGACTTGACTTGAGACAACATGACTCGGAAAAATTGTAGCATATGTTTTTATTTTTTTTTTCACTTGGATATCATATCATTCTAGCATGATCAGAGCGGTCTGTGTGCACGCCGCGCTCTCGATCAGGTTCGGAAAGGCTCCGTATTTTTTCATGTAAGCAAGAAGCACTGACAGGCTGGCAGCACACACGCACTGTGATTGTTACGTGCGATGCTCAGGCATTATATGAAGAGCCAGACAGGAGACCAGAGCAAGTGAGCGGAGCGGGATCTTGAGCGGAGCGCGGAGCGGTTTTTTCAAAAAAGCTGGAGCGGCACCTCATCTGTCGCTCCATCCTGCTCCAATTTCACTCCGGTACCGCTCACACCAAGCGTCTGAAGCATGTCTCACACAGAGAGCATCTGCGTGTAATTAATTGTTCGGCCACCCACACTGTTTTCTGTCGGAAACTGGATGTTGACAACTTGGATCAGCACCGCAGACATTCACTGATTTAACTAATGCTTTCACACAGCAGAGAAAGGAAGGAAAAGCTGAAGAAGAAGAGAGATTTACGTGTGACGTTCATGTGATGTTCATGTGAACATTTGATCTAAATCCCAGCTCAGCGTCTTTGCGCGCGCACTCCTCCATCTGCCGGTGCGCGTAAAGATGCAGATAGACGCGCATCGCAGGGACAGTGAGGGATCGTCAGTCACTTTGTGTGATTTTATCATTCAAACGGTGTCTTGATAGCTCATGTGCCCGGTTTAAGTGAACACAAAGACTTAAAAAATGACGAGTCAGCCTTTGATGAATCAAAACTCCACATTCTTCATCAGTCCAGCTCTTGTTTTCACTCACTCACTGTTTTCTAAATGATAAACTCAACCTGAGGGATCCTCCATCACTTATTCTCCATGATATAAGAACGTGGAAGCCTCTATAGGACTTACCTGTTCTGTGTAAATACAGATTAGAAATTCTTCACTCAGGAGGACAAGTCAGATTGTTGTCAGAGGCAATTTGACACAAATGAGGACATATTCATGAATGTAGACATTGTTTTTAGCTCATAAATTACCTAAAATGCTACATATTGTTTATACATTAAGGAGATATACAAGATATACATTAAACTGCTTTGACTATGGATGTCGGTAATCATGACTGTTTTGTTATTTGTCTTTTGTTTAACACATCTACACCTAATGTGGAACATACATAACTTAAATATAAACTGTTCTCATTATGGTACAACATGAAACTTCAATAAAAATTGACGTAACAAAAAAAAAACCTACACATTGTCCCTTTAAAGTTCCAATTACTTTACATTTAAATATCTTCTGTCATAAAGATACAGCAAATCAGCTCTTCTACGCAGTATAAATAATACTTTTTGAAGGCTTACAATTTACTTAAAAAAAAAAAAATACAAAGATGTGAGTTTAATGGCACCTCCCACTGAATAAAAAATAGTTCCAGCATCTGAATATGACAGCTTACAGTTGATACAGAAGGCAGAAATGAGCTCCAAATGGGGATTCACCATGATTAGCATAATTAATAGCATTTAACAAGCCACTTATTGACTTAACTTGAAGTATTAATTAGATTTGATTATTTTAGATAAAACTTAAATGGTGCTTGAAGGGAGACGGGGTCATGGCAGCAGCAGAGAGACGAAGTCGAAGTTGAAAATGTGACATTTAATGGGAAAACAGGCAATTAATAATACAATAAATAGAGATTTACACAACAGAGGGATTTGGTTATCAAGCGGACAGATGTGGGAGCTCGAGGATGGAGGATGAATGAAGAGTGTCTTTTATTGTGAGCCTAGTGTCACAGTTTGATTCTGTTTTTATCTGCAGGTTGTCATATGCTCCGTTCCCTGCCCTTTCCTCCATCCACTGTCCTTCTCTTTGACTTATAGCGGCTGAACCCTGACAGGTAGCTTACAGCGGCGAGGTCAAACCTAAAGTCCGAGCCTCAAAGGGCCACACGGCGAGCAGCGGACACAGCCACAGATTACCGTCTGGCAGCGAACAAAAGGAGTGGACTGTCACCACATTTTTTTTTTTTCTTATTTGAACGTTTCAACACATAAACCCCGGACGTTTTTTTGAAGTCGAGTCTTATCGTGGCGAGCGCGGCAGATGAGCGGCTCTGTAGCCTCGCTTTTATCAGATCAGATGGTGACAGGAGGGACGTTAGTGGGAGGCGATTCAGCAACTTGGGAAAGCTGCAGGAGGACATGAAAAGCTTGCTGAGAGACGAGGACGACTCGGTTTTCTTCTCGTCCTGTCTCTCATCTGCTCTGATTAATCTGCCTCGACACGTCTTGGAGTGTGCAGCGTAGATGTGCTGGCTTGCAATAGCTTCATATAAAAGCATCTGTTATATATGGGATGTAATGATGTTCTGGACTAATGGCTGCCATAGGAGAAGCTGGATGCTGAAAACTTATATTGAGCACAATTGGGAGGCAGGTACACATGCTGGTGTATCAGTTAATCCTCATGTTCTGATGTAGGACATGGTGTTTTATGAGCATCTTATGGTTTTCAGCGTAATGAGTGCTAATGATGCTAGCTCAGCTCCTTCTGCACTTTATGGTTCTCCAAGTTCTTCCATATGTAAACAGTATCATGGCTCAAATAATCCCAAGAATGTTTCTTAGTCAGAATTTAGTCAGACAAGATAATTTGTTTTGCCCCAATGCCAGCATTAAGTTAGGCCTGAGACATCAGTTTTTTAAGATGAATATATGTGTCCACTTCGATTAAAGGATGAACAGTTTAGGCCCCGTTTACGCGACAAGAAACGAAAAGGTTTTTCCTTCGCGTTTTCAGAAGCACTCCATGTTCACACAGAGACGCTGTGAAAACGATGGGTGTTCACATGGATCCGCAAGAACAACTGAAAATGCTGTAGCGTGCATGCCAGGCCAGTAGTTGGCGATGTAGGTTTGTAGTGAAACAGTGGTGTTATAACATGCGTACTCTTTCCAGTTAAGACAAACAACAATGTCAAGTAGACGCACGAAGACGCATTAGGTTTTTTTTTTATCTAAACAACAAATCTGTCTGGATATTTAGTCTGGATAACAAACTGAGCACAGTAAGCAGCACACATGTTGCTCAGTAGACGGATACCAAAATGTTTTCAGAACTTTTCACTCTGGACCCTGTTTTCAAAAGTTAGCGGTTTCAGGCACTCCGGGCACCGGTCTCATGTAAACGGAAGGCACAAGCGCAACAAAAACTTTGTCCCTAAAATGTGACCAAATATCCACTTGGATTTATGGATATTTGTTAGAGTGTGTGTGTTATAGGTCAAGGATTAACATTTTTGAGTCTTTGCTTGTGAACAGAGCATGCGCTATGATCATCCTTTGTTTGTGAATGCAACCTCCTGACTCATCTAAATGAGTCTTTTAGGGATTTTTCTTTTATCTTTGCATGAATACCAAATGTGTGTTGGGTAAACATTGAATAGATTTCAAGGTCAGGGGCTCAAAGGCTCACACTGGCCCTGTCTACCCTACTCTGACTCCAAACTAGTCCATTGTTTCCTCTTGTATTGAGCTCCTCATGGTTAGCTGCTGATGACTGGTGATAGTGAACAAACTAATTAAATTTTCAGGGAATGTTAGCCATGACTTAAGGTCAATGTTCTTCAATTTGGTGGTTATCTGAATCTTGATGCAGATCTAGGAGTTTGTTGAATGATTTCTTACCATTTCTGGATAGGGCAGTTTTCCATATTTTTGAGAGTAGGTAGCCCAATAATGTCAGAAGCCTTGGTGGAGGTTTGTGCTCTTGAAGCACTTCTAGTTCAACAATGCACTAAGCCATTTTTGTCAGTTTTGGTCAGTTTAAGATTTTGGTGGTCAATCTGTCTGGCCAATTCATAACAAGTGCCACCTCAAGACACTTTACAAAAGAGCAGGCTGAAGACAAACCCTTCAATTATGGAACACATACATGCAAAAATACATATATATATATATATATATATATATATATATATATATATATATATATATATATATATATATATATATATATATATACATATATATATACATATAAAATACATTTATACATATATATACGCATACAAAACCCAACATGAATCCATCATGGCGGCCAGAAAAAACCCTCTGTTTAGCAGCAGGAAATCTTGAATGTGGATCCCAGTCTCATGATGAACATCCATCCACACTTTGCTGTGTTGAGTGTGTGGGCGAAAGGAAGGGAGGAGGGCAGAAAGTGGACTAAAGTAAGAACTAAAGCTAGTAACAGATCTATGGACCAATCATAGACCTGTCTTCATCATATTTGTCTCTGCTGAATATAAATTTGTTAGAGGTTAGCCCCTTGAGATGCAGCATCTTGTTTTCAGGAGGTGTCTGTATGATTGTAGATAGTTTTTTGTAGAAGAAGAATCTATAATAATCAAGAGTAAAGTAATTAATCTGATATTTACATTAACACCTATAATGATTATGAAGTAGAGATGACTGAAGTTGAATAATACGACAGCATCAAAATGATGCATTTTCTGCTTGCCAGTTGTATATGTTACGAAGGCATATTCGTGCTACACTGTAGGTCTAGTTAAGCATAATTTTACTAGGCACACAACCAGGACATGTGAGGGCTGCATAAGAAAGAGTGCTCGAGCAGTTAGAGCTTCCATCCACCAGGACATCTGTTGAGAAAATAATTAGCCCCTCTCCAGCTTTCAGTCTTCATTTCTACATCTGGGTCCACACCAATCCCCGAGTTCCCAGTCCAGGTCCTTACAGAATGAGCTACCACCTCCCAGTCAGCTTCACATACTTATAGCATCCTAATCACCCTCATAGTATCCATATGGCTTCATTGAGAAGATTGGAAACACCCCCAGCTCTCACAGGAGCACGTTATCACACATGAATCAATATGTCAGTCAGATCTACTGGTGCCCAGTGTTCCTCCTTATATCAGCAGCTGACTCAACGGAAGCACATATAAAACTCGGCATGTGTGATCTCTGCTGCCCACTCTTTGTTTCAGCTCATGTGTGCTCTCCAGTGCTGTGGGTGGTTTCTGCCCTCTTGGCTTGACTCCAAATAGCTGCACTTCCTTTCTGACTCCAGCTGGAGCTTATACCGTGAAGGCAAAGGTTATTGGCTATGATGTTCTGCGGACGAGGAGGGATCAAGTTTGAGAAGAATATACCTTCAGGTGATCATTTAATTGAGCCTGTAGATTCAGTTCACGGGGAGATTCCGGTGCTGTTCGGCCACTTTCTCACTCCCACACCGTGTGCATTCGTTCTCAAGTACTCTAAGTACGCTGAATAGAGAGGCATTAGGTCTAGGGAGTCAGACTTTATATATGTGCCTGTCTGCTGCAGTCGGCTCTGTTTTCCCTCCGTCGAGCTGATGACTCCGTAACCACATCCACCAGGCAAAGCGATGTCAAAAAACCAGAAAATCACAAGTAGCACTTAAATTATCCTGTTTCATTTTTGAACTGAGGGAAATAAAAATCTTGTGTGTGTCTGTGTGTGTGTGTGCACGCTGTGTGTTTTCATGTGGGGCAAGGTTTCCATAGAGACTAGGCCGGCTAATCCGACGAGCTGTGGAAGACGGAGAGAGCGGGGTCTGAAGTGCTCAGCATTACGGCGGCTTCTAAAAGCCTCCTGCCTCTCAGTGCCTTAGTCTTCATTACCTCCACATCCCTTTTTGATTGGCTGCGTTTATCCTGAGTACCCCGGGTTTCTGGAAGGTGGAGGGTGGAGCGTAACCCCTTGCTCCCCTCCACACTCCTGCCGCCAACCTCACACCCCGCCAGCATCGCTCAAGTTGTTATAGCAACCCCCAATGGCGTGAGTTTGGCCTCGTATGGATATTGTGTCATGTTCTGTACCTGGATGTTTGAACACAATACGCCTGTGTCACATACCTCAAATTACATCAACCCTGCACCAGCGAGCAGTCGTGATGTATGGACTGAGATTTTTCACTTGCCCTCAGTGGCGAGGAAATGCACCTCCATTGGTTTGTGCAGCACTTTGGCAGGCTCTCACTCATCCTGTGATGGAAATAGAAAATTAGCCGGGGGTCTTAAGCCTTTCCTCTCATGCTGCGAAGGGCCCGGTGTGCTCACTCTGCTTATCTGGAGTCACTTGAGCCCAGTTAGGGGGTTGAATGAATGCTGGCAAGACATTGAAGCCATCCCATGATGCTTTGGTTTTGCAAGGTGGAAGATGTGTGCAGGAGATACACAGAGGTAGATCAACAACAGGACAAAGAATAACTGCTGTGGTACGACTCAAATGTAGAATTTAAGCTGTATCTTTCTGTCCAGCCATTTTAAGAGTTTGTTTGTTTTGTTCTTTCCTGATGGGGGCAGCAGAAGCAGATGCACACAAATGACATGGATAGCCTTATGAACTTCTTTGGAAATTTTACAAAAATATATCTCAGATAGGACCTCATTGTCAAGACTCTACAGGTTATTTATATTTAAGTCTGTGTGCAGTTATTTGGATTTAGCATTGTGGCTTTGTTTTTTGGATTTTTGCCCTTCCAAATGTGGAAAGCCCTAACAGGAACAACAGTCATTCCTGCTTTCTCTATGCAAACAAGGAAGGCATGAAGCAGATAGAGAAGTAGAAAATCAGAGCAGAAAACATGAATGAATGGAATAAAAGAAGAGCAGGCTTGTAAATGCAGAGGAGGGTTGTAAATGCAGCTTGAAGAGGGAGCAGCAAAGAGTTGACAGACCGAAGCAGCTTGACTCAGGGAATAACTCTAGGACGTGGATGTTGTGCTTCAAAAGACTTAATATTAAAAGTTTTATAGGTATTTCTATGGAATTATGTTTCCTTTAGTGTTTTGGCTGCACTAAAAGAAACTGCACTTGGAGACTGTGGATTGATTTTTGAGCCAATCTACCACAAATACATGGAGTGTTCCAAAACTTTTTCCACTACTATATATGTATATGACCTATAATGGCTGAATATCTGCCAACTAGTGGCTAGAAGTCCAGAAACGTAAAATGTTGAATAATAATTTATCATCATATTGCGCTTGAACATCAATACAGTATTGCGCCTCCTAATATTTCCTCACTATCCCTATAAACCAAGGTTCAAGGTTCTTTTTGTTGGTACTTCAAGGATGAACTGGTTTTATAGACAGAAGACCAGCATCCAAACAATAAAAACAACAGAAATTCACTGTTTTACATGATAGATACAGAGAAAATAATACCTAAAAGGTTTTGGATGAATATTAAAGAAATGAAACCTGCAAATTTCTTTACAAGTTGCTGTCATTATCTGCGTTCTCAAGGTGAGGACACACCAGGTTTGTACCTGACCACTCCTCATTTTTGGGCACAAACAGGAGTGTATGGTTATTTGATGTTAAAACAGTATTTGAGTGCATCATGTAAAATGATAATTGTGTCAAATCAGAAAACACAGACACGTGTGCCTCATGCCAAAACACTTTGTCCCAGGCTTACAATAAGGCTCTTTTTAAGGGAGTTTCCGAAACTACTAACTTCCAAGTGAGAATGTGCTTCATCATACAACATGATTACTTATTTAGATTCACAGTTTTACCGCTTATATCCCTTCAGATTAGATGATGTCTTTCACTTGTAACTCTGAACAGAAGGTTGCTTCACTCCATCCTCTAATCTCCACCTCTCCACCGGCCTGTAGTCACCATAAGTAACAGCCATAAAAGAGGGCGATTCCCCTTCAAAGATCCACACTTCAAAGTTCACATGTGCGCGTATCTGTTTTTCACAAAGAGTAAATGCATTGGTCACCATTCTTTCTTTCCCAAAAGGCGATGCTTTCATCTTGACTCAGCATCCTCTCTTTATTTTCCTGTCTTTCTCTCTAATACTCACATGTAAAATCCCCCGCTGACTCCTTTTCATCCTGCTCTTTCACAACTTCTTCTCTTCTCATTTTGACTCACCTGGACTCACTCACATGAAATTCATTCACGCTCACACCATTTTGGTCCGGTGTATTTTAACCTTTAACTTTTTCTCTATCAAAGCCACAGAAATGAGATGTTACAACACTTCATAAATATGTTTTATATGTTTAAAGCAAAGACAGAATGACATTAAGAACATTAAAGAATATAAAGAACTGGCGCATATATTCAGACAGACTTCACTCTTAACTTGAGCAACTTTTTGTTGGCATGTTGTTGACATAAATAAGAAAACTAAGTACTTGTTTGCAGTGTTGAGCATCACCGCCAGAAGGCAATTACAAAAAAATGTCTCAAGCCAGAAGCTCCAACTATAGACGACTGGAACAATATAATTTATGAAATATATGTAATGGAACAAATCACCTTTTTATTGCAGCTTCAGAAGAACAAATTTCAAGATATGTGGGAAAAATGGAAAATCTATATCCCTCCTAAACGCCTCTTTTTTGTTTTAGTTTTCATTTACTGCTTTATTAGATAAGAGACATTCTTTTTCCAAATGTTAAGTGTAATTTTGTGTTGTTTATTTTCCTCTTCTTTCTTTTATTTTTATTTTTCTTCATTGCTTTGGTTTTATGTGTCTCATATCACTAAGGTATGATCAGAAATTATGTTTAAAAAATAACTAAAAGAGGGATCTTGCTGGAAGTTTGTTTGCTAGTCATTATACTGTTGTCTATTATTCCAAATAAATGAAAAATATTTTTAAAGAAGTCAAATAAGCAAAGACAAGACAATAAAATATGAAATATTGGAAAATTTTGGGAGTAGGAGACATAGAAGATAAAAATATATATATATATATATATTTAACTAAAAGAACAATGGAGATAACAAGAAAGAAAAAATAATAAGAAGCTGAACTTATTAGAAGGCTGCAATAAACATAAATATTTTCAGACCTGTTTTAAAAGAGTTCATAGATGTAGACAGTCTCAGGTTCTCTGGTCGTAGGAGCACTGAACAAACTGGCTTCACTGTATTCACATGCAGTTTTAATGTTGACAGCACTTTTTAATTTAGATTAAGCTATAGTCTTTTGCCTCAAATATCTTTTAGTTGTAGTCATAATTTAGTCATCTAAATTGTTTTAATTTTAGTCTAGTTTTAGTCGATGAAATTTCACAACATTTTAGTCGATGAAATCTACTGTAAATTTGGTCGACTAAAATATGAAGTGTAAAGTGTAAGGCATTTTTTACGTTTCCTTGAATTTCTGAAGTCATGTTTTACACTTGGATAAAATCAAACATCTAATAACCCTTACATATAAATGAACAGAAACAAATTGAACTTTTGTGTGAAATGCAGTCACCTTTATTTAGGCTACCTGGCAGAGCATCTCAGTTACAATACCAGAACTGACAACAAACAGTGAACCTGCTCTACATGAATATATCAACTTATCCCACCACCACCAAGCTAAGGCAGCTGTGATTGGATGTCCCTCTTAACTCATCCAACCTTTCCACACAACCAAAGTAGCTGTGATTGGATATATTCCTAACTTGTCCCTACTTTCTACATGACCAAATTAGGTCTGATTGGATTAAGTCTCTGTCAAACATTTTAGTCTAGTTTTTATTTGTTGATTAAAATTTCAGTTACTTTAGTTTTAGTTTTGTCCATGTGCACTTGTTTTTATTAGTTACTGTATGGTTTTCGTCAGGAGAAAAAGGTTGTTGACGAAAACTATGACGAAAATAATTAGTCAGCAAAGTTAACACTGGATTTCACGAGGAATGGAAGATCTGCATCATGCAATGCTGTCATCTCAAGATTGACTAGAGTCCGTGAGTGATGCTTCTAGAACGTTGATGAATCGATGCTATGAAGTTCTTAGAGGATCCTGAAGGTAGAAGGTCTACCAAAGGAATAGTAGGTAAACACCTAATGTGTTCATGGTCGTCTGTGATGTTCAAGAAGAATTTAATGAAATTCCAGCTTAGACTATTTATAGATTTAACCTCACAAGAATTAACCTTATTATTACGTTTCTCCGTTAATGATTGACCATTTCTTCCTGTTTTGCTCACCGTGTCAGTCTAACCTCATCACACTCTCTCATAATGTGAATCGGAGACTCTAATTAGGGTAAGGTCAGCCTGGTAAAAAGAGGTAATCGCTTCCTATCAACCGCACCATCATAAATTATGTAGAGCAGCCATGAAATGATATTTATGGCTGTGGCTACGGCCGAAGCGGCCATTAGCCATGCTGGTTAGCAAATGAAGCCTCGCCGTAGTCTTTTAATTCTCCGCGGAGGTGATTCACCGTTACTGGGAGAAAAAGAGGGAGACCATGAGGAGGACGGGGTAAAAGATTATAACCTTTACTAAATCCGTGTGTGTGATGCGTGCGGACATGTGTGTGCACGTTTGCGTCCTTTGTGGCATTAATGTGAGCCGGGCTTGTGTGTTAATTGGTGGCTGTGAGACGTGAGTGTGCTGCAGCATTTATACACACTCACAAAGCCAGCTATAAATCCATAATGGAGGGGAAAAGACAATGGCACGTGAGGTAATTTCAACCCAACCACACCCACCGGGCTCTAATTGCGCTCCAAGGCATGTAAAGGAAAATCGTCGGCTGTGCGAGGAGACTGTCAAACCCCGGGAACACTGCGGCTCTGACAACTTTAATTGGTAGTTGTCGTGTATATCCCTGTCTTCATTAGCAGCCAGAGACTACCTGCTTCTTCCTCCCACACACATGCACGCACACACACACTCTCACACGGAGCTATTGGTGAAAAGGTCATTAGATGTGCTTGGTTTAATAGCAGATTGTCATCCAGCTCCGCCGCCGTTCCGCAGACACCTCCAGGTATTTTCATTCACTTAATTCAGAGATTTTTGTGAATACCTGCTCCAGTGTGGTGCAGAGATCTGCCTTATGAATTCAGCAATTACAACGACTGACAGGATGCTTTTTTATCCCAGCTGCTTCTGACTGTGGTGGAAATTTAGCTAAGAAGGAAGACTTTAGAAGAGGCTGAAAGAAGAGAATCCTGCTGAGAGCCACATTCAAATTAAAATGTCCAACGTCATGCTCTCCATTCCTACAAAATATTCAACCAAAAACATGAGGTGCTATGATGTGGCTGTGTGCATAAACATGTCAACAAACCTAAACAAACATCCACGTACAAATGGCAAGGTTTTTAGGTGTTTCCAAGATCTACCAAAAATAACTTTGGCCAACCAAAAATGGTCTACAGAGGATCTTCTGCTCCTATCACCATCTGCCCCTGGCTTTGCCTTATTGTTGTTTAAGCTTAAAGGAACACTTCAACAGTTTTGTTGTTTTCATGTCTTGCCTCACTCCTGAGTCCATGACAAGCAGATAGACACCATTCTTTCGACTGTGCATCCAGTAACAAGGACGTAACTGGCAGAGTTTGCCCAGTAAGCTTTAGCTCAAACACTTGGGGCTCTAATTTCATAGACCAGGCGCAGGTGGGGCGCACCTGCCCTGTGCCGCGCCTGCACCGTGTGGACCACCTCGCGGGACAGATGTAATCTGTTCCTGTGTCATAATAGGAGTACAAAATAAAGTGATAATTACATTTAAACACAGCAGCAGGCTAATCCATTCATCGTCTGTCATCGCCAAATAGCAGCGCCTTAGATGAAAATATATCTCCTCCTCATCCTCCTTGCAATAATGTACTCCATCTTTTTAGATCACGTCACGAATAAAGATTAAAAGAGAGAAATATGGGCAATCACAGGTAGATCCTTAAGACACTGTGTGACTTGCATTTATTCAGCGAGCTTCTCTCTCTTTTTTCTTTTCTTTTGAATTTCATGAGATGAGAGAAGCCGGATACTCCGTATTGGATGATGTGGCTGTTTGTGGTTGGCTTGAGAGATGTGAACTCGTTAATTATGACAAACGTCTCTGATCTGACATCAGATGTGACGGGACAATAAATATAGATGCAAATGTATATGCTGGTTCAGACTGTTACATTAAATAGTGGTTGCTGTGATTGTTTATTGCATTGAAATGTGCCTGACACTCTGGACACCTGCCTGTGAGGTTTTGGTGACTTGTGCGCACTGTGCGCCTGTCAGCCAAATTACCACTGCCCGGGTGCGCCTCTCCTGCGCCGAGAATAGACCAGGTTGGAGCTGGCGAGCTTTCAGCGCACCTTCTGCGCGTTTTGTTGGCACGAAATTGTCACTGCGCCATGCTGAAGCTTTCGACACCTCCCCCTGGTGCGCCGTCACACCCATCTCGGCGCATCCGGTCTACCAAATTGCCAAATTGGCTGCGCACGGCGGTGCGCCGGACAAAATTACCACTGCGCGGGGTGCGCCAGGCTGCGCCACCCTAAGTTGTGCCAGGAAATTAGAGCCCTTGGAGTCAATGGGTAGCATTAGCCTGCCTCTGCCTACAGTCATCAGATAAACTATTCAGCAACTCTAAATGGTCCTGTGTGCTTATTGTGCCTCGTTTTTGTACCCCTTTATGTTGCGTCATCTTCTCCTATCATCATATTGTTTTCTCGTACTCCTAAACAGAGGCTTTCTCTGTTCCTATGAACCAGACAATTGCCCAAGTCCCACCGATCTGAGTCCCAAGCGAGTGTCAAGTCATTAAATATAAATGCTGTTCGATGTTCGAAATGAAGTAGCAAGAAGCTAAGCTTATCTTGTCCTACCCCATTTTTCATTGGTGTATTATGTAATCACTAATCAATCAGCAGCACATAATGAAAAAAAATAGTCAGTTTTTCATTTGACAAAAGAAAAATAAAACAGCAGAGCAGAAGAAGACACAGTTTCCAATCAGCCACTTTTACCTATACCCTCCTGTTGTTCATTAACGTATTTCCTGAAAAGAAGGTTTGTATACATCTTTTAGAATTGTTTGATATTTTTACTCAGTTTGATGTTATCTTCTATTTTTTTGTTGTGGGCAAGTCAAGTCAAGTCGAGTCACAAGGTTATGTCGCGTCACCTGGCTAACGTTTGCAGGTTTCACTTACTCGGCCTCATGCGTCCTCAAGTGGCGAATGAAGTTGGACGTGGTGCCCTCTTTTTCGCTAATCGTAGCGTCGCAAGTTGTGCATTTGGCGTGTCTACGTTTTCCATCGGAATGGAAGTTTTTATCAGCAAAGTGAATAACTTTGGGCACTGAAGTCAAACTAGCAGCAGGCGCAGCAGTTGCCATTATTGCACCCACGCCCACACTGTCTGCCCTGTGCCCACTGATCATCACAGTGCGTGCGTGCTGCCAGCCTGCCAGTGCTTCTTGCTTACATGAAAAAAAAAAAGAAAAAAAAACAGAGCCTGTCTGAACCTGCTAGAGAGCGCGGCGTGCACACAGACCGTTCTGGTCATACTACACTCAACAAAATATAAATGCACAAAACAGTGTGAAGTGATGAAAGTCCACTTTTTGGGTTGGCTGTTTATTGTGCCAACTGTAAGGAGTGGCTGCGTACTGGTCGCGCTGACTGACCACCACAGTCACATGGCATGAGACTCATGGATGGATTGTACGCACTGGGAGCAATCAACTGAAACTTGATTTGAGCAAAGCAAAGCACAGATAAATAATATTTTGGGGCACGTTAAGGGAAAGGTCATTTTAACTTAACCTTTTGAGTTTGCGCGTTTATATTTTTTGTCGAGTATAAAATGATATCCACGTAAAAAATAACATACGATGAAAAAAAAAAAACATATGCTGCATTTTTTCAACTCATGTTGTCTCAAGTCGAGTTGAGTCTGGAGTTTTTACCTCTCAAGTCTGAGTCAAGTTGCAAGTCATCAAATTAGCGACTTGAGTCAACTCGAGTCCGAGTCACTATGACTCAAATCCAATTGTCTGCTGTTAACTTCACGTACAGTGGCTTATACATGCATCTTTCTCTGCTCTCATGCACACTTAGGTGAAATATTCAAGGCTTGAGAGCAAGGCTAGAGTAATCATTTGGGTTATTGGACAGAATTATATCTTTTTTTGTGCTGGAACTCCAAGGGAATAAGGCTGTGAGGCTGCTTTTGATGATGTGCTTTTGGCGATCAGAATGAGCTAAGCATATTTATATATATAAAACAACCTAGTCTGACTGATCAAGGCAAAGGGGGACAAGCAAGTCCTTTCTCTTGAAGGGTAAAATTTCCAGTTCTCCTGCTAAATAAAGGCGTCTCTCTTCAGATTCTCTTTCTCTTATCGTCTCATGTGAACCTGAAACAACACAGCCCCTCGATAGAAGTGCCGCATGTCAACACAAAAACACACCTCAGGTTTATCCGACTCAACCAGACGAAGATAAGGGCATGTCTGCAGTCGACAGTCTGAATGTGAGTCCTGTAAGCTGCAGGCAGACGCTCTGTGTGGCCAGAGAGGAGCCTTGCATTATTGAGGAAGGGCTTAGGGGGGGTAAGAGTGGATTAGTCTGATATTAACCTCCAGAGGAAGACAGAAAGGGAAGGGGATGACATGATGAGGATCACCCCTGGCCATTTAAACTGCTTTAATTAAATCCTGGATGGAGAGGCCACCACTCAGACCTGCAGAATGAAGAAGAAAGAGGAGTAGAAGAAAGAGAGGGGGATGAAAATGAGGAGACTGATTGGAAAAAAGAGGAAAGGAGGAAATAGGCAAGGAAAGAAAAGAGGATGAGTGTGTGTTTCAGTGTGTGCACGCTCGCTTTGCAAAACCTCCCACTGTGATGAGGCAGACTAATGAGTTAGCCTTTTGCCATGCCGGTCACATGTGTGTGTGGCTGACAGCGACCGGGGCGAGCTGATAAATCAGCGGCAGAAATGAGATTTATAAAAACCTGATCTCCATCTCAACCTCCTGCCTCGCTCCCCGGCCGCCCTGTCACCCTGCTATCTTCATCGCCGCAACTTAGAGGGGCGAAAGGGGGCGAGGGCGGGGGACATACAGGTTAGCTGGAGATGTAGTTTGATGTAAATGATGAAATACTGTACATGAGTGCACAGTTTTCTGTTACAGCTAAGACTAATTAAACATGTAGCTTGTCTGACCTGTGATTTTTAATCGATGAAAAAAACCAAAGGCTATGAGAGACTGATTTTTTGTTTGTTTAAATTAGTTTTAAATGTGTTTATAAGCAGGAAAGTTGTTAAATTCCAACTTTTTTGTATTAAATTTAGTTGAATTTGTTGCAAGGATCGAATTTGATGTACAAATTTAGTTGAGAAGCTTCAATTTGGGTGATTTTTCAGTACAGATGAGTATTATTATCATGCTAAATGTGTTTTGCAAGGTTATATTTAGTTAAATACTTGTTGGTCCAGTGGCTGAAATTCCCTGCTTTTTTTGTTTTTGCCATTTTTATAGCTTCCTATTGTCCAGTTTTGGTTTTCTGGTAATTACAGTTTCAATGTTTTGCCTAATTGGTAGTGTTAAAGCAGAAGCAGATAATTAGTTTTGATGTCAAAACAATGTTTTGTAGATTAATTACAATCAAAATTTGGAGTAAAGAATTGTTTTTAGGCTGTGAAATAAGCTGCTTTTTTCAATAATTTCTCTTATTTGTCAAATTAGAGCTTTGGTTCCTGAAATTTATTTATAGTGCCCCTCTAGTTGTGCCTAAGGAGTTCTTCTCCGTCCCCCCAGGACCTACACATAAAATATTTAAGACAGTGCTGTGCAAGATAATCACCAGTGGACAAAATCAATAAACAAATGGGCACACATTATTGTACCAAAACCATTTCCAAAATATCCTCTTAGCGTGTTCTCATTATTTTAGATATCAATGTAAATCAAACTTTGACCTCAAAGCTGACGGAGCCTCATGACCCCCTGAGACCCTCTGGTGTGACCTCTGGGGGGCAGGACCCTAGGTTGGGAACCACTTTAGCACAAATTCACTTTTTTTCCTGGAATTTCTGCAAAACTTTATTTCATTTCATGTATGTGCATCCATACAGACACACATACTGTACAGTGTGTCTTCCTCTGTTGCTCCAAGTTTTCTGTTTTGTTGTTCTTTGTCTTTTTTCTTCTTTCTATCGTCCAGTTTTGGTTCTTGGTAATTACAATTCCCATGTTTAGCCTAATTAGTCGTGTTAAAAGAGAAGTAAATAATTAGTTTTAATGTCAAAACAAGGCTTGTGGATTAATTAACATCAGAATTTGGTGTAAGGGATTGTTTTTGTGCTATTGAAAAATTAAACTTTAGTTTCATTTGTTCCTTCTTTTGAATCATGAATCTGTTTGTGTGTCTCTGCACATTTTGATGATGTTTTATAGAGGACTGCTGAAAAGTGTATTTTATTACATCTAACAAGCACAGAAAATAACTTATCAATCTATTCATCAGTCCATGTATTCATACATTCATCCATCCAAACAACAAAATCCATCAGAAAACAGAAAAACAATGCACCCTTCCAGTTATCCATCCATCCATCCATCCATCCATCCAATGAACAGAAAATCCATCAATCCATCCATTTTTCCATCCTGCCATTCATCCACCCAACCATCCATTCATTGAACAAGAAATCCATCCATCCATTCATCCATCTAATTTTCTAACCATCAATCCATCCATCGTCAATTCACCCATTCATTCAACAAACAATAATCCATTCATCCATCCATTTTTCAAACTATCAGTCCATCTATCCGTCCGTACATTCATCAGTCTTTCTTTCCACCCGTTTATCCATCCATCCGTCCATCCATCCTGTACACAGAAAATCCATCCATCTATCCGTCCAGTAAAAAAAAATCTATCCATCTATCTATTAGGGGTGGGCAGAAATATTGATTCATCAATGCATTGCAATTTTTCCCCTCCCAATTCAATATCGATTCAGCAAATCCTCTGAATTGATTTTAAAAATTTACAAAGTAATAATGACGAAGGCTTGCAAGAATTGTTAACTTTTATTTCTCGTGAAAAAAGGGTGAAAAAATCTATTCAAAGGACAATCCCTGACACATTTATTGACAAAAAAAGACAAAAAAGATTAGGTGGACATTTATAATTAGTGTTAACTGTCGTGTTTTTACTTTTGTGCTCCGTAGGCACAAATAAGTTATTACTGTGCAAATTTTTATTTTCAGGTGTTTGCTCAACAATATGAGGTGACATACCACATATGTTTACTTTTGCATCAAAATAAAAATTCAAAAATTGTCAACAGGTACTTAAATTATTTGTGTATTTCTACTTCTTACTGAATCGATACTGAATCGAATCTCCACCTAAAGAATCGAAATCGAATCGTGAGGTTCTTAACAATACCCAGCCCTACTACTTATCTATCTATCTATCTATCTATCTATCCATGTATTTATTCTTAGTCTGATCTTTCCTTCATTACGTAGTGGGGAACTAACCTAAACCTCTCATCTACATGTCACTAAGTTATTTAATAATTTCTACCATATTCCCCCTTTGTGGTTTTTCTTTGATCCAAATATCACACCTTTAATTGCCAATAAAAGAAAATGTCCTTTTATGGCAGGATGAACACCCCTACACTTTGACTTCACTGTGCCTTCCACCTGGCACACCTGTGTGTAATCAAAGGCAGCCCTCAGCTCTATTTGACACTTCCTGGACTTCATGCTTGAGCACAAATGGAGGTGGAGCAACAGGTGGACAGGGGTCACTTTTCTTGCACAAGATGCAGTTTTTGAAGGTGTTTGAGACAGCATTAATGAGGAAAAGCAGCAGAAATGCTACAGCCGTGGAGAATGACGACGCAGGTGTTTGTCTTCAGAGTTTGAAGTTGGATGAGGGCTTTGATTTGGTGAGTGTTTTGATTTCTTGTTTGTGGGACCAGCTGTTATTGCAATAGGAATAACCTTAGAGTGAACAGAGCAGTAAAACAGCGATAAAAGTTAACCACTGGCCATTTTCACCCAAAGATTTTAACTCAAATTTAGACTCTCTAACAGAAACATCCCATAAAATATGATTCAAGCCTGCTGTAGACTGTGGCCTCAGCAGGGCGGCTTTTCTCCAACAAAAACTGAACAATGTGAGTTCTCAAAGGTAGAATTGATTGCAGAGCTATTGCATTGAAAAGCATTAAATTGTAAGATGTTGTTGTTATTTGTTGGCCCCCTGTAGCTGCAGACATCTGCACACACCACAGCCAGTCCATCAAAGGAATCACATTATAAATGGATAGGGCCGAGCCGCGGCGACGTGTTCGCGTCGTGGCGGGGAAACGACTGCCGAGTTTTCAGATGGAAGTTTGATGTGTTTTGAAGACAAACTTTGTGAATGTGTCTGCTGCCCACTGTGTGTCTGCTGGCGTCGCTCTGATGTCTGGTCTGAATGTTTATCTCACAAACTTTGGCCGAAGATTTGTGTCGCTTGTGATTCAGAGTTTTTATTTGTTTGTTGTCCTTCTCTGATTGGAAGGGCTGTTGGAGCCAGCAGACTCTGAATGTGCATCATTAGGCTGTTTCATCATCTGGCAGAGGAAGGCACTGGGGGGGCCTCGTGCTCTAAAGGGGCCCCAAGATGGAGTCACAATTTCTCCTTGAACAAAAGGGCTGGAAATGTGTTGCAAAGTGGAAGAAACTCATGAGGAGCTCCTTCCAGCTTAATCTTACCTTACACTCACTTTCCACTTTACCAGGAACACTCTCAATTTGTACCGTAATTTCCGGACTACTGAGTATACCTGAATATAAGCCACATCCACTAAATTTAAAAAGAAAAAAAAAAGTACATTTTTAGGCTGCACTTGTCTGTAAGCCGCAGCTTTCCTCTAAAAGCTTTTGTTGTCTTTTTGCATTGAGTCAGTCTCAACATCGATTTATTGATGCCAAGCTTACGTGCAGCAGCTCTATTTCCTTCTTCAGCAGCCAGATCGATCGCCTTTAACTTGAAAGCTGCATCATATGCATTTCTTCGTGTGTTTTCCATGATGAGGACGACAGAAAACACTGTAGCGCGCATGCCAGGCCAGTGGATGGCGATGTAGGTTTGTAGTGAAACAGCGGTGTTACAACACGCCATCGCTTTCTCCTGAAAACAAACTTTTCATAAACAACAATGGTGAGTGGACACACAATGACGCAGACATTTCTTGTCTGGACAACAAAGGTTTCTGGATATTTCTGTCTGGATAAAAAAACGAGCACAGTTAGCAGCACACGTTACTCGGTAGACCACCGAAGCTGTTGTTGTTGCGCAGCCTTCATGGGAAAGAGTACTGCGCATGCGCCGCACGTCTGTTCGGCAATGTCACTGGTCTGATATGACGAGGCTAAATGTATTGGCGGCATGAAGCTCGTAAAAATCCATAATTTAGCCGCATCATTGTTTAAGCTGCAGGGTTCAAAGCGTGAGAAAAAAGTAGCGGCTTATAGTCCAGAAATTACGGTATTTATTATGATGTGTGCTTGTAAATGAGATCCTATTCTCAGTGGGAATTATCTGGTTAAATAAAGTTTAAATAAAAAATAAATAATAAAATAAATAATAAAATTAAAAAAACTTTCCTAGTACGAAGTTTGACCTCTTTTTGCCTTCAGATCCCCTTAATTCTTTGTCACATAAATTCAACAAGTTGCCGTAGACATTCCTCCGAGATTTTGGTCCATATTAGCATGAAAGCATCAAGCAGCTGCTACAGAATTGTTTCCAGCACATCCATGATGCAAATATTTGTTTCTATACATCCTAAGGGTGCTTTATTAGATTGAGATCTGGGGACAATGGAGGCTAAACACAGACTAAACCCTCAGATATACCTCAACCTCTTGATCACCCTCATCCCGGCTCTTCAGTTTGATTGATGTCTGTGTGCTGTGTACACATCGTCTTAGCGTTATCAGTCAACAGAAAAGTGCCACTCCTTACAAGTGCTTTACAATATTCTAATAAGAGAAGCCAGGGTGAGGCGTGGGGACACACTGTTTGATTATCTGCTCTCCTCATGGCACATCCTGAGTCGTCTTCTGATTCACCCACAGATGCTTTTTACAGAGCTAATGTTTCAGCTCTGATTTATATTGTAGTTGTGTTGGCTTTACTTCAGCATCATGACATGTCGTCTTTTTAATTATTTTTAAACTGAATTCTTGTCTTTCACTAACCTTGAAGCAGTCTCACCAGTGTTGCCAGATTGTTCTACTGAAATAAGCAATCAGGTCGATCAAAACAAGCAACCTCCAGCTATTTTTTTCTAATTCGATATATTACTTTTATCAACAAATGAAGGCTACATAAAGTGTGTTTTAGTTTCCCCCACATTACATTTCATGACATGACGTAGTCCAGCTTTTATGTAAGTTTTATATTGATCCTTTACAGCAGGGGTGTCCAGACTATGGCCCGGGGGCTGCCCAGTTTGAATCAGTGTTAATTTTGAAAGCACTTTTTTATTTAGTTGAGCTATAGTCTTTTGCCTTTAATATCTTAGTTTTAGTCATAATTTAGTCATCTGAATTGTTTTAATTTTAGTCTAGTTTTAGTTGACGAAACTTCACAACATTTTAGTTGATGAAATCTACTGTAAATTTAGTCGACTAAAACATGAAGTGTAACCTATAAGGCATTTTTTCATGTATCCTTGATTTCTGAAGTCATGTCTTACACCTGGATCCCACCACCACCAAGCTGAAGCAGTTGTGTTTGGATGTCCCTCTTAACTCATCCAACCTTTCCACACAACCAAAATAGCTGTGATTGGATATATTCCTAATTTGTTCCTACTTTTTACATGACCAAATTAGGTCTGGATTGGATTTAGTCCCTGCCAAACATTTTAGTTTAGTTTTTTATCTGTTGACAAAAATGTCAGTTATTTAGTTTTAGTTTTTGTCCATGTGTACTTGTTTTTTTTTTAGTTATAGTCCAGTTTTTGTCAGGGGAAAAAAGGCTGTTGACGAAAACTATGACTAAAATAATTAGTCAACAAAATTATCATTAGTTTGAATTGGCCCTGAAACTGTTGAATGAATAAAGATATTTCGATTACAGCACCAAATACCATCAGTCATGCACATTTTCTGCCATATTTACTTTGTCACACGGTCTCATTTCCAAAGTGTATTGCAATATTCATCTTCAAGCACCAATATTCTTGCAGTTTTCTCTTGTTTTGTGTCTGACAGTGACAATAAGCCATCAGTGTCTCCCATCTCTGCTGCTCAGAAGGTCATTCTCACCCTGACTAAGTGTGAATTCAGTGATTGCCTGAGGTTACAAGGGCCCCTTGACAGGTGATAGCCCACCCCTAAATCCTAAAACTTTAACTTCACTAAAAGTTGAAGTTAAAAAGGGGCAGAAAGTGGATCAGTCGTCCATGTATTCCTCTTTAGGCAGCCCGCGTTTTTAAAAGTTTGGACACCCCTGCTCTTCAGCTTTATCCCTTTGACTTCAAAACTAAGAAATACATTTGCAACAAATTATTTGTTGGTGTGTTCCTGCCTCTTCATTTAGCAACATTTCAGGTTTTATTTTCCAGATTACCCAATCAGGAAGCAGATATGCAGGTCAACCTGCTGGTTGGCTTGCCTGTTAAGGGTTATCCTGGGTGTGAATGGATTTATTTTATTTCTGCATTGATTTTTTTGTTTTTTTCACATGAAAATATTACAGAGAGCAAAATTTTGATATGTAGCGGTTGACTCAATTTTCTGAGGAATCATAGATACATATTTTATCGCCAAATTTGTTTCCTTCAACTAAATTATGATTGTAAGAGGATCTGGAAAAATGTGAAAATATATTTTTCTTTCTCTGATGTTTGCTCTTACTGTTGGATTTCTGAGGAGCTTTGCAGCAGTGATTCACTTCTGATTTATTCTGGTTTTCAAACAATTGGATACATATTCGTGGCACAAACACTATTCAGAGAGGTGAATATGGAAAAACAGACAAAGATGAGCATTTAAAGTTTTACTCTGGTAAGGCAGCAAAAAGTCAACCGTACGGTTACAACACCAGTCAAAGGGTTATAATGTTGAAAACAGTAACAGCTATGTTAGAAGTACATCTAATTCTGGCTATAAGGATTTCTTTTTGGTAGAAACATATTTTTGCCCCTCTTTTTAAAGTCAAATTTACATTTGTGTTTAGAGTTGAGGAGATAGTTTGTGTAACTTCTGAATTGAGTTTATATTGGTCATAGAGTGAGCATCAGATCCCTCCTGGGTTTGAGGGAACAACAAGCCCAAATGAGCAACTGCACTTTAGGAACAAGCCCAAAAAAACCCAACCCACAACTGCCAGTATTTACAAGCAACTTTTCTAAAGAAGAAGCCAATAGTTGCTTGTAACAATTAGACCTGGCAACCATGGTGCATGCGCCAACTTAGGTGGATGCAATAACCAGGAAACAGGGGGGTTTTGTTTTATTGTGGGGACCTGGGAGATAACCGGGGGGATACACACAGACAGAAAAGCAAGCCCAAAAAAATGCAACCCGCGACACATGGAATTTGCAAGCGACTGTAGGGAAAAATTACCCTAAAGTCGCTTATAATAAGTGGACTTGGCAACAGTGATTGCAAGTAAAGCAAAAATATTGTCATGTGGTGAATAAGGTGTGGGTTAGGAAAGAGAAGTCGACATTTTGTGCACTTATATCTTTAATTTCTACAGATCTAGTTTTCTACATCCAAAGCCAAACATGAGTCAGAAACTCACTTTGATTGATCCAGTCTGTGTTGACGCTCTGTTGCATCCACCCCGCCATTGTGGAGCAGGTAGACCCTCTCCTGCTCTCTGCTCCGTCTCCACACTTTTGTAATTCAAGAGGGCAGGCGGCCATTAGCGGGCCATAGATACTGGAATCCTCCCCCATGGCCCTCTCCCGTGTACCGCCTTGTGATCTGTTGAATTTATTGATTTTCTTCACCTTAGTTTCCAACACCATTTACAGTATGCTGAGGCTGTGAATGGAGACAAGGGTTGAATCCACAAAAGGATCCTCACAGCCCGTGGATCAAAGAGCTCTTGTTCCTTGTGCATTGAACAATATCTGTTAACCCTTGGACAGAGAAGTCGAAGAGGTCATGTTAAAAAAAAAATCCTATTTTACTTGAGCAGATTGCATTTTTTAGGCATTTTTGTCTGCAGGAAACTACTGTAAACTGTTGAGGAGCTTTATAAATTGGTTGGAGAGGTGCAGGTAGAGCCTTCCTACCTTTCCTCTCTTGTAATTAAATCCTTCTAACTATCTGAGGATTGCAGGGCAGGTGTGCTCCCTCCATCTGCAGCCTGTAACTTGAGTGATGAAGAGTGCATTTTCAATAAGTTGTGCAATCATGCATGCCTCGTTCGGTGTAGGTGCCCTGACGAAATCTTGCGTAACCTGCAGCAGAGTTATTGATGCACAAACCGGCTAGTTTGCTGCAAATTGGCAGCTTATTCTGCCGGGGAGGAGGTGGGATTTTAATGGATTGGAGGACCTTTCCAATCATGTAAGTTGGACATATATACATACAGGTGTCTTCGTGTGAGCTCTAGGTTGAAGTCAACCAGTAATATTCATTTGACAGCTACCAGGTGCACTAAACAAACTTTGATAGGGTTTGAAGGACTTTAAAAATAAGACATGTTTTCCATAGACTTTATTACTTTGAATGAAACATTTATGGGATAAATATTAATATTACCCTTTAATTGATTCTTAAACATTGCAAATGAATATATTGACGCCACTCAAATTGCATTAATTAGTTGACAATGAAGATGAAATTGCGAACTCACGTTTAATTTCACTTTCATGTCCATTTGTTGTCCAAACAAGGCAAACACACTCAAGAGTATACAATATATTTAAGATGCATATCGAATTCATTGGCAGTAGATATAGACATACAGTATATTTTATTTATTTACTGTGATAATAATATGTTAGTGGACCCTTGCTACAAAATGCCCAAGGAAACTACCAACTGCCTCATATTTGGGAAATTGCCAATAAAGACAGAGAACCTGAAATGATAAAAACAATGACTCACAATCTGAGAGACTTCAGGGAATAATTTTCTCTGCTGTGTGAAATATTAGTTGACTCATTCCCACACCTTTATATATGCCAATCGCGTTTTGAAAAACTGAATTATGCTGTGCAATCAATATCTCAGTTTGAATATAAAAATGAACTTTTCAGCCTGTTATTTAATCCAAGTCATGCAGATTGAAGATAGCTGGCAGATTCGTCACGCTTGTCCTTGTACTACTTCTACTATTTTTATCACTTTATTCTTGTAGAGAAAATAGCCATGTTGTCAAAAAAAAAGCATCCGTCAGACCTTCCTTTTCCTCGAATATATAATCTTCTTCGGCTTGATTCTATGTGCTACTTTGTCTTCAGTATAAGGTTATATGGCAATGTGCATTACATCAACTTTGGAAAGTATCAAATGATGTAAAGCATCAGCAAGTAAACCCAGGATTTGTATACCACAGCCATCTTAGTCCATAGTTTCCATGTTCCCCACATAATTTTGATAGGTGGGATAGGTTTAGATCGATCTAATCCTTATCCCAACCCTAACCCTAACCCTAGCAGGGCCCAATCGAATGAGCTGTAAATCACTTGGGACCAATCCAGTAACATCTTTGCTTTCTTCTACAGGCCAACAAACATATGGGAATGCTCAAACCCACTTGGGGCTTCGCCTACTTATCATTTGTTTCCATGGGGTTATGGGTCTGAATGGTTTTACCTTGACTGATCCAGATTACCAGCCAGGACTCAGAAAGTTCTCTCCTTTGTTTCGACTGAGGCCTGACATGGGTAAACTAAGATGGTGGCTTAGTCCGGGAAGTTGCTCTGCCATCAGTGATCAGGTCCAAGGTTTGAGCCCTGTTCTGGCTGTGACGTGTCCATGAAAATATCAGATGAAGCATGAAGGATGTCAGCCTTTTCCCAATTGTAGTCCAATCTATGGTGGCTGCCATGTTATAAATGCTGACTCAAACTAATGTTAGATCAGCGAAATAACACAGGGCCAAGTTGTGGCAGAACTTAAGGCCATCTGATAAATAATAATGTTGATGCCAGCAAGTCAAAGAAAAATTGGTCCCTGCACCACAAGAGGACATAAGGACATAAAGTTATTGGGCAAAATAATTTCTTTAGGCTGTAAAATGTTCATTTCTACTGTAAAACAAGGAGTGTCTATGTGACTTTTGGTGTTTTTGCAGAAAGCCTCAAGTGGACACCCAAGGAACTGCGGTTTTTGGCACTTTCACACTAGCGTCATCTATCGATGTTTGAAGCTACTGCAAGGTAAGGACTTTCTAAAAAGTAGAGCTAAGTCCAGTGGTCATGCTGGTGGTGCAGCACATCCTTTTGCTTGTTAGTGTCTTATCTAGAGACTTCAACATGTTTTCATACAAGTATTTTTGTGGATTTGTGGATAAACAGCCATATTACCACTCAAATTACGGGCCCTTTGTTGGGTCAATATGAAGTTTTATAGGTATATTTAACATATTTTTGACCTGTTTGTTAAACATGCAAGCTCTCTTAATGATATGACCATTTTTGGCTGGACCCGAACACCAACTCACTCTGAAGCCCATGCCCATCTAACCCAATTAGGCCAAAGGAGTCCTGATTTTAATGTGTTTGTTGAGACAAGGACCATTACGTACATTTGGGACTTATTTGTTTCCCATGTTTGTAACTTATAGGTCAAGATATATTTGTCACGGTTGCGAACATGGTCTCCAACATCATCCCACCGGCCCACTCTGAACCCAACCCTAGTAAAGTGGACTATTGAATGTAATTGGACTTTAGTTTACTGTAACATTTTTGGATAGATCTCTGAAACTGTTGCATTTATATCAGGAAAACTAAAATATTTCTCTAGCTGTGGTTGATTCCTAATGCTGCCTGTGCTCCTCATTCCACTTGTCTCCATTTAATCTGGTTCCCTGATATGAGACTCCTGCCCTTTGTGTGAAACAGCTCTCTACCCCAGTCATCAAGCAGAATGACAGGCTATCCGAGGCTGCTATTGTGCCCAGCTGGCTGTGCCACACATTTACTCGGAGAGCTGATAGCACTTTCCATTTGCTAATGATTAGTTTGCGCCCTAGTACGAGTGCTGTTTGTACCCACTCTGCTCCAGAGAATCATATTTTATCAAGGAGAGAAGGGTCATAAGAACAGCAGAGAGTGCCTCTAAGTGTCCTATTGCCTATTCAATGGCTTTGTGTACTTCTATCTAAGAGTCCCAGATTTTGAAATAGCTCTTGATACAGTTACAATGTGCCTCCTTTTCCAGCATCCTTTGTCAGCCCTACAACATAGAGTTTGATGCAAATTGCTCCACAGCAAATATGGAGAAGGCTTTAACTTACATGAATATGTTAAAAAGTTTTACAGACTGGATATGGAGAATTTTTGTAGACAGATAAAATGAGATGGTCGAGTTAAGATGGCAGAATCCTCTCATTTTACTCAAAAATAAGGTAGGTTGTGTTCTTCAAGTGAAGCAACAAAAATTAAGTGATGAAGAGGTGCTTGACACGACCTCAAATAATCTTTGCAGTCAAGGTTAGTATCTACATGTGTTTTTAGGGTGCTACCCAGAGCAACACATTCTCTGATATGGCTGTTTCATAATAAAACCTTCAAACAACATATCAATTGGGGACTTTCATTCTTAAAACCTTTCCAGAAGTGAATCAGCTGAGCTTTTTCAAAGCTGCAGTCACACTGTTGGTGTCAACAGCTGCTTCTTTGACCATGAGCCACAGCCTTAGCCTTCTTTTTTAATCTTGGTCTGTAAATAAGCTTAGTCCATATCAAACCTGTACTTACTGATTTGGTCTATTTTGTTAGTTGCAGTCCTAGAATTAATTTTTTTGTTGCCATGTTTGTTGTTTACTTCTCATTAAACTGGCAGTTGTATACAGCCTGAGCCCTCAGACATGTCCTTTAGTTGTGTCCTCCAGTAACACATCTTACATAGCACTCAGGGCTCCGGTAGATGCAAATGCTAAAAGAGGGGCAAACAGCACATATATCACCAGCCATAGAGTCTTGTTTTTGCCGTTAGCAAACTTAAATCGGGATTTGGCATATATGTTAATCTAAAAACAAATCAATAATTGCCTTACCTGGTTGAGCTCCAGTGTTAATTTTGACAGCACTTTTAATTTAGTTTTAAGTTTAGTCTTTTGCCTAAAATATCTTTTAGTTTTAGTCCCAATTTAGTCACCCAGATTGTTTTGATTTTAGTTTAGTTTTCACTGATGAAATTTCATAACATTTTAGTCCAAGAAATCTACTGTAAATTTAGTCGACTGAAATCTGAAATGTAAAGAGTAAGGCATTTTTAATGTTTCCTTAAATTACTGAAGTTTTACACTAGGATAAACAAAACATCGTATAACTCTTAAATAAATGCTAGTTAAGTTAATAGAAACAAATTGAACTTTTGTGTGAAATGCAGTCACCTTTATTTAGGCTACCTGGCAGAGCATCTCAGTTACAATACCAGAACTGACAACAAACAGTGAACCTGCTCTACATGAATATATCAATTCATAAAGAGAGTAGCTCTGATTGGATCGCTCCACAACTTATCCCACCACCACCAAGCTAAGGCAGCTGTGATTGGATGTCCCTCTTAACTCATCCAACCTTTCCACACAACCAAAGTAGCTGTGATTGGATATACTCCTAACTGGATTAAGTCTGTCAAACATTTTAGTCTAGTTTTTATTTGTTGATGAAAATTTCGGTTAATTTAGTTTTAGTTTTTGTCCATGTGCACTTGTTTTTATTAGTTACTGTTACTGACGAAAACTATGAAGAAAATAATTAGTCAACAAAATTAACTGTTGAGCACAGATAAGCCTGTTGATTATTAATGTTGAAACAGTTTGCACTCTTGTATTTCACTCATATTGTATAGAAAACATCAAGCATGCTAATACACCTTTGTAGATGACTAGAGTATTTACTGCATGGCCTCAACTGTTTAGTTTTGGCGGAGGATATTTCATCCTTTGCTGCCTCCTCGGTCTGACCCATTACCCGTTGAGTCTGCTTGAAGGGGAGCGTCTGTAATAGAGTGGCTTTAAAACATCCTCGCTGATACAGAGCAAACAGGAAATGTAGACGCAGAGCTCGACTGTCTGCAATTCAGCTTGAACTTGAGCTCGCTTTTCTTTCTTCTGGCCTTCTGTCAGCGGTTTCTGAGCGCCATTGTGAGCGAGTGAAAGGGTGGACGGATGCTGGTGGCCGCAGGTAGATAGAGGACCGAGTCGAGTTAGATAGGGAGGACGGGAAGGAGGAAAGGATGTGTAGGGGGGGAGATACTGGGAGGGAAGGAGGTGGTGATGGTGGTGGTGGAGGGACTGATAGTGTCACATCCACTATTCAGGCCCGTTTGATGAGATGCCTCAAACGGCTGAAAAGAGGAAAAAGACGGGGAGAGTTACTGAGTGAAAGACCCCTTTCATCACGGCGACTTGTGCTGCTGAACCTTCCCCATCCCCGTCTCTCCCCCCCCCCCCCCCCCCCCCCCCCCCCCTTCATCCTTCTTTCGCTCTTCCTTTTCCTCACCCCCCCCTGCTTGGACAGATAAAACACATTCAATCAGAGGGAAACCAGCGAAAAAGAGGGAAAAATAAAAGAGAGGAGTTCAATCACAGGCGTTCTTCACTCCTTTTCAAAGACAGGGATCAGATGGGGGTTGGTTGGGAAAGTGTGCCACTGGGTTGATTTACACCGGGGGGCAGAAAAAGCAAGGAAACTGGTTCATTTAGCTCAAATCCATGACGTCTGCATTATGAAATAACCATGCTGGAACAAAGGAGGGAAAGGGATTGATCACTCAGTGAAGAAAGAACTAGAACTACCACTTGGCTCAGTGAGGTACCCTGTTTGACAGTGCACCAATTATACGGGCCAAGATGTTTTTTTTGGTCCTGTAAGAGGTAAAAACATATTTTTTGAGTGGTGTAGGTGCATATTGTACCCCAATAATGCATGTAGCTAATACTTAAGTCAGAGTGGACCAACATGCGGATTTTGGTGAAAACCCCTTCAAGCTCTACCGAGTTCACAAGCAAAGGAAGAACCTGAACCATTGAGAAATTAGTCAAAATTAAAAATAATTTATATAGAAGATAATCAAAGTGCCACAGAGGAGACAGAGGCCCTGGAGGTAGAAAAAAAATAAGGAAACACAACAACAAACCAAAAAACAACATTTTTTTTTAACAAATTTACAAAGAAAGTCACAACAGTCCAATGTAAAACAAGAACAACAATTAAAAATAAAACCAATCAAAAGACAAATTCGTAGGACTTCAGCAAATAAAATATGCCCATGGCCTTCGACCCAAGAATCCTGAAATGTATTCTGTTCATCCACAAGTCAGAGTGAATGTTTGTGCAAAGTTTCAGCCAAATTATTGAAAGGATAATTGAGAAATCATGCCAAAAAGCAAGGCTTGATCATGACCTTGTGTGTGTGTTGGACCCCAGGAAGAATAGCCAATGCTTTTGCTATAGTGTTAATGGGGATCTTAATGAAGAAGAAGAAGAAGGCCCAATGTCATTGATCTTTAAATCAATAAAATCCAAAATCAAATAAGTTTATTCATCAGCCAGTTTCAACTAAATTGTTCAAAACTTTCTTGAAATGTTGTAACCATTGGCAGAGCTGAACCTGGGGTCCAATCATATAAGATAAGATAAGATAAGATAAGATAAGATATTCCTTTATTAGTCCCATAGGGGGAAATTCCAAAATATACAGCAGCAGCAGGATGCAAGAGAAATATAGAAAGAGGCATTATAATGAAAAATAAGGTAATTACAAATCAAATACAGTAAAGTAAAATAGAGATAAAAAAAAAAGTATATAGTATATAGTAAGAGGTGTATTTACAGTCCATATGTACATGTTTGTTCTTTTACCGATGGTTATGTACATGTTGATATTGATCAACATGTTGATCAATTTAATTGACTTTCACCTTTTGGCCTTCAAAATTAAAAGTTTGAAAGCAAAGCTCCAAGAGAATCCCTCAAAGCATTGTAGGTATTGTATTCAAAGCTAGGAATGAATGTTGACCTCTAACATTTGACCTCCAAAAGTTCACCATGTTTTAAACTAAAAAGCACTCAGAGAGCGCAAACCTCTGCCAAGGTAGCTCACATATTCCTGTTACATTTATAAGCAATAGTTGCATGATGAAGTTACTATCATAATATGACTCCTTGACCCTGAAAACCCACACCGAGCACCCTTCATTATTGGTTAGACAGTTATTGAGCAAAAACGATTGTTCGCTAATGGCAGTCATCTGGATCACCACCAAAATCTAATCATTTTTAAGTTGAGCCATTACCAACAACTCCTGAAGATTCAGCAAAATCCATCCAATAGATTTTTCATAATCTTCCTAACAAACAAACGGACAAACAGACAAACAAACATATGCTGGCAAAAACACAACCTCCTTGGCGGAGATCATCAAGAAGGTCATTTTTTGTGGAGGAACTTTCAGAAAACATGTCCAAACACTTGTAAGCTCAGTAAAATGCATCATAAACTCAGTCCGTCCTCCACAGCAGGCTCTCCAGGCCGACTCTACCTACCCATAATGCCCCTGCCAAACCAGCAGGGGTTGGCAGTCTGGGTAATAGCCGGCTGTGGTCTTGACTGCAGCACAGCTGATGTGTTAGCGCTGTGGTTAGCGGTCAGATTGAAAGCTCTAGCAGCCTGTTATTCACTCAGCGAGCTCAACCATTTGTGGGTGGCAGTTGTGGTGGGAAAAGAGCCCGGTGGTTATTCCGGAGGGGGAGAGGACGGGGGGGCGTAAGCGGCAGTGATGGTGAGTTTTCATGAAGAACAAGCAGCTACCAACATTTTTAATGTCTTCAATGATGTTTGAAGGTGTTAATGTGCCGTGAGATCCATATCCATTTACACAGATTTTTCTTTTCTTATTTTTGGACTGGCAGGGTAAGAACGTGAATGTTGGACTGGTTCTCATTTGGCACATTCCTAGAAGAGTAAATTATAATCTGACTGAGCGCAAAATTCTGCATTTTGTAAGGAAAGAAAGTCAAGAAAGCATAAAAAAATCATTAAAAATTAAGCATTATTTACATAGGAAATAATCAAAGTGCCACAAGGGAGTCACAGAGACCCTGAAGATAAACAAGAAGAAGTAAGGAAACACAACAACAAATTAAAAAAAAACATTGTGTAACAAATTTACAAAAAGACATTCACAACAGAACATTACAAAACACACCATCAAATCAAAAACAATTAGAAAAATAACCAATCAAGAGAGAAAAACTACTTAACAGAAAGCAAACCAAGACAAAATCTTAAACAAAACAAACCTGAAAACACAGTTGATGTATTAAAAACAGATCAACTTAATGAAAAAAACCACAACATAAGCAAAGAACACAACAGCAATAAACAAAAAATACAAATACAACAAGTAAATAATATAACAATGGAAAAACACAATAAAAAATCACAAAAACCATAATAATAACAACAGAAAAAACATGACAACAAACTAAAACTAAACAATAACAAATATAACAAATAAACACTCAAAAATCCTGAAATCAAGTGATACTGTAACCTTGTGTTGTGGTCTTTGTTATGTTCAATTAATGACTTCATTTTTCCAAACTTTTGTTGTTGTTGTTTTTGCATTGTGTTTATTTTAGGTCTTTAACTGTTTCACTTTTTTGACACTCAGTTGTTTTAATGGTACCATGTTTGTGAGCTGTAAAAGTATTCAGCATCCAGTTGATGCATTTCCTTATTTGCTCATTTTTATTGGCAATTTGGGGCAGCCCAACCTAAAGAGAAAGAGTTAATAAGTTATAAAATCATCTTCTTTGTAGTCGACCTAAATTGGTTGGTGGTCCTTTACAGATGTAGCAAACAAAGTCTTCTCCTGTTTTACCAGTTTGGGCCACCATAGCTGAAGAATGTAAGGCTTTTGTTTCCAGTCTGGTGCCATCAACATTAGCACATCATGTCCAAGGGCGTACTTACCATTAGGCAAACATCTCAACTGATTAATACATTTTTCTTAGATTAAAGGCAGTTTTTATTGTTTTAGTCTTAATTCACGTGCTTAAAAAAACCCCAAAATGCTTAATCTATCATGATTGTGTAATGATCTGGTGTAATGGGCTATTCCATGTTATTGCACATGTGCAGACTTGATTCAGGAAGACAGTTGCAAAAAGAAACAGTTGTTGGAGCGGTTTTGAGGGTTTTGAAGAAAATGAAGCAGAGTAACCCCAGTGGAGCGGAGAAGAGGAGAAGAAAGAAACAGTTTTTTATCAAAACTACTGAAGGTGTCAACCTTTTTCACAGTGACACCGAATGTTGTAACTTAACAACAGTGAGAGCCAGACAGACGCTCTGTCAGTGTCAGCCGAGGAGGATGGAGGACTAGAGATGAAGTGGAGAGTGACACAAGTGACACTTTTCATCACAAAGATGTGAGGAGTAAAGCAGTCCAAATGGTAAACTATATTAAAGTGTTAATATTCTTATTAATTACAGTAATAGCGTTGTGATGATTCACTTGTTGGATAATTATGAAGGATTTAAGGACTTTATGTAGCTCAGGAAAGAGGAGAATTTACTCAAATTAAGACTTTCCAGATGATGATAAATGTTAATATTTAAAATCTTCTTTTGGTGATAATTATTCACTGGAGGGGGGAACATATAAACATGGTTATGTAACTTGAGCTGTCAGATCACTGTAACAGATTTCAAAAGCAAGACAAGTGGCCTAAATAACATACTCACCTTTTGTCAACATTGAACTAAAGTACAGAATTGCATTTACTTTTATGTAAGCGATATGGAGGGCTCCAATGACTGAGTTTGCCTTGGGCCCCCAAATGACTAAATACGCCCCTGCCCGTGTCTTGGATCTTTAATCAAGGGAATGTCACCAACAGTATAGCAATCCTATCTCAGCAAATGCAGCTGCCCTTGACCTGGTAACTGTACCCTCCAAAACACGAGTAGTTTTACCTCCATCACCGTATTCAACAAATATGATTCCAGGCCACTAAATTTCATCATGATGATTTATTTCTAAAGGCAGAACCAGAGCAAAACTCTGCATTAATGGACATAGTCTCTTATTGCATACAGACAAAGCCCAGACCATAATAATCCAGGTATCTGCAGATTAAACTGAATATGAATCTCTCTGCATTAACAGCAGCTCAGTGTCTATCAATCAACACATCTGAACATGCACAATACATGAATACACTCCAAAGCTCTCAGTCTGAATAAATACATATTTATCAGGCTGCTATACCACCACCATGCCATGAAGTTGAATGGTTTATGCACAGGCAGAAAAATGCAGTTTTATTGAGTGGAGACACAATGAGGAATTGCTTATTAAGCTGCTTGAATTTCTACCACCGCACATTGGTGATTTTACATCTGTGCAATAATGATTTCATAACCTATTACTATAAAATACTTCTTTTAACAGCCTGATAAGTAATTTGGCCTTGATGCTTGGTGAGGAAGGTGCAGGGAGAGAAACCTTTATCATTTATTCTTTTTTCTAATCTGATGTTTTTGAGTCTTGGCTAGTCTGTGTTTATTTTGTTGATTTTATTCCTGCTCTTCATAATAAGAACAAGTCGTAACATCAGCTTTTATCTGGCATTAGCAGCCACATGCAACTTTAAAGTAGTTTTAAAGTCAGTCGAACAGTATGACCTCAGTTTTCTTCTGTCATTTTTCACATCAAGTTGTTCCATCGTGGTTTTTCGTTGCTACCTCCACCAAGGAGATTATGTTTTTTGCGGCTTATGTTTGTTTGTTTGTCTGTTTGTTAGCAAGATTACGCAAAAACTGGACAGATTTTGCTGAAATTTTCAGGAGATGTTGGTAATGGTACAACTTAGAAATGATTAGATGTTGGTAATGATCCAGATAACCGCTATTAGCAAATGATCATTTTTGTTCAATAATTGTCTAACTAATAATGATATCAACATGATTCTGAGTGCTAGGTGTGACTTTTCAGGGTCAAGGAATCATATAGTGATGGTAACTTTATCATGAAACTATTGTTTGTAGATGTAACAACAATATGTGAGCTACCTTGGTGGAAGTTTGCGCTCTTCGAGTGCTTTCTAGTTCCATAAAGTTCCATATGAACCACACACTGTAGAAATCATGGTCTGGCATAGCTTTAGTGATGTCTCCTTTTGGTTTCTTAGGAAAACTTTTGATGCCCATTAAAGGCTGCCACCATTTTGGGAGCACTTGTTAACTATTTATGTCTGCTAATAAATCAACAAAATGGTGGTCCTTAGCAATGTCCAGGTGCCAACTCTCAACATTTGCCTGCAAAAGCCGAGGATGTGCCGTCAGTAACAAACATGCAAAAAACTGCAGATACAGGCAAACCAAGCATGACAAATTTTAGACTAAGAAATTAATAGGTACAACTTCCTAGTACTGTCCTGGATCCCCTTTGCCTTCAGGAGTGCCTTAATTCTTCGTGGCACAGATTCAACAAGACCCTTGGAAAGTTCCTCAGAGATGTGGATCCATATTGATGTGCTGGCATCACACAGATGCTGCACATTTGTCAGCTGCACATTCATGATGTCAATATTTGTCCCTCTTCATCCCATCTGTGCTCAACTGGACTGAAATCTTGTTTTATTTAGAAGTTGTCATAGAATTTTCATAACGTGTCTACTAATCGATAGTCACCTCATCCTCTATTGTAATATATGTCAAAGGTCTCAAGCCTTAGTCCAGAAAGATCCAGTTGACCTGTAACTTTGCTGTCTTGTTCATCATCTCACAGTTGGCAGCTGGTTCTTCCTTTTGGGAAACCAAGGACATGCTAAAGAGATCTGCCCGTATCAGGCCTCAGAGCAGTCTGAGCAGAATAGATGTCAGTCACAGCGTCCATGATAAGAACTAATTAACTTGAAACCTGTGACGCTGAGTTTCTATCTACAGATGACGCAGTACTTTAAATGCGCTCAGTGGAATAGATGCTGCAGTACTCGAAGCTGAGACATTCATTTCCATTGACTGATGGATTCACGTCATTTCTAGTGAATTACACAGCAACGGCCATCGGAGTACAGTGAACTCATCATGTTCAAGAAACCACATTGAGATGAGTTGAGTTTTCGTGTGTGATCCTGCAGGAAGTAGCATCAGAAGGTGCACTGTGGTCATAAAGGGATGGACATGGTCAGCAGCAATAATCAGGTAGGCCATGGTGTTTGAACAGTGCTTAATTTGTTCTAAGGGGCCAAGAAAATATCCCTACACCATCACACCACAAGCAGCAGCCTGAACTGTTGATAAAAGGCAGGATGGATCCGTGCTTTCAGGATGTTCACACCAAATTCTGACCCTCTGTTTCAGGGATATTCAGCTACATTTGTACAAGAGACCGTTTTTTCTTGACAAACATTTTGGGGGCAAGATATTGAAAAACAATCGTAAGTATTTGGTCTAATTATCAAGCTTTTTATGTCTTCTGCATGGTATGTATTTCTCAGCCTTTACCAGCAAGATATGTCCCTCTTGGGTAAGCTGCTGCAAGCCCTACCTCACATTTCCTGGAATTGGCATGGCAAAGTTTATAATCACTGCTCTGTTGAATTTTTCTTTGGTCCAAATTTAGTGATCCATCTTTGCAAATTATAGCCTCAGTTTCCTGTCCTTACCTGACAGGAGTGGCACACGGCATGGTCTTCTGCTGCTGTAGCCCATGTGCTTCAAGATTTTATACAATGTTCACCAAGCAATGGTATTGTGCATATCCTGGTTGTATCAAATGATCATTTAAGTTGCTTTGCTGTCTCCGCAAACCATCCAAGCCATTTTTCTTTGGCCTCTGGCATCCAAAAAGCATTTTCCCCCTGACATTCACTGGGTATTTTCTCTTTTTTGGACCATTCCTCAGCCCAACCTTGATATTGTTGTTGGTGAAAACCTCAGCTGAACAGCAGTTTCAGATATGCTTAGACTAGTCTGTTTGACACCACCTCCCATGCCATGCTCAAAGTCACTTAGTCACTTATCTTCTCCATTCTGATAGTCGGTTTGACCTTTATCAGGTCATTTTACTGATGGCTACATGCCTAAGTGCTTCCATGCAATTGGAAAATTGTCTATTTGTGTTAACATGAAGTTGACCAGACTAAACTGGCTGGTAAGTGCAGCGTGTATGAAATACTAACATGGTTGCTTATGGGAATTCTTGAGCTTTGCAGCTTGCCTAAAACATAAAAATTGCCTTCATATTTGATCTTCTGAGATTGGTGCTCAATTTAAGACCATCCTCTAAAGTTGCTGACAGATACAGATCAAATCTCATGGCCTTGAAAACAAGAGAATCCCAAACTGAGAAAATGAACAGCAATTAGATTCATGCTTTTTGCAGCGAAAACAAAATCTCCTTCGAGATTGAATGTTCCTGTGTGCAGGACGTGAAACCTTCCTAGATTCTGTCATCCTCAGGATGTTCAAATTTTACCCTAGCAGAAATATAGAGCAGCCAGAATAGCCATAACCTTACAGAGTGCTCACAGAATGAGTGGAGGCTCGTGGAGGTGGAGGTTTGATGTTTAAAAAAAAGGTGGGAACAGAAAACTAGCGGGGAGTGGAGTTGAGAGGACCGGAAAAAAAGGTGGCGAAAGCTCAGCGGCTGAGTGAAAAGAAAACGCCGGCAATCTGCGAGAAAGAAAGATAGGGTTAGGAGATATGTTTAAAAGGGTGCACTGGAGATGGATAAGGGGAGGAGTGGAATGAGAGAGAGGGCGAGAGATAATGAGAGGGAGAAGGGGAGAGCGAGGGGAATGAGGAGATAGAGACGATTTCCTATTCCGTCAGACGCACTGTGGCTCATTCATTATATTCCCCAGGCAATTACCCAGGCCACCTGCTTTGTCTCTCCCCTCATTGTTTCCATCTCCCTCCGTCTGTATCTTCCTCTCTGTCTTTCGCTCGATCTCTGTCTGTCATTTCTCTCTATCGCTCCTTCGCCGCTCCTGTGTGATCCTCGCTGGTTTGCCAACTCTTCAGCACCCTCCCCTCGCTCGCCTCATTTCTCGGTTTCTCTCCCGGCATTGTCTCTATCCTCTTGCCGCTTTTTTGTGTGCTTGTTTAATGTGAAAACACTGACAGATTGGTGTGTGTGTGTGTGTGTGTGTGTGTGTGTGTGTGTGTGTGTGTGATGTTGGGCCAGTCCTAATGAGCTCAGCCTTGCATTTAGCAGGGTGCCAGGTCTCGGCTAGCTGCTGCTCCGCTTGTCTCAAATGCTCAAATTTGCAAGAAGGCTCTGTGGGTTAAACCTCAGACCTGCACATTTCTACCACTTTACTTTTTTTTTTTTTTTTTTTTTTTTTACATCTTTGTTCCAAAAACTCTCAAATATGCTGTCAAAGTGAGAAAATACTTTCTTCACCATTGTTTTAAAACTTAGAGCCAGGAGGGAAGCTCCAGCAGCGGACCAGCCCTTGCAGAGCATCTGTTCTGCATGTGATTCGTGGACCTGCAGGTAGCCTATGATTAGATCCTAAGGTGGATCTTGTTGGGATTTCTTTGGGTGACGGGGTTCCTGGGCATTGCAGCAAGCCATTGGATCCCTGTATGACTTAAAAAAAAAGGTTGTCATTGTTGGCACCAATGGCCAGACCAGACTACAACAGATTTTGAAGGCTAACGTATATTAGCTTATGTTGGCCTACATTGAGAAATCATAAACAATTCTGTGAAACTACAATCCCAGGGCCAATTTTCTGCCCAACTCAAGTCTATGTATCTAAAGTGAAGAGACATGTTGTGCTGGCAGAGTAAGACATTTCCCGACAGCCTCCAGACTAATTGTGGTCATATTTTAAGCGTTCGCCAACGAAGATTATCACTGACAACATATAATGTCAGAACAACAGCATACAACGGCTGGATGGGTGTTGCAATTCTGTCAGACAGGACAGGACAGGAAATTAGTTTTTTGTCAGGCTGTCTGACATAGTTCAATTATGAAAGACCAAAAAAGGCCATGTAATATGGCCGAGCCATACTCCTCCCCTGTGCATCTTCACCTCTGCCGGGGCTGTCACTTGTCACCATTTTTTTGATTTTCATGAACACGATCTTGAAGTGCAGTCGAGGGAGGAGGGTCTCAGGAATGAGGACCTAACAATGTAATTCCTGCTTCATAGATTCTTCACAAAGTTAAGCAGGAGTTGGGGAAGTTGAAGCCAAGTGCAAAGCAGTCAAGATAAGGGCCGGTACTTTTTAAGACTAAAGACATATTCACTATTTGTTGTTGCATTCACATCTGCATCCATCAGCATCAGCAGTATTCTCCTATGATACAACTCATGTTACTGGGGATTTCTCTAAAGGGCACACATGAGCTTAAGCTGTATTAAATATCTGATGCTTTGGTTTTGTTAGTTCAGGGATTAAATATGAGGGATCTTATAGGTTGGTTATAATGGAATCTGGGGTTTGATGGCCTGTGCGCTGAACCATTGAGTTCCTGTATGACCAAAGTGGAAGATGTGTCTTTTGTCTCTGAAAGACTTTTCCCGTGCATGAAGGAGGGATGGATAGTTGGAAAGAGGTTGTATGGATGGATAGATGGATGAAAGGATGTATGAGTAAATGGATGGAAGGATGGAAGGTTGGGTTGATGGGTGAATGGGTGAATGGATTGATGTAAAGTTGGATGAATGGAGGGGTAGAAGGTTGGATGGATGGCTGGTTGGGTAAATGGATAGATACTGGGTTGTATGGATGGATGAATGTAAGGATGGGTAAATTGATGTGTAGAAGTTTTGTTGGTTGGATGGATGGAGGGAACGATGGATGCATAGATGGCCAAAGGGTTCAGTGGATGATGGATATGTGAATAGAAGAAGGATTGACTCAATGGATGAAAGATTGGATTGATGGGTGAACACGCGGTGTGTCAGAAAAGTTCCAGGACTGATGTCACAAAAGATTTATTTAGAATCCAAACTACAAGTTTTCCCCTTCAAAGTAATCCCCCTGGAGTCCAATGCACTTTCCCATCCTTCTCTGCCACGCTTTCATGCACTCCTGGAAGGATTCTTCCGGGATCCTCCGCAGCTCCGCCGTCACGGCCTTCTTGATGTCATCCACGTCTTCAAAACAGGTCCCCTTGATGACCTCCTTGAGCTCGGGGAAGAGGAAAAAAGATCACACGGAGCCAGGTCGGGTGAGTACTATTTCACTCGTGCACTGAACAAAGCAAACGCCGCAGTATCTCTTTGTAGAAATGCTGGGATTACTTTGAAGGGGAAAACTCTTAGTTTGAAGTTTGGGTTTGAAATAAATCTTTTTATGACACCAGTCCTGGAACTTTTTGACACACCTCGTAGATGAATAGAAAGTTCAATGGATGGTTGGGTAAATGGATGGATACAGGGTTGGATGGATGCATGGATGAGTGAATTGATGATTGAATGGATTGATGGAAAGAAGGATGATGGATGTTTAGAAGGATGGATGGATGTATGTAAGGATGGATGGATGGCCAAAGGGCTCAATGGATAATAGATACTATATATTAGGGCTGCAACTATCGATTATTTTTGTAATCGAGTACTCTATCGAGTATTCTGACGATTAATCGAGTTATCGGATAACAGATACTTTGCGCTCACTGCAGTTTTTACGTTGAATCACTTTGACTTTATTGAAAAGCATAAGTCACACACAAACAGAAAATAAGCCAGGTCTCTTAAATTAACAACTTTTTTTCTGTATTTGAACATTTTGAGAATTAATAGGATACCAAAATCAAAATACAAATTTTTCTGTTGGTAAGAAGTAGTTCCTACATGAAACTGCTCACAACAAGGTCTGAAGATTATTTTGAGCAACCAGGTCCTGATTTTTAGAAAGAGAGACTGGTTTTGTCTTTTTCAAATGTATTTTTGGTGCTTTGAACATCACAGGACTTTTGCCATCTAGTCCTATTATACCAGAGAGAAGACAGACATCTCTACAGCTGATATCTCAAAAATGTACAACTCATACACACAGAAAAAACCTAAATGGATAATGGGCCCTTTTAGTTATAATGATAACTGTCTCTGCAGTGAGCACTAAACCACTTACAACAAATCAAATGATATCGATATTTACTTCTGTGCAATGGTGAAAATATTTTTTGAACTTTTAAATTTGTTTTGTTTAAATGGTTCTTGCAGGTTTATTTTTCTCTGGGTCATATCTTGCTTTTTTAGTACTTTTTTTAGTTTGGTTGTTTTTATTTTATTTGTTTTTATTCATGCTTATCTGTTTTTGCTACGTTATTGCCTTTACTGCTGTAACAATGCTAATTACCGTATTGAGGACCTTATTTATCTTATTTTATTACTAGGCCAAAAATCATACTTAGATACTAAGATAATTCAACTAGCTAATGTACATTTATTTAATTTATGAAAATATGCCCTACATGATCCTTTACTCACTGTCAGTGTGTCCTGTCCTACTCACTGCAATCAAATTAAAGGAAAGTTACGGGATGTGACAAGTATGTGAACAAAATACACATAACTCAATGCATGGAGCCTCCGCATTGATTTACGTTCTGAACCAGCCTTTATACAGAGCCATAATCAAAGTCCGTTATTTACTAGACCTATTGTCAGTTATTGATCACATTAACTGCTTCTGCTGATGTATCATAAGTGTTATCTTTATGTGTCCGGTCCGCGGACTTGACGTACAGACCGAATGTTTTCTGTTGACGTGCTGCAGCATTGACGACATGCTATCATGCTAAGCTAACTCCGTTTAACAACAGACACACTGCACTGTGTTTTCTTTTAGTTTCAATTTGTAGTGACCTCACACTTGGGATACCTTCTGCCGTTTCATCGGCGGAATCTCTTCTTTCTGCCCCTCTCTTTTCTCTTCCTGCATGACTTCACAATCCGCACCGCACGTTTACAGCCGCGCAGCAGCAGAAGCAGTACGCGCATTGCGCCACAGAAATGAGGGTCCGTGTCAAACACCGTGCGCAGTATAGTGGTCAGCATTTAAATGAATCCCCGAGGCACATAACTTTCCCCGAGGAATTTTCGTAATCGAATTACCCGGATTATCCAAGGAATCGTTTCAGCCCTACTATATATGAATAGAAGGATTAGTAAAGGTATGAAGGGTTACAGTGATGAGTAAATGGATAGATACAGGGTTGGATTGAGGGATGGATGGGTAAATGGATGTGTAGAAGGATGGATGGATGGATGGATGGATGGATGGATGGATGGATGGATGACCAAAGGGCTCAATGAATGATAGATATATGAATAGAAGGATGGATGAGTAAATGTATGGAAGGTTACATTGATGTGTAAAAATAGATAGATACAGGGTTGGATCGAGGGATGGATGGGTAAATGGATGTGTAGAAGGATGGTTGGATGGATGGATGGATGGATGGATGGATGGATGGATGACCAAAGGGCTCAATGAATGATAGATATATGAATAGAAGGATGGATGAGTAAATGTATGGAAGGTTACATTGATGTGTAAATAGATAGATACAGGGTTGGTTGGATGGATCGATGAGTAAATGGATGTGTAGAAGGTTGGTTGGATGGATGGATGGATGGATAGATGGCCACAGGGCTCAATGAATGATAGATGTATGAATAGAAGGATGGATGATCCAGGGTTGGATGGATGGATGGATCAATGAGTAAATGGATGTGTGGATAGATGCATAGATAAAGAAGCTGATGTATGGATGGGTGTAAGGGTGGATGTATTTATGAATGGATGGATGTTTTAAATCAGCATCATTTCCCTCTTTCACTCTGGGTTGATTCTCTAAATTCTTGTTTTTCTTCTTCTGTCAGCTGAAGGTCAGAGAATAAAAAGCTAACATGCTCTTACCTTTAAAACTGTGACAGAAATCCCACATCTGTTTCATTTCTAAGTCCACCAATAATCACGTTATTGTAATTTTGCTATCAACCCTCTCCTCTACAAATTACCCGCTCCATGACCATCTTCTCTCTTCGCTTGCCAGAGTTGCATTCCTGTAATCAGGAAAATGAGTTTATTTTGAACAAATGTGCAACACACTCACTTTCAGTGTTTTCAGTTTCCATTGCTGCTAATTAAAGCATAATTAGACACAGTTTCTGGGTAACACTTTTGGAAACATAATAATCTCGGTAAGAACACCATCAGAGAGGCTGTTGTAGTGAGGTTAAACAACTCCAGAGCCTTCTGCCATCCTGTCTTAAGATTATGTTAATAATGGGGCTAATTAGTGTTTTCATATTTGTTCAATGTTCAATGGATTTGCAGAGTCAGAAAATGTTATTCAAAGCCAAATCATCATTGCTTCATAATCATGATTGGGGTTACTTTAAGATCGAATGCCTGGTGCACAAAGAGATTTTTAAAATCTAAACTAATGTTGAAACAGTGAGCCTCACATGAAGACAGTCAATGTCAGATTTATCTGTTTTGTTTTTTTGTTTTTTTTTACTGTAGTGATCCACAAAAAGAGAGACACAGGACACCACAAACCAACCAATTCACTTACCAAGAAGGTAGTGCCTCTTCTCTCGCAGCTTTTGATCTCACGTGATCCCACCTGACTTCAATGTAAACAAACATGGTGGACATCAGGAGGCTAGAACTGCAGATATGTTGAGTCAAAACAAAGATCCAGGCATTCAAGGATCTTCACCAAACTTTATAGCTCCAAAAGATAAATTTGTCATCTTTAAATGTAAATCAAACTTTTCCCTATCAGGGTCACGGGGGACTTGAGCCTATTCCAGCTGATGTTGAGTGGGAGGGGTGGGTACACTCTTAACCAGTCACCAGCCAATCCAAGGGCTACATAGAGAGACAAACATACCCGAGGGCAATTTGGAGTCACTGATCAACCTAATGAACATGTTTTTAGTCTGTGGGAGGAAGCCAGAGTGCCCTGTGAGAACCCATGCATGCTTGGTTGAGAACAAACTCGACACAAAGAGGCCCTGACCAACAGGGGGATCGAACCAGCCACCTTTTTGCTGTGAGGCACTTGCACCACCTACTGTGCCACCGTACTGCCCAGAGCCAAACATAGTGCTGGAAAGCAGTATGGGTGTTAGGGACTGATCTCACTTTTTAACACAAAAGCCAAGAATGTAACTCACAAATATTTAATTTATTATAGTTTCACATTAAAGTCCGACCCCCAAACCTGTGTCAGGAAAAAAACTGGCCCTTGGATAAATGGAGTTGATGACCCCTGACTTATGTTCTGAAGAGTTACTAGGTGCTAACACTTCATTGCTAACGCTTTAGTGGTAAGATGACCTCAATTAAACAAAGTAGTTAATTTAAATAAAATGTTTACAGGGAGAAAGAAGCACAAACAAACCTTGTGATTCCACCATTGTTGTCTATCTGCTCATTCATAACTACTGACAGCCACCTTGATGTTCTTGTCCCAGTTGACTTTTTCTGTGGAGTCTCTGAATAACAAGGTCACATGACTGTTTAAACAGTGCATTTTCAAGTGTCAACACTCTGGAAACCATTCTCAAGTCCTCACATTTGAAGGCACATAATATGATGTTTAAATGACAGTGAAAACACAACAAAAGTTCTGTTTCTGGCCAAAGTTTTTGTCATTAAACCATGCCCTCAGACCTTTGAGCAGTGCAAGAACTCATAACTGGAGAGACTTGGCGGAGGAAATAATGATGAACATGATCCCTGCAGATATTTCATTCAATATACTTCCTTGTATAAAAATGTCCTATTTACCAGATAAGGTTGTCTGGCAGCTGTGTCAATAAAGATGGGCAGACTGAAATGAAGCCCAAGAGCTTTCATTGACTAGGAGCAACACTTCAGAGTTCTTTAGTCTCTGCAATCAGAAATGTCTGAATTAGAATCATAACAGGGTTCAATGAAACAACGAAAACACCATTATCTTCAGGGCTGGCTGTTTTGAAGAGGCTTTGCCCTACAGAAAATAAATGTAATAACTTAGCTATGCAGTCTTTTATTCTAAGAAATAAAAGAAATAAATGGGGTCGACCTCATCAAGGTTGAAACTCCTCATGATCATGTCACTCCTGTAACCCTCAGGACCTCCTTTATTAAAACACTTTTTCCCTCTAAAAGGCATTTTTGAATATTGGATATTTATTAAGAAATAGTAAACTTAACAAAAAAAGTGTAATTAACTCCAGTCCTTATCATGTAATGAAAAACATGAATCTATGTTCATAACTTTAGCCTTCTAAATTCCAATTTATTTACCTAATGCCACTTTTTTAAACAATAATGATAATAATAATAATAATAATAATAATAACAATTATTATCTTTTATTTGATGAAGCAAAGAGGATTTTTTGTGCAGGAATATTCAGTTTGAGATATGTCAGTGATTAGAAACAACATTTATTTTGACATATTATTACTTACAGTGCTGAACAAAAAAAAAAATACTAACACTTTACCCTTTTGGTCTCTTTTTGGACATTGGATATATTTAGTAATATCATAAATTATTTTTTTTTCAGTCATTAACTCCAGTCCTCATCATGCATAGCAGACATGAAATCATCTTCATATTTTAACTCTCTAAAAGCCAGTTTATTTACATTTTGTCACTATTTTTAACAAAGGAATATTTATTTTCTATTTGAAAAGAAGCGTAGTGGATTTTTTTTTTTTTCATACAGAAAGTGATTTTGATGGATTATTACCTTTGGTGCAATTACAAAAAAACCCTCACACTTACCTTCTAAAGGTCTTTTTAGGACATTGGATATATTTTAAAATATAAAACATGGAAAAAAAGTTTTTTTTTTTTCTTAATGTTCAACCATAAACTCCAGTCCTCATCATATAGAGCAAACATGAATTTATTTTCATAATTTAAACCATCTAAATGCCACTTTATTTACATGATGAAGCTTTTTTCACATGTGAAAAATATTTTTTTTCTATTTGATAATGCAAAATATTATCAGTCTGGGGGCAAATATTAACATTCAGTGATCAGCAGCAACTAGAAATATCAGCTAGTTAAAATAATTTATTCAACTGGCCTCCAGTCACTATTTTATTCTATCAATTCAATCAAATCCATGCAAACATGAAAAATGGTGTAATCTTGTGACTTTTTTTGTGTGTGCAGTTTTTTTTTCCAGTGAGATACAGAGCTATAGATGAATTAACAGAACTTTATTATTGTGTATTGCATTGGCAGTTGAATGAAAAAAGTGGTTTATAATGAAAGTCAATGGGGCTAAAAATGGCTCCAGGAGTAAGACTGTCAGTTTTTCATCTACACAGTGGAAAATGTTAATACAGTGTGGGTGCTGTATTTCTAAAATTTTCTTGAAAATGAAGCTCTTTGTCAGATATCTTCATCTCAGCATGAACCCTGACTAAATGAGTCTTTGCAGTACATACGCTGTCCACAAGAGGTGCCAAATTCCACACAAACAGGAAGATCCTTAGAGCTATTAGAAATGTAATACTTACAGTTCTATAATGCTACATTTTCATGAAACCAAAGTGGAATAATTGGTGAAAATATTAAAATAAAGAAACAAAGAGTAGTTTTTTTTCACTCATAGTCTTCATGTCGCCCAGTAGACACCAGCTTGATTGATGCAACAAAGGCTGTTTTCCTCCGTTGACCAATTGAGACATCCTCCGTGCTCCATTTCAGCTCATAATGCCGCCTCACGCTGTTGCTTCGGTTTCGGGTGTGATGAAGAGGGCTGTCACACTAAAGGTCAGATGTCAAGTCCCAGCTGCCCACGCCCCAGCAGGGGTCCGCGGCTGGAGCGAGTGGGCCTGGCGGTGGGACAGGCGAGGTGTCATTAGGACACAGTGGGCTCTAACATTAGACCTCATTACTGCTCTCTGATGGATTGGCCCAAATTACAGCCCGGGCACAGGCGCATCTGCAGGCACGGACAATAACAACTGGAGACCTCTACTGTCCTTTCTCATCCGCCATTTTTTCTCTCGCTCTTCGTGTGCTGATCAAAATAAAACCATTAATGATGGAGGCTGAACAAATATATCTACCACCCCTACCCTGACCCTGACCCTGACCCCAGCCCACAAATATTACTTTAAAAAATACACAAGCATTTCAGATGTAGCTTTTTAAGACAACAGCATCTGTTAAATGACTCTCCATCCTGCATGCATGTATAAACCTCAATTCCAGTGAAGTTGGGACATCATTCAAACATAAATAAAACAGAATACAGTGAGACAATCCTTTTCAACCTTTATTCAACTGAATACATATTTTAAAAACATTCCTTTTTTCATTATTTGATGCCTGCAGCATGCTCCAAAAAAGCTGGGACAGGGGCATGTTTACCACTGTACTACATCACCTTTCCACAAGCACCATTGGGAACTGAGGACACTGATTGTTGAAGCTTTGTAGGTGCAATTCTTTCACATTTTTGCTTGATGTACAACTTTAGTTGCTCAACAGTCAGGGGTCTCCATTGTCATATATTGCCCTCCATAATGCCCCACATATTTTCTGCCAGCAGGTTAGTCCAGTACCTGCACTGTTTTACTCTGAAGCCACGCTGTTGTAACACATGCAGAATGTGTCTTAATAAGCAGGGATGCTCCTGAACGAGACGTTGCTTGGATGGCAGCATGTTGCTCCAAAACCTGTACCTCCTTTTCAGCATTAATGGTGCCTTCACAGAAGTGCAAGTTACCCATGCCATGGGCACTAACACCCCCGTATACCATCACAGATGCTGGCTTTTGACCTTTGCTCTGATAACAGTCTAGATGGTCCTGTTTCTGGGTGTTGTGGATATTTAGCTTTGTCTTTGCATGGTAGGGTTTGACCTTGACCTTGTTGATAAGGAGATGACCTGTGTTAACTGACAGTGGTTTTCTGAAGTGTTCCTGAGCCCACGTGGTGATATCCTTTACAGAATGTTGCTGGTTTTTAATGTAGTGCTGCCTGAGGGATCAAAGGTCACGGGCATTCAGTGTTGGTTTTGGGTTTGCCACTTCTGGGTAGAATTTTCTCTGCATTCTCTGAATGTTTTGATGAATTTATGGACTATAGATGATGAAATCCCTAAATTCTTTGCAGTTATACTTTAAGAAACAATGTCCTTCAACTGTTGGACTATTTGCTCAGGCAGTTGTTCACAAAGTGGTGAACCTCGCCCCATCCTTGCTTGTGTATGACTGAGCCTTTTCAGTCAAGACACTCACCTGTTTCCAGTGAACCTGTTCACCTGTGGAAGGTTCCAGACATGTGCCTTTTGAGCATTCATTTACTTTCCCAGTCTTTTGTTGCCCTTTTCCCAGCTTTTTTGGGAGGTGTGGCAGGCATTAGATTCAAAATGAGTGAATATTTGCAGCCCTGGCTCACAGATATCACTAAGAAGTACAGAGACATTTCTATTCTTGGCTTTCTAACTCGGCAACATCTCTCACATGACTCCCCACCCCCTGTGCATGTACAGTACGAATGTGTTTTATCTCTTTTTACAGTAGGAAGACACACTGCTGACATTAAACATGCTACATGCAGGAGCTCCTCATGAATATTTCACTGTGAAATTAGGTGTGATGCCTCATTCTAATGCTAGCTTATAAATAAATGCATTTAAGCCATTGAAACCAGAGAGCGACAATTGGCTCCCTCCTATGATTTGCTCCATTTTTCAAAGTTTGGGGGCTTATTTTCCCACAAACCCCTCAAAATAAAGGGATTCACGCTGAGGAATACCATGCTTATTCCCATCAAGGATCCTTCATTTGTAATCTTTAATTAAACTCAATCATATTTCATTATCCTCTGTGTAAAGAAAGATTTACGCTGTACCTATAAATGCCACAAATGTTGGTTTTTCTCCCTTTTCTCTCACATTGTGGTCCACATCCATAAATACACATTTTAGCACTTACAAGCACGCCCGCGGCAAGCTGCAGACGCCCACACACAGCCCAGATTTCATACACGGGCAGGAATAATTCATTCTTCACATGTCCAATTGGACGCCAGCTGAATGTGTATATTGTTCCCGGCGTGTGTGTTTGCGGCGGGTCGCTGTGCTCGGTATCAGGGACATAATGGATCCTTCTCATTCCCCCAGCGGTGACCTTTGCCTCCGCGTGTTATCCTACAGTGTGCGGCGTATTGTTCTGACCCCCAGCAAATGGGGCGACTTTAGAGGGATCAGGCCCTGCATCCGAGGCTCGGCAGGGCTACTGGAGGTTGATGTTATAGCGGTGCAATAGTTTGGACATGCAATTTAAGGGTTAGAGTGAAACAATCTGCTGGGGAAGACGGAAACTCTCCTTATTATAACTCACAAATCAAGACATTAGCCCTTCAGACTGTGCCATGATGGATGTTGATTTAGGATCCTGCATAAGGACATCCAAACACAGATTTCCTAACTGACGTGTGCCTGTTTTTGTCCAATAGAAACCAAATTAAATGGGACTTTAGTGAAACTGCTGATCAGTTATGGTCCACATTTGGATTAACCTTGCAATGCAGAAGGACCTGGCTGATTCATTGTCTGACCTCAAGTACATCCATCTTGCAAAGCCTCAATCTCGTACGACTTCACGGCCAAAAGCTAGACGGCCCAATCAGGGAAAAGAAGCTTAAACTGGAGACATGACGACAGCAGGAAGTGACTGCATGTTTGAGAACAACGCCAGCTTCTGAAGCGGTCTCAGTGGATGCGGCAATATCTACGATTTAATCAGAAATGGACTCAATTTCTTCTTTAAAAGAGGAGCAAAGAACTTCACGTAAATCTTTTCTTGCGGGAAATGATGTTTTTGCCCTTCTCCCAACCTGGGATCACTGATGGAAAACTGGAAGAGATGCAGAAATCAGTTAGTCTATGGTAGTCATGGTTACTTAGCGATACTTGGCGAAATTTGATGTCTTCAGCATTACCGGGAGAACTTGGTGGGGATTGTCGTTGATGAGGTTTACGTCACATTTAAGTGGCAAATGATACATCCATGTGGTATAATTTAACGTAAGATGATAGTCTAAGGACTGTAACGTAGTTTAAGCTAACAGCTAACAACAGGTTCTAGCTGCTACATTATACTGTGGGTTGATATGTGGTCTGTGATGAACAATCGTCATTGTGAACATTTTCTATGGGCTCTTCTCCAGATGGACTAGTGAAATATTTCCATGGCGGATATATGGAGCTGTCCATCTGGCATGTCAGATTATATTTTTGATATTAATGTCTTAGAAATATTCAAACAACTTCCCTTGAAACCACTGCAGTTCAATGGCAATTAAATTTTGCTTTCTGCTGATCTCTGGAGCCAGATGATTTGCTGTGCCAACCATCATCAACACAGTTTAACAGTTAAAGCTCACTTCTCCATAACAGTCATCTTTAGTGATCAAAGCTGAAATTGGCAGCAGGATGGACCAATCAGAAACTTCTCTTTGACTCTTGTTGTATTGCTTTTTAGGGCAGCATGTGCCTCACAGCAAGAAGGTTGTTGTTTCTTTCTCCGTGTTGATCAATTCCTTTCTTTGTGGAGTTCCTCTCCGGGCACTAAGGTTTCCTCCCACAGACTAAAAACATGCTCATTGGGTTAATTGTTGACTCCAAATTGCAGTGTGAGCATGAATGATTGTTTTTTCTCTATGTGTATAGATAATGGATGGATGGATTGTTAAAAAGGTTGAACATCTGCAGCTGTTTTTGTTCCTGCTAGAATTGCTTTCTTCCTCAATTGACTCTCTGTTGGCTCTCTGATTGGTTCATTAACCAACCGATCAGAATCAGAAAACCCTTATGAACATTATCTGTGTTGGCAGAGTCTGTTTTAAAGCATTTTGGTGAAACTGTTACCACGAGCTTGTTATTTCAACATTGAAAATCACTACACTCAAATGTTACAGAAAACATCCTAATACTGATAGCATGAGGTGTGGGGGGAATATTTAGCAGAATTTATAAAGCATTTGGTCGATGTGAACAGCAAGTTTAAGATGACCTAACTAAAACTTAAAGTTAGTGAAAAAGTGTGTTAATTCTCCAAAATGGGAGAGAGGCCAGCAATAATAGAATTTGTCTTACCCTAGTAACAGTTGCTAAGGACAGTGGGGCTTGAAAAAGGATCAATTTTTACTTTTTTAAGCCAAGACTTCTCTCCTGTGATCCAGCTGCTGTAGGCTTTTCCACAACTCCTCATAAAAACCCACCCAGCAGGTCACTGCACAGATGGATCATTCTGTACTGCTTTGCAGTTTTGCTCTATTTTGGTTTAATGTGTTTGTAAAGGTATTTTCACATACACTCTGCTTCAACTTCTACAACAATATCAACTTAACTGCCACTGTGATGCTTCTGAAAGAGTAAACCGAGTAAGAAAGAGGTTGAGGGGCCATAAAGGACATGACTTAAAGCAACAAAACAGGAAGTGGCAGGAAAATTAACAGAGTCTATCATTATGACAGGGGTTTTTTGGCTCTTACATCAAAGTCAAACAGGCAAACAGAGAAGCAGTTGTATTCTCTGAGATTGCACCTATCATGCAATCTACAGTAATAAGGCCATGCAGAGAAAAACATGTCTCCAACTTTTCACTCTCCCTTCCTTCTTGAACCAAACCTCCTATGTTTTCACAAGCAGCTTAAAAATTCAGGAATATTAAAGTCAGCTTTCCCTCAAAATTCCATGAGTTTGCTGGAATTTTGTACATGTGTGAAAGCACCATACTTTTACTGTTCACAACATCAATGCAATAAATTCAAAGTTAGCCAAAAGCTGTATTTTGCTAACAGGAAGCCACACTGAAATCTGCTAAAAGTTTCTCCCAAATGCTCCACTATCATGTATCATCCAGTTTCACATCAAAACTAAAGCAGGGTGCACAAATAAGGATTTTCTAAATCTGAAGAGGTGTTTTGTCTGTTAGAAACCCCACACATGAAGATAGAAAATCAGGCATTGAATAGTTTTGATCGTACTGTGTGTGGTGTGCTCTGATGATCTCTACACGGCACACCACACATGTAACCAATTTGTCCCACCACCGATCTAGAGTCTAGTCCTCCAAGACAGAAATCTGATCAAACATGATCTAACAAAGAATAAGAAGAAGAAACATAGCAACAGCCAGAAAACACAACTTGCAACACAGAAGAGGACATAGCATTTATTTATCATGTATTTATTTATTTTGAACTTAACAAATATATGTATACATTTATACATATACAACAAGATAAAATAAAATAGTTAGTAAATGCAAATAGCTATTACAGCATTTTTTCTACTGCCATTAATCCTTTCAAAACCAGATTCCGTTCGAAAAGGGTGGAGGAAGAAGTAAAAAGAAACTTATCTAGTCCCACCCCTTATTCCTTTTCAAAATATGTTGCTTTATTCCCCCTGAAGCACTGTTCAGGTCATAGACAATACTTTAGTTAGCAACAAAAAAACAACAATAAAACCTGACGAATAACAGCATAAACCACAAAATTAAAAAGCAAAAACAAAAATGACACATCACTGGATACACAGTGCCCATGATGTCACTGATTTTCCCTTTGTTTTTCTATTCTGTATCTGTTTAATATTTCAGTTTTAAAGATGTATTTGAACCTACCTATTATTTTACATGATTTAAGTTAATCACTGTATACGAGAAGAGGGAATGACGATTGTCTTGGGACTATTTTTGACGGAACTATCTTGAACTAAATAAAGAAAAGACTGAGGAAAAAATCCCGGAGACAGCGTGAACACGTCTGCTTGTCCTCTATTTCTGAGGTCAACAGAACGTTATGTTTCAGCTCGACCATGCTAGTTTTTGATTTACCCCTGCTTCCTTGTTCTTCAGTCAGCTCGCTTCTTGATTGGCTACATTCACGTCATGATTCACAGAATCATGACTCGGGAGTCGTCGGCTTTCCCCACACATTTGAAGATTTTTGGTCGTAAATGTTGAACAAGTTTAAAATTTACAATTTTCAGCCCCGACAAGAGCCGATTATTGGGACAAATTCACTCTTAACACACTTCAGATCACAGGATAATCTTATAAGACAGAAGATAATCGAGTGTTTGCCGTCCTTGGTCTGGAATGGGGAAAGTCGAGACAAAAACAGCCTGATAATCTTTACTTGTGTACCCCACTTTACATCCCTTACCCTTAAAAAAAAAATGATTCCACCTTACACCAAGTCTGCATGATTGACACTTCTGTCCAAATACACTTGCTACAAGGACAGCCAGCATGTCTGAACAGTTGTTTGAGTAGTGGTGCTATTTTTCCTTTAAACTCTGGTGAGTAAATGTACAATGAACGGACAGAGTTGAGGGACTGGGAGTTTCTGCTGTTGTAGCACCATCATACAAAAGTCCTTCTCCTTGAAAGTCCTTATTTTTAAAAGAAAATGAAGTGAAAACAACGTGCTACCCCCCTGCCTCCGCCCTCGTTTGTCGACGAATCCCCCACCGCCTTTAACAAAAGAACCGCTCCCCCTACGGCTCATGATGGACACTCTATTTTGAAGCTAATAAATTGTTTTCCCACCCCCGCTTCCCCCCAGTGGTGGTCCCTGCTGCCGCTGCCACCACTTCCTCTCCTCCTTCCCTTTTGCTTGGCAGAGCTGGACTCACTCCACAAACAGTCGTGCATGTGAGTCGAAGCAGACAAGCTGGCTGTTCTCCATGTAGTGGTTTGTTGTGTGTGCGTCCTAGGCCCGGTGGGTAAGTGCTGTGAGGTTCCTGGATTTGCTTTAATGACCGCTGAGTAAACTTAGCCCAACCGCCACTCAGGAAGTGACAGAAGAATAACACACATTTATGCTTTCATTTGCAAACACACACAGAATTAAAGCTCTTGGACCAGCCGTGAAGCCACATTTGTGATGGGCGGAAAATTATTCAGGCCTGGTTGAGGGCTGAATGCTCCATTGGGATTTTGATTTGATTGTTTTTGTTGGGTTTTCTAGCATATCTGTTTAGTTTGATAGCTTTTGGCATATTGGGATCACTAAGATGGAGGAAAATGGCAGATTTGATGGAAAACATGCATGTGTTTCAACATAGGCAAGATTTGGGCCGACAAGGGGTTGGGAGATTTAGATCAAAAATTTGTCTTCACACAGGAAACAATGGAAAAAAAAAATATTTAGTGTACACATTTAGGATGGAAGTTAGGGTTCGTCCAGAAGAACTGGGATGGAAAAAGTAGTAGTCTCTACTCTTAGAAAGTGAGTTTTTGGGCCATGTCTGATGAAGCTGTTAAATCCAGAGCATAGATATGGATGATTCGGTAATAATTCCTGTTCGGGACCATGACAAGGGTAAATGAAACCCATTAATTTTCCTTTCTTCTGTCATCTCTCTCTCTCTCTAATGAAATTTTGGAAGTATTTGAAGGTTGAATGAAGCCAAATCCAGCTGAAGTCAATCAGGGCATTTCACCTTGGCTCTACCTCCCCCTTCTTTCTCTGGACCTTTCTTCTTTCTGTCTCGTGCTTTCTTCACCATGTTTTTCACATTTCGGGATCAGGAGTAGTTGTGCTTTTCTTGTGTAAGGGCCTGTTTACAAGACAGCGAAAAACAGAGAGTTTTCATTGCGTTTACATGAGAACGGTGCCCAGAGTGCCTGAACCAGCAAACTTTTGAAACCAGGGTCCAGAGTGAAAAGTATAGAAAACATTTTTGTTCTCGTTTCTGTGTAAACAGGAACTACCGTTGTCAGTAAAAAGAGGTGCAGTACTCTTTCAGATAAAGGTAGTGCAAGCGCGTGGGAACAACAACAACAAAAACAGCAGCTATGGCCGACTACAGAGCAACATGTGTGCTGCTAACTGTGCTCAGTTTGTTATCACTCCTCCAACAAAATGCAGATTTGCTGTGTCAATACTCTGACCAGTGGAGACGCATTTGGTTTTTTTTGTTTTTTTGCCAAGGACACTATGAACCTACAATGCCAACTACTGGCCTAGCATGCCCGCTACCGGATTTTTAGTTGTTCTTGTGGATCCGTGTGAACACTAATCATTATCACACTGTCTCTGTGTGAATGCAGAGAGCTTTTGAAAATGCAAAGGAAAGACCTTTCCGTTTCTGGTGACAGCATTGTCGCGTAAATGGGCCCTTAGTCCTCCCACAGGGGATAATGAAAAAACCTTTGGTATGCAAATTCAGGATGGAAATCAGGGTTTGTTCAGAAGAACTGGGGTTTAGAAGGTGCATGAAAAACTAGGAAACCCATTCATCTTCCTGTCTTCTGTCGTCTCTTTCTCTCCCTATCGATATTTTGGGAGTATAAGGAGGTTGAATAAAGCCAAATCCAGCTGAGGTCAGTACTTGCTCCAATCAAGGCATTTCACCTTGGCTCTACCTCCCCCATCTTTCTCTAGACTATTCTGCATCCTGTCTAGTGCTTCCTTCAGCTTTTTTTTCAACGTGTCATTGGGATCAGGGGCAGCTGTACTTTTCTTGTGTAACTGTGGAAAACTGGAGCTACCATGTACAAAGCATGTACAAAAGTTTGGACATGCTGTTTTGGCTTTAATGGATGGTCTTACGGAAGAATGGTACAGTTGAGATGTGTATGTTATGACGGGTAGTAGGGGCTAGCATGGAGAGGGATAGCTTTGGGAAACCACCCAAGTCAGGCAGGGATTTTGGTGCTGGCCTTGGATTGGGCACCTCACCCTGGCTCTACTTCCCCTGTCCTCTTTTTAAGCTCTTCGTCAGACTCTATCTCATGTTCTTTATGCCATTATTGCCATGTGTGATGTTGAAGCAAGTAATAGTTGTAGTTTGTTGGCTATGATCCGCATGGTCCCTAAATTTGGAGGTTGCATGTACAGAACAAGAGTCTTTAAAGGTTTGCATGCTGTTAGGGCTTAGATGGACTGGTGGTAGGATAGAAGGTGGATGTGAGATGTCACCCTCGTCAAGCAGAGGATTTAGTGCTAGGACCTTTATAGGGCACTTCACCCCAGCTCTACTTCCCCCTTTTTCCTTTTTTTATTTGTGAGAGAGAACATTAACAGTGGTACAAGAAAGACAACAGGAAGGGGAAAATAAAATAAAATAATCTGTAGTTACAGACAAACCAAATACAGACATATACAAACAGGAAGTACAGTTTGCGGTTGATGTACGGCACAATTTGGGAGGTAGATTTTCTGATCGGATATCAAGGAAGGGAAGGAAAAAAAAAAGGCAGCATCAACAGCTAATATTGTTCCCCCCTTTCTTTTAAAGTTCTCTCATCAGACCTGCATTTTTTCTCTTTTTCTGTATTTTATTTTGCCTGGAGATGTGCTAAAAAATGCCACAGGGTCACGTGAATCATCCTGATTTGGAAGAAGGGTGCCATCTTACAGAAAAAGACCACTTTGGCCACTTGGAGCATCAGCTAGTCAAGACCAAAGCTGGAGGAGAAACATCTAAATCCATAATTTCTCATGTCATCACTGATTCATCAAAATTAAAAGTTGACCCATTTGTTGGCTGAATCATGGGCAAATAATTAATTAGTCAGTGTTTAACATGCGCCCAGCTCAGTCCTCAGAAATGCCCCATGGCACCACATCACTGCAGGGTCCCAGTTAGCCAGAGGGATTCAACCATCCAGGCCTCCCATTGGCTGGAAACTTGCAAAGATCAAACCATCAGCTCTGCAGATCTGGACCGGCACAGGCCCGCGGCTTTTCCTCATCAAGGCCACCAAATGACTCCGGGCTCATTGGAACAATGATCCAATGAGGAGCAACTCAGTTTAATGGGTCATGTTGGTAAAAATATGTCATTTTATGTAAGCAGGCGCCGTATTTGTATAAGCCGAGCATCAACCAGACCTTACATAAAACCCTCCTCTGCCGGGCAGCTGATAGAGCCAGGACGGCTGCCAAAAAGAGAGAATAAAAAGAAATGCACCCTGCTCCTCCTTCCACACACTTAACACCCCACACCCCCAGCCTGACTCGCACCGGCTGCACCACACACACCCGCCATGGGAACCTGTTACCATGGCTACAGTTGGCAACAGCTCCGCGAGGGCCCTGGCAACACACCACCTACCGCCATCGCCGCCGTCAGTTCTCCTGTTTTTCCTCCTCGGTTTAATCTTCATCTCTTTGCCTTTTCCTTCCTCTTCTCTCTCTTTCTGCTTTCTGAAGCCCCCTCCCCTCCCTCCTGCCTCCACCCCCCCCCCCCCCCCCCCCCCCCCCCCCCCCCCAAGCCCCTCAGAGGTGTTTCACTGTGGTGTAGATTTCAGGAGCTGTTTTCCCCTCAGTCTCATTGGACTCATTAGTGTCCTTTACCGAGGCTCCGTCTGTGCCGAGCGCGCAGCAGAGCGAGAGCACACGCAGGCCTGTGTGTGTTTGTGTGTTTTGGGAGGTGGTGTGAGTTTGTGTCGGTGTGTCGGCGGATGCGCGCTGTGTGTGTTTTCGTGCTTTCCTCATGCATGGGCACAAGCAGCCCCATAATTACGGGAGCTTCAGGCTGATGCTGCCTATGTTTGATTACTGTGATCAAGGGCCAAGATATGGAGACTAAAAATGCCATCACCTTGGGTCTGTGTGAGTGTCTGTGGGTTAATGTGTAGTAGTGTGGATAAGTTTAAGAGCTTTGTCAGAAGTTTACATTGTCTGAGGAAAAACTAAGAGCACAAAGTTTAGGGCCCTATAAATCTGTGATCACAGAATCACAGAATTGGACATAAACTGCAGAATTCAATATAAATGCGGAATATCACAGAAATAGCTGACATTTTAAGTAAAAGCTTTTTTTTCGGAATAAAAAGGAACGTATCTCTTGGGAAAATGCTCCGAGGGGGTCACTAAGTCTGGGGACAATGCACACTTCACTACCCTCCCCCTCCTCCTCCCCTCATTAACAATGCAAACATGTCGAAGCAGCAACCTGAGACACCGGCTAAGTTGGCAACGAAGCTACAAAACTCCCGGCTAACTCCAAAGTACAGGGCAGAACAATTTCCCAACAATTATTATATGTTAGGCGATCAAATGTTCAACAAATTTTGTTAAACATACGGTTGACTGGACCTGTAAAAATATGTGTGAGGACCGCCTGAAGAGTGAGTGTCTATATTTCATTAGTTTATACTGTGTATCAGGGTTAAATTTGTGTAAAATACTAAAAACTCAATTCTCAAAGAATTAAAATGGAAAAAACGGAATATGGGAAAAATTAAAACAGAATTTGAGAAAAAACACAGATTTTATAGGGTGTTTGTTGTGGTAATTTGTTATCTCAGTGATCTTTGACCCCCAAAAAATGTAATCAATGGACAAAAATCTCTTAGTACATTTTTAAAATATTGTAATTGAGATTTGTAGGTTCCAACCTTTGACCTATAACCTTAACATTGCATTCAGTTGATCTTTGATTCAGACTGAACAATTGTTAAAACGTTTAAGGAAAATCTCTCAAGGTAGTCTTGAGCCAGTCCAGCACAGGTCCAGTTTTTCCCTAACTTCAAATCTGTACCCAGTCCAACCTGAGCACATTAGACCAGTGACAGGCAGAATAATAAGGCAAAATGATTGGGGTTGGACTCCCTGTGGCCAGTTTGCATGTTCTCCCTGTGCCTGCATGGGTTTTCACCAGGCAATCCAGTTTCCAACCAACAAAAGAAAACATGTTACATAGGTGATTTTATGTATATATAAAAATGCATGTTTAGCTAAAGATAATGGATGGTTGGATTAACAATTTTGTTGCCCTGGTATCAAACTGATTTTTGTGTCATTATCAAAGTTTATATTCTGCCACTGAGAACCAACCTTGCGCAGCAGCTGGACCTGATTCTGTAATCAGGCAGATCCATGTTGCCAAGCTCCCATCTGTGACGATTGTGATCGGTCCAAAGCGGCACGGCACAATCACGACAGCAGAGACTGCTCGTACAGGGATTAGCATAAATGCTAACAGCTTCAGTAGCAGTTTTATCAGATCAGGACCACATTTCGACTTCTATAAGGATACTTTCGCTCCACTTTTGGCATGTTTTGATGAGTTTGTTTCACAAAGTGGCTCACATTCTGTAGCGTGGTAGCTCCCTTTTTCATTACCACTTATGTATGATTATTATTGTCTTTTTTTTTCTTTTTTACATTATTTTGAACAGGTGTAATCGTAGACAGTATCCTCACTTCCCCATGCATCTTTCAAATGTGTTTTGCCAAAGCACAGACGAAAAATAAGGCTGTAGATTATTTTGACTCATAGTTTTCATTTATTTTTTCTTAGTTTTCCATAAATTTTGCAATGTTTTCCTTAAGGCGATACTTTTTGGAAAAAATAAACCTTCCGCCAATATTGTGACAGCCTTAATCAAATTTTATATGTATTTTAGGATGGAGAAATCTGTATTTTCTTAAATATCAGCTGTTTAAAAAATTAAAACATGTATATTTAATCCTGCCAAAAGAGAAAATGCATAAATAAACTGGAAACATTTGAAAAAGTTGGTACAAAAAGCATCATTTGGCAATTTGGATAATTTGTAGCACTTTGGTTTAACTTACTCACAAAAGGGAATAAATGACGGTCTGTCTCCAGCTTCCAGGCTTTTTATGGTTGTTTTTTTTTTGACTGTGGTATTAAATTTTACTTGGTTAGTACCAGTAACTGGAATGATCTTCACATCATCACTTGAATCAACATTTTAATCAGATTCTCTTGTTGTTTGATTGACATATTAATGTGTAAGTGGCTCTTACTGTAAGCATGTGTTTTACAAAGCTAAATTTCTGGTTTCTTTTTCGTAGTTATTGTTTTTTAATCTTTTTTTTTTCAATGACACTCTAATTTTTAAACATGATAGTTAAAAATGTCTCTTAGATTCCCTAGCCCTCAGGTGTGTGTGTTAGTTTGTGTGTCTTCTGGAGCAAATGTGCTTAAAGCAGCTTTGTGTGAGGAGAGCTGTGCAGAAAAACAGAAGAAAGTAAAATATTTATGTCTGAAGTTCACATTAAGAGGAGCAAAGTAAACCAGTGGGATCTGAAATCCCCTCTTCGTGTGAATTATGAGCATGCTAGCGCTGCCTCGGCTAACTTTTGGCTTTCATTAAACCAAATATATCTCGTCTCCTGCAGCTAAATGAGGAGGTTTGTGATTCCTGCGTCTCAGACTGTGGTGGGTATCAGTATCGGGCTCAGGGAGAGCAGCCGAGTGTGTTTAGTGAGTGTTATGTCTAAGAGTAGACGTTGATTGGCGGTCATTTATAAATGATGGTGCATAATGTAGTACATCCCCTCCAATGGCAGTGAGTGGTTCAATAAAACATGAGGCCTCCAGTCAGGAGATGAAATATTAACAGGACGCAGAAAGGATATAGGAGCTGCCTCTCCCCGGGGATCGGTTGTGTGTGTGTGTGTCTGTGAACATTTTTTAGACACTTGTTTCCGGCATGGACCAAAAACTGTTATCAAATGTCAGGACAGTCGGCCAGAGGGGCAAAGCAGGAAGAATGCAGTCTTATTTTTCTTTTTTTTTTGTGCTAAAGCTTACAGGATAAACCACAAGCCTATTTGTAATGGGCACTGTAAAAATCAGACAAGTACAGGCAGAAATGTCTCAGGATCTGTGTCCGCGAGGGGCGTTTTTCCTTGTCAAAAGAAGAAGACATACTTTATTAAGTTCTCATGAAGAAATTTAATTCTTTACACTCTGTTGTTGAAACATGCTGCACACACAAGCTGAAAAACACAAACTGGTCCTACGATCATGGGACCTGACATGCCAGACAGACAGTTCCGTATATCCACCACAGAATTATTTCACTAGTCTATAGTCACAGTCACGGACCCCATAGGAAATGTTTTCAGGGTCAGAACCTTCAAAAACAACTGTAGCTGGTTGGACGATTGTTCTGCCAGTCACACTCATCACAGACCAATCCATATCAAGACCCTAGCCGTTAGCTTAAACTGTGTTTCAGTCCTTAGACCATTGTGTTAGATTTTTTTACATTCTCTCCCAGTTTCCCAGCAGTGATCCCCCGCTTCCCGGCTTCTCTGATTTGATCCTCCATGAGGGCAACCAGCGGAGACACGATTATCACTGTGGGGTTTGGAGTCCTCCCCGTCTTTCACGACCAGAGGAGCCAGTTGGTAGATGAAGCTCTAAACAAAACTGATCAGGAGAAGAGCAAAACCATGGTTTCTAGTAAGCAAAGACTTAAGTGATGTTCTTTGCTCTTCTTTGCTCTTCTTCCCCTGATTGGGTCGTTCAGGTTTTGGCAGAGTAAAGTTGTACATGATTGGAGCTTGGCATCTGCTCTGCAAGGTTAACTATCATGCACCAATGGAGAGATGTCAGAGTGATGGCTTGTTGCTCCTGGAGAGACGTTACCAAGCAGTTTGGGGTAGTAACTCAACTGACAATTCTCCAGCTTCCAAACCAACTAATCACTAGCCACTTTATGGAGCATTGGGGTACTACTATTTGCACACTACTACTACTGTTAAAAAATGTTACCTTTTATGTGCCTTGGTACTCGCACTTTGCTTTTTTTTTTAAGTCCTTCTGGACTGTGCGATTACTGGTCCAAAAATACCTAAATGTCAGACTACTTCAGAAAAAATAACACTTTTCATCTGACCAGTCTACCTCACATACTGTTACCAATGCAAAGCACAAAGGAGTCAGTGGACAGTAACAATGTACATCTATAGCAGCAGTCTTTGCAATATTAGCATTAGTGCTGTTAAACGCCTTGTTGAATCTTTCCATGAAGAATGGAGGCAGCTCTGAAGGCATTAGTGGGTCCATTGTGATGTCTGTATTCTGTAATCCAGTGTGAGAACTGATGCACAAATGTTTTGAAATATATCGCTGGTGGAGGCCTGATGGAACATTTTGTGTTTACATGTAGAGCTCTGCACCGTAAATGTTACCTCTAGCAGACAGGAAAAATGAATGGGCTTACTGACTGAGATGATGCATCTTCCTCTCACTATCTTGTCACCGATGCCTCCTTAACAGCTGCAGATAGCACAAACCAGAGACATATCTGCACATTATCGAATCACTCCCAGTTTCCTTTATGGTAAGAAATTCAGCTGCTTAAGGGAGAGAAAGTGGAATGTAAAGCCAAGAACACATTTGCTGCTGCGGTGGTGTCGCCTGCTGGGTTGGGTGGATGGAGAGAGGAGGCTGGAGGATGTTTTTTTTGTTCGGGGAGCTCCTCCACATTCCACTGCTTGTCAGATCCGATACCTCTCAGCCTCTAATAGGGGCACAGGAGAGGACAGGCAGCATCTGCTGTCAAAACCAAATTATCTTCTGTCAACAAAGCAGGAGGGAGAGGATGCAGCCTCAGCCAGGCCTGTGGTCGCACATGCACCTTCAGACAGTCTCATTTATCCTAAAGTTTGACCATTAATGACACTTTAGGGAGGGTTGGTCCTGGCTTTATGTGGTCAGCTGTTCTGCAGCTCTTTATGAACATTTCTTGGACCGGTCAGAGTTGGTTAGCAGAGGATGTTGTCCTCTGCGGCTCCCTCACTGTCATGATGAAGGGGACAGTCCAGACCTGTCCACGCACAGAAGCTCCCCGTCTTTCAGGAGCAGAATTATGTCCCTGTGTGGACCCTTAGTGGATCACTGCAAGTCAGTATTTGGCGGCTGGAGGTAATAGCATGTTAATTTGAAGGATTGACAGCCTTGATAAACAAGTCAGTGATCGAAAATGCGGGAGGGACATGAATTAGCAATCTTGCATATCTCATCCTCATATTAAAAGTCACACTTAGCATGGTAAGTCCTAAAAGTCCTGTTTGTGGATTTAATCTGATTATTATTAACGTTTGCAAGTAATTAATGTAAATAACATAAAATGTACTTTAGAACAGATATACTTCGGGGAAGCTCATTGTATGTATATAGTATTTATGAGGTGGATGATTATGAATACTGTGGACATTTTAATAGTATAATTATGTATATACTGTATTTGTTAAATGTAGATATGTATAGATACATATACATATGTAATGTATATATTGATTTTTCCGAGGTACTTACTTATTAGGATTTTTTGTTTGCTCTCTTGGTGATTTATTACCCATGAATTTGCATTGTTTCCATGAATAATGACAGCTGGTACTGAATTATAATTCAGTATTGTATCTGATTTATAAGGAAGGGGCAGGACTATGATGACGTGCATGTGTATGTACTCACATGCTTAAATCTGTTTGATGGACCTGTACAGCTGTTTGGTGTACATAGGTATTATTTTGCATTGACTTGGTTGTTGTTGTTTGTTTGTTTGTTTGTTGTTTTAAAGTTTGAGATAAATAAAAAGAAAGAAAGAAAGAAAGAAATCCTGTTTATAGTTGTAAAGAAAATACTTGTTTTCAGGACAGTAATCTTTTAACAGCAGATTTTGTAGATTAGATTAGATCGAACTTTATTAATCCCTTGGGAAATTAGGATTCCAGCGGCATAGCAAACACATAGGGCACAAAAAAGCACACAGGTATCAGAATATTAAAGTAAAATAACAATTTGCAAATATAAATAAAAATAAATAAAAATATGGCTACAAGCTACGGCTCCTTCCCATCCTCTGTCTTCCTGTTACTCCTCCTCCCTCTGGGTGAAGACTTGTACAGTTATATGATTTTTATATGAAGACATTTTTAAGTTTTAAAAATTTATTAGTTATTTAAGAGGAGTTTAAACATACTACTAGAAAAATCACATAACAACTAAAATGCCAATACTTCTACCCTGTGTGCCTACTGTAAACATCATCATGTTTCTCACATTAAATATCCTTCAACCACTCGAAATTCACCAGACTGTAAACATGTTAAGGTCAAGTGTATGTTCTGAAGCACTGATTTAACAGAAATATCCCACAGTCACATACGTCTTGTCATCTCCCCGGTGTGTTTTCCCCGACCCCACACCCGGCTGCGCGTGTCTCTGTAAGTGCATGTGTCACTTCATTCGTCGGCTGCATCTATTTTTCATGGAAGTAAATTGCATGGCGCAGTTGTGCGCTGAACTCTGGCTCTGTAATCCACAGAGATGACCTCTAATATCGCTCCGTGCACCCCGCCGACACATCAACAGCCCTGAACCTCAACACCAACACTGCCTCAATCACTGCACACATCAACCATTTTTACTCTGAAGGATGTTTGCTTTTCCCCTTCTCCTCTCTGTTTACTTGATTTGGTTCAGCCATTTTATCTGTCTTTTCCTTCTTTTATTCCTGTTTTTCCATCTTTTGTCTCCTGTAAAGCTTCTCTATGATTCATTTCATCCTGTATTCATGACTTTTTCGTGCCCTTTCCTTCCATGTCTTTCTAAAAGTTCATCTTCTTGTTGTTGTTTTCCTGCCACTCGCACATATAAACCCAACCTCTGGCTCTTCTTCCATTTTCTTCTCTATCTTCTATCCATTCATTTCTCTCTCCTCCATCAATTTTCCTTTGTTCCTTTTCATTTCTCTAATGATGTTTTTTATCTTTTTGGGTTGGCTTCATGCAATATCTCAAGGATGCTTCCAACGTTTTTCCTCAAAATGTCCACTCTGATTTAAGAATTAACTTCTTAGATTTTGGAGGCCATAGGTCAAAGGTAAAGGTCCAATTATCTTACGCTCATTGCTTCATTTGGGACCCAACATATCAAAAATGCCTTGGATTATCTGACATTTCTTCTATGCTGGCTACTGGACTCGGGTTTCTTGAAATCATGAGAGATGCCTGTTTTAGGTCTTGAGGGTGTAACTGGAGACACCCTTACAGTTTTGGTCTTTTCTGGGTCCTTGTTGTGTTTAGATTTCTGAAGTCCACAACTAAAGATGGGTGATAAATGGCGTCTTCAACCACCTCCTCTGATCAGAGATGTTTCTTCTAGCTTGACTAAGATCGCTTTTTTAGCTCCACGTTCAAGTCAGCCCTCTTCCTCGGCCAGTACTTAGACCTTTCTGTCTTCAAAGGAGTATCCAGTGTCCTTATGATGCAAGTGAAGAGCTGAGTCCTGACCTGAAGAGTTGGCTGTCCTGTGTTGTTGGTTTCTCCAATGTATTGGTCTTTGCATTCTTGGTTGTAGTCCATGTTGCCCAGTTCTTGCCTGGATGTCCTGTCTTAAGGATGAACCAACTTGTTCGAGGGCTTTGACTAATCCGGCATGTTGTGTTTATGCTGGATGTCTGTGTATGTTCTCATTGGTCCAGGTCATGGTGATCCAATTCTTCATTTAAAGGGCAACCAAGATCTTCTTGAGCTCTTCAGTGACACTAAATAGGTAGGAAGTAACAATGAGCTTATCACTCTTTTCTCTGCTGGGGTTCCCTTCCATCAAGGTCTTGATGACGGTCCAGTTTGGATAACTGCTGTTCCTTCTTCTCTCAGAATCAACCCAGGAAACTGACGACTCTCATGTGAGTTTGAGTCAGTATTTAGTCAACTAAATCGTTTTAATTTTAGTCGAGTTTTAGTTGGTGAAATTTCACAACATTTTAGTCGATGAAATCTTCTGTGAAGTCAGCCTACTAAAAAAATGAAGTGTAAAGTGTAAGGCATTTTTTATGTTTCTTTGAATTTCTGAAGTCATGTTTTACACATGGATAAAATGAAACATCTCATAATCCTTTATTGAATGCTAGTTAAGTTCTAATGTATAAATTAACAGAAACAAACTTTTGTATGCAGTCACCTTTATTTAGGCTACCTGGCAGAGCATCTCAGTTACAATACCAGAACTGACAACGAACAGTGAACCTGCTCTACACGAATATATCAATTCATAAAGAGAGGAGCTCTGATTGGATCGCTCCACAACTTATCCCACCACCACCAAGCTAAGGCAGCTGTGATTGGATGTCCATCTTAACCGTACATTCACACCAAAAGCGTCAAAATCGCCTGTCGACGCCCTAGACGCTCACATCGCGCCGCTTGGCAGTTGAAAACACACACAGTAGCACACAGGCAGGCGACGCGATGTGAGCGGCCAAAGGGGCGGGGCTTTGAAGCTGCAGTGCAGATGTGTCAACCAAGGAGGATCAGCTGTGCCCTGGATGACTATAACATGACTAACAGAAGCCTATAACTTACCAGATATCCCCACAATGTCTGCAATTTTCTTCCAAGCATCATTTTTTTTTTATTGTCTCTGTAGATGAACAAAGACCCATCATAAAGCTCCGGGAAGCCGGACACGGCAACAATCAGTTTTTCCTCCATTGTTTTCTCGTCCTCCCTCTCAAATTCTTCCGCATTGGGAATCCAGATCGGCCTGCAGTTGGCTGACGCCTCGGTCGTGCCGCTGCTCATTTGCATAAAGTTGAGCTTCTCCCAACTTCAGCTCGACGCTCGCAACGCTTCGATCGCGCCGCTCGAGGTCGCTCGTGACGTCACCTCGATCGCCCCTCGACGCCGGCTCTCATTGAAAATGAATGGCAGCTGGACGCAGCCGACGCTCAGATCGCTTCTGGTGTGAATGTACAGTAACTCATCCAACCTTTCCACACAACCAAAGCAGCTGTGATTAGATATATATCCTAGCTTGTACCTACTTTCCCTACTTTACTCCATGCACACTCGTGTTTTTTAAGTTATAGTCTAGTTTTCGTCAAGGGAAAAAGGTTGTTGATGAAAACTATGACGAAAATAATTAGTCAACAAAATTAACACTGGATCATTTATACACCATTAGTCTATCCGGGCTTTATTTTCCACCTCTAGTCCCAGTCTCCTTTCAGAACTGGAGATGCCTCTTGGAGTCCAGTTTCCCGCTCAGAGGAAACCTCAGATAACGATGACCTGGATAGCTGAGTACCCACATGGACGATGCTTTGGGTTCTTTTTTCAAACCTTTCAGACCACTTAAATTCAAGGATTATCTTATTAATTACTTATTTATAACTAAATCCACTTGGAGATTTTGAAGGTCCATTTTCTTTTTATCTTCTCATTTCCCCATACCTTTTATTTTTGGCTCCCCCATCTCTTCTTCTTCTCCAAAGGTCTTTCTGATCCATTTTTATTCACAGTAAGACTGCAAATCACACAGTACTTAGAGCCGAAGTGTACTTTGTTGTATCTACAGTATAAGAGCTCTGGATATTGTTGACTGTCAGTTCTTCAGGTGAAGATCATACCCTCCTTGATCTGAAGGATTCTGGGGCTGAAGACAATAAAACCAATGCTTAGATAGCCTCAGGCTCAACATGCACCCTCACATTTCTTTACACAGTGTCGGGTAATACAGTGCAGCCTCAGGCACATCGTCCCATGAGAGTGACTTAGTATGTGGTATGTGGTTTTTGACACATCTCTGTCCAATTAAAGTTCTCTAATTTTGGGCATTTGGTGCCTTTTATTTATTTGCTTATTTGATTTTTAGTGAAGTTTCCAACATATGATTTATGGTTAGTGCTACTCCATATAATACCATATTTCATTATGTGCTTGAATCAGCCTGTTTCTTTGGCAAATACCCCAAAGGAAATTAATTTTCTTTTGCCAAAAACAGGAAAAATAAAATCAGTGTATTTATCATTAGTTTTTTATTGATTGAATTTGGAGAAGAAGCCACACTATTAACTTTTGACGGACTAGTCGACAAAATATTCATCTTCAACCCATAAGCTTTCCTCTTATTCACAAACTTGCAACACTAGGCTCATCAAGCATCGGCTTTGGAAGCCCATCAGCCGTGGCCGCCATGTTGGATTTACTGTCTCTAACTAACTTTCAGTCAACCATGAAGCTGTGGAGGGTCTTTTGCCTCCAAGCTAACAGCTACAAATCTCTAACCCATTGGTCTGAACTGCCACGTCCCTGATTATGCACAACATATATCCTTCATATGATCCTAACAGATGGGTATTGCAAGATTTGACCCCCAATTAAGTTTATCAATCAAATGATGGGCAACTTAGACTAAACTTGTGTTTTGAATCTGGCTGTAGGCTTGTTTTTTCTTTTGTAACAAAAAAAAAAGGAATTCGAGTTGTTAGGCCTGTTGGAACTGCAGAATTTTGCACTTAATCATTAGCTCTATTTTTCATCCATGGAGTTCTTTAACCCTGAATTTAAGCCAAAATCTCAATTTTTTGTACTGCACATTGAAGTTTAAAGGTAAAGCCAAACTGCACAGTCAGACTTAATCATCCAACTTTACTGTTTAAGTTTTTAAGAACACTTTTTCCCCCTTTAGAAGTGTCACATATATTTTTTTTCTCATAAGTAAGTATATATAAACCTGTGTAGGCGTGGCACATATGCTGTCTTCACTTTCTTTTCATAACTGGACTGCTCATCATGAATAACACAGACACAGACTCCAGGGATGAAAGCTGATCACATATGCTCGACAGTTTGCGTGTCAATAACACGAACACACACATACACACACATACACTCCCACAGACAGTGACACCTCAGAGAAGAACAAACAGCGGAGCGAGTCGTGATCCTGTCAACACTTCTCATTCTGTCATCTTCAAACTTCTCCTGCGTGCTTGATGAAACATTTTCTCTCCCTGTCCTCTGTGTTGGACGGATGAATCTAGAAATAATAAGGGTTCCAGGGTTCTCAATACCTTTAATATTGCAGAGGTTTACCACGCTGGATGTTGTTTCTTTGGATTTCATCACATTATATCTGTTATATTGGTTATAAAACAGTAGCATGACTCTTAAAAATGCCCCGGAGGCCCAGGGCTTGAGGGCTCTGACCTTAAATCAAAACATGCAACTCTATTCTTGCTGAAGTATTGGTGCCTGTTTTCCCTCTCTCTCTCCCTCTCTTTCCTGCTCTCTCTCTCTCCTCTCATTTCCTGTTAGCTTTATTGCTGTCCAGTAAGCCATAAAAAAGCAAACCCTAACCTTTGAATATATAAGTGAGTTAAAAATGAACTTTATCTTTATCTTGTGTAATATCTTTGTTGGTTCTGGCTGTTCTCCTCTAACTCATGTCTACAAGGCATTTTCACCTGAAGAACCACTGCTTAATGGACATTTTCTCTTTTTGGACCATTCTCTCTTAACCCTAGAAGTACTTTTGTGGAAATTTCCAGTAGATCTGCGGTTTCTGGAATACTCAAACCAGCATTTTCCGCCTCAGCAGAACAATCGCCATGGACAAAGAGCACCCCCTCGATACCCACTTTAGACTTCTGCCATCAGGCTGCAGGTACAGGACAATGAGATGGAGAAGAGCACGCTTTAACAAAAGCTTTGTACCGTCTGCCATCTCCATCCTCAACAACCAACACACTGATTAATGTGTCTCTTGTGAAATCAGGAGGTCTCTGAACTGGACAGTTTGAGGAGGCCATGCACCTGGAACATGCTGGATTATGTGCTGAGGATGCAGCTTGGTTTTTGGTTATTCAGGGACCAACAGGTTCTGAGCAAAGGCCTTGGTTCTTCGTATTCCTGCAGTACTACCCACAAGATACCCTGAGGCACACAGTTGTAGGCCTTCTCCAAGTCCATAAAACACATGTAGACTGGCTGGACAAACTTCTTCGCTCCTTTCAGAAGCCTCACAAGGGTGAAGAGCTGGTCAACTCTTCCGCAACCAGGACAGAATCCACATTGATCCACCTGAATCTAAGTTCCCTTTCCAAAGGGTTCATCAAAATACCCTGTAGCCCGAAGGAGAAGCCTTGTTTCAAGCTTTTATCCACAGGGACTGAGTGTCCACTGGATGAATATGACTAATAAATATGAAAATGACCCGTATCATGAGAGACAGAGATGGTTAATATCAGCAGCCGAGTGGATAAATAAGAGGGGAAGAGAAGGGGGCAGTCAGATCGCTGCTCTGTCTAACAGATAATCAGGATTGGGAATGGGGATCTTTAATGGCTGTCAATTAAAAACTAATTAGAGGGTGTAAGCTCAGCTAGATCAGCGATCAGTCCATTCATCATCACACAGCTGCCTCTCATACACAGGAAAACACACCCACATTATCATATAGACATTGTGTTCACGAATTTTTTCAATTATCTCTGTTTCTGCCCCTCTAACAGTTGTGTACACGCACACACACCTGCACACACACTCAGCGGCAGACAGTAAATACATATGGAGCTCATTCAGCAACAAACCAGCTGTAATAGACACATTCCCTCCTCCATCTCTTTCATTTACCCGAGCAGAATTGCCTCTGAATTGATGGCAAATAGTGGAATTTGACCCAAATGTGTTTCTATAAATGGCTGCAAAACGGAGACAAATGAAAACACACGACCTGATGAAATTGCAGGAATTCAGATTCAGCGAATGACTCGCACCATGACAACCAATTAGTGACAAATGGATGTATATATCTCTGGGGGGCATCAATCTGACTTCAGAGCAGCAAGCAGGTGTGTGGAGGTCTGGTGACTTTGCGTTTCAGGCTTGTATTCAGACTTCTGCTAGTTCAAAATATGAGGCTTTTCATTACTTCCAAGGGAGAAGAACTTCACATCAACATCTACATGAGGTCTTTGACTTCATAAGATAGTTGATATTCTTAGAAAAGGAGGTATGAAGATTAAAACTGTGAGGACTCTGAACTATTTCTAGGCCTCTGCACAGCGATAGCCGATGCTGGTGGTATTGCTTTTAGGTTGTTGATCCATCTTTTACTTTTTTTATTTTTATTTTTTATGAAACCTTTATTTAACCAGGTTGGTCCCACTGAGATTAAAAACCTCTTTTTCAAGGGAGACCTGGCCAAGACAGGCAGCAGCAAAAAACACAAAGTTACAGACAGAATGAAAAAGAGACAAAAACAATTTACAAGCACATCATTATGGATTAAAAAACAGAGACATCTATGAGCCATATCTTTGGATCATTTGTTCAACAGCCAAGCTAAAAACATCGGCATCTTATAGAATCTGCTTCCATGTCTTTTGTTTTCTATTTAAAAACATTTAAGGACACAGCTCCTTGAGCTTTAAGTCATTCTGCAAAAGATTCCAGTCTGAGGGTGCAGAGTACCCAAAAGCCCTTTTCCCAATTTCAGTCCGTGTGTTTGGGACAGAGAGCATGATAAGGTCCTGTGAACGCAAGGAATACTGTCCGGTACTTCTTTGCATGATAAAAACACATAAGTAGAGGGGAAGCAGACCAAGAATTGCCTTATATTTGTCCATCCGTGATCATGATATCTCAAGCATGCTTTGAGGTATTTTCTTCAAACTTAGCACATTGTTCCATCCTCAATGAAAGATGAAGACCTCAGATTTTGGAGGTCTTAGGTCAAAGGTGAAGTTCTTTTCTAGCCTGTGGACGTATCTCACAGTGCTTTGAGATTTTTATTTCAGCCTTCGTAGAAATGTCCATAATGGTCCAAGGATGGCTTGGATTTTGGAGGTGAAAGATCAAGGTCCTTGAGCCTCAAGTCCATACCTTCGCTGTAAACATAATAATCAAGAAGGCTTCGAGGTATTTTTCCAAACTTTGCACAAATGTAGACTGTAAAGGGTCAATGCCAAAGGTTAGGTTTTTGGGTCTTGTGCTCTTTCATGCTTTTTAAACAATATTTCAAGATAACTGATGGATGTTCGTTGGATTTGCATGGATGTTCACACAGATGTTTGGATGACCAGCTTAAATTTTGGAGGTCCTAATTCAAAGGTCAACATCACACGGCCTCAAGTTCATACCTTCCCTGTAAATGTAATAATCAAGAATGCTTCAAGGTTTGTTCTTCTAACTTGGCACAAATTTCCACACTTCCTTAACGATGAAGACCTCAGATTTTTGAATTCTTCAGTCAAAGGCAATGGTCATTGGGCCTCATGTTCATTTCTAGCTTGTGGACATGATATCTCAAGAAAGTTTTGAGGTATTTACTTTGACATAAGCAGTAATATCATGTATGACTCAAGGATTAATGTCTTAGAGTTTGGAGGTCAAAAGACTAAGTCATTGTGCCTGTGGTAAAGGTGAAAGTAAATGTAGACTTTATGCTTTTGTCTGACGATTCTACACTTGAGGTGGCATTTGCACCATATTAAAAGTGCTTACTTGATCAAGTGCTCCAGAAGATTTCCTCTTACTGTAGCTCGGTCTTATGCCCATGTCCTTATCCATGACTCGCAATGAATTAATTTGATTTTGGAGGTAATAATCCAAAATTACAGGTCTTTGGGACTATGGTTATACCCTACCTGTAAATGTAAAATCCAAGAATGCTATGATTATTTTCTTCAAATTCTGAATACATGTCTACTCAGATATAAAAATGAACAATTTAAATTATGGACTTCCCGTGGCAAAGAAAGAAGTTAAGTTCTTCCCTTCCTTGATAAAGTCATATCCCAAGTTCTCAATTGTTGCACAAATCTTTACTCTAATTAAGAGTGAATTTGTAAGAATTAAGAGTTCTTTTGTCAAAGGTGATATGGCAATGTTTTTCACCTATTTATTTCTTACAATATCATTACTTTGTCCGTTACCCAGAGTTCAGGAAAGGCTTTTCAAAGGGACATCAGGTAAATCAAAATGTTTGCCATCTTTCTCCTCACCAGCGAACCTGTTTTTATGGCTGAAAAAGCATTGACCCAGCACACAATGATATGTTTAACACTGGATTAACTTTGAGGTGCAGGAGATCACTGATGCATCACTCTGCACAGAAAACAACTTGTAGCAGAGTTCCCCTAAAATTGCACCCCAATCACCGGGGTCAAGGCAGGGTGTTTGACTTCTGGCTGACTCTACTGCTTTTGTAATCTGAAAATTGCTTTTGCCCTCCAGCAGAAAAGGTGAGCCTTTTATCAGTGACACATCTGACCCTAAGGCAGATTCCTTCCTCTTTCAAAAACAAGGTTTGGTTGAAAATAGCTTGCAATGGGTTTGAAGTCTGATGGTATTTTATGAAATCTGACTTTCATTCAGTGTTCACACGTTTTTTGAATGAGGCGATGACAGCATGGTTTTTGCCATTTTCCTGCGTTTACAAAATTTACTTTTCTGTTTATTTACATTTATTTGCCATTTCTATCTTCACTCGAGGCCTTTTGAAAACCCTGCCTACAGTACACTGTAATGAAAAACCAAGCAAGTAGTACCAAAACCTTGTAGAGATAAGTGAAGTTGAGTAGATACCATAAATGCAAAAGCCCAGTTAGTTCAGCTAAATCTGGGCTGGGCTAAATTGGCACTTGCATATCAACTGGAGGGATGTGTAATCATACTCCATACACTTCAACCTGTTAAGAGGGGAAGAGGCTGGTCGCGCTCGCCATGCTAATGGTGACCACATTCTTCTTGATATTGTTAGTGAACGCTAGGTTCATCTGCTAACCCTGGATTTCACATAGTCCACTTGCAATGGGTCGCATCCATGCAGCAGCATTTCTCTGACTAATGGTGCTCGTCCTCGCCCACTGGGAGCGTATTTAAAGTGCTGCTATGGTCTGGAAGCTTAAAACATGAGATTATAAAGATCTCAAAAGAACCAGAACTTCACAAGGTTATTGTGGGATAGGAGATAACAGGAAGAGGAACGTGTAAACTACAGGTTATGTTTATTTGCTGTTGGTATCGAAATCATTTTCAATATTTCACTGTATTTTAAAATGACCCAAAAGTTTTAGTGTTTGTTTTCTTTTGTTGGGTCGATCTGCTTGGTAGGGATTGGTGGGGAGCTGAAGCTGCTCCTGCTGAAAATAGATCCACTGTGTATATTCAGCCATCTGCCGTGGAAATGCGCTGCTGACAGCAATTGATGAAGAGACTGGGGGCGATTTGGGACGGAGTGCGCCAGACGTATGGGCCGCTGTGCACACGGATTATGTGGAATTGGGGGTCACAGTTGTGATATTGTGCTGACGTCAAGCCGCAATTCACTGCTTTTTGGTTTACTTCCCATGTGTAAATAGAATAGAATAGAATGCCCTTATTGTCATTATACTGATTGTTCAACGAGAGGAGAGCTTCTCCTTCTCCAGTGCAAACAGGTAGTTATAAATGAAGTATAAGGTACAAAATTTAAACAAGGTAAAATCCTACAGGACTGTGCAATTGACTCTATATACAAATATAAGATAAGAAAAAATGATAACTATTAAGAATGTGAATATATAAGTGTGTGTGGGTGGGTGTGTGTGTGTGTGTGTGTGTGTGTGTGTTGCTCAGGTAGGTTGAGTATTTATAGAATGATTATAGTCCACAGATTAATACTCACAGATGATTGGATATCACATATGATTATTATTCACAGAATGATTGTATTGCATGGGCTGAGTGAATATTGAGGTAGTATCAATTTGGTCCTTGTTTGGTTTCGATGGTTTTTACACCGACTGCCAACCAAACTCAAACCCCCTGTTTCCAGGTGGATCACAGTTGAGTTATCTGGTCCATACCAGAGTTCATGTGCTCTTTCTCACCACCTCAAAAAGGAGAACCAGACTTCCTTTGGTCCACACCACACGTTACCAGGGCTGATTGATAAGTTGTGAGCCTTGTTTTGAAGAAGATAAGCAGGGATGTCCTTTTTCAGCTCTACTATTCCCTGACTATTTAAGGCTGTGTACCTGAAGACTGGTGTCATTTGGTCAGTTTATGTCGAAGAGGTAACACTCTAAAGTAAACAAGGCAAGTGACTTTTGCAAAATGGACAAAATGCTGCTGTTCACAAGTTTGTCATTGCCATGGCTGCCATTAAAGATTGTGGCTTTGAATTGATTGAGCATCCGCCTTATTCACCTGATCTCGCTCCATCAGACTTTCATCTATTTCCAAAATTGAAACTTTGGCTTTTGGTCAGATGGTGACGCCATACATGCAGTGGAGGACTTCCTGAACGGTCAAGAAAAGGACTTCTTTAAAAGTGGCATTGAGGCCCTTAAACATCGCTGGCAAAAGTGTATATATACTGAAGGGGATTATGTTGAAAAATAATGCAATATGTCTGCCAAAAGTCAAACCCTTTAATATGAGGCTCACAACTTATCAATCAGCCCTCGTAGGTGTGAAAGTGACCTTTGTGACTCTTGTGTGAGTGTCCAGGGCCTGAAGTGATTGCTAAAATTTCAGAGGAGGCCCATGTCACCTTGTTGAACACTCCTCTGCTTTGATGAAAGATCTGATTATTCACTGCAAAAGATTTTTTCTTCTTTACTCAAACATGATCACTCAAGTTTAGATGATGAATATCATGCTGTCTCTTTGGCTCAAATTCGACAATTGGCTGTGAAGACAATACAGGAAGAAAAGAGATCAGATTTTAGTTGGAAATGCCAGTTATATTTCATGTTTTACTAAACTGGAGCCAAACCAAGAAACTAAACTCAGACTCCAAATTTCAGCCAAAGACAAAAGTGTCCAAACTCAAATGAAATCTCAATTTCCCATTCAGGACACTCTGTGTGACTGACAGTTCTCGCAGCAGTCACTGCGAGCTTTTTCACTTTAGTGTGAATCCATCACTAACACAACCATTCACTGTTTGTTTTTTTGTCTCAAACTGCCAGACAAATATCACATCCACCTCCTCAGTGCCAGAGAACATTTTCTGATGACGACTAAACAAAACAAGCAGTTCCCTTTGAGGATTCAAAAGGAGATTTGGTTCAGTAATCACTCACTTGTTATTAACAGGACTGCTCTATTATCATGAAAAGGAGGGTTTACAAAGAAATCAATTTACAGGAATGAAATTTTATCCTTTTATTCAGAATAAAAATAAAGGACACAATACACTGCTTAATGAGTTCTGTGTCAGCGATGCATCAGGACAAAACGGCTGCTAATCACCCCAATAAAGAAACTGAATTAGTTATTTGAAGTGCCTGGTATTATCCAAAAAGTGAGTAAATTAGAATTTTACCACTTATAATGATACCTGCCAAAAGTATTCAAAGTACATCCTTTCCAAGGTTCGGCCCTTAAAATGTTAACCCACTTCTTCACAAGAAAAAAGAAAAAGACACCATATAAGACTTTGAACTGCATTTGACAGTACACTGTGTTGGCAGTTAGAAAAGAGAAGCCTGATGTAGGCTACTGTTCTGTGTTGTACAAACTGAAAATGATGCAACGTTCAGTCAAAGGAAGCCAACTGAGCTGCGAAATTGGGACACTACTGCCAATTTGGAATTTGAAAACTTCACAAATAGCGAGGGGAAAATGCTTCTCCGAGGATTTCAGCGCTTGTTTTTGTTGTCTGAGGAGTCGCCAGAATCAGCAGCACTGTCCGTCATTTTTGCCTCGCTTTTGCACAAGCCAAGGTGTCCCATACATTTCTAGAAATGTAGATGCAGAGACTTAACATTAGTGATGGATGATTTAGGATTGTGCTTTTCTCTTTCCCCCTATCGAACGCATTTCCCAAGCTGTCAATTCTGTGTTCAAGCCAATCGTCTTGAACAAATTTCACTGCATCACAGCCTTTGGGACCAATCGGTTTTTTGCATTCAGGCCCAGATGTTAAACCATGACTGAGCTTTTAGGTGTCTGGGTTTGCAAAAACCAGGCCCAAAAGCATTACAGAGGCAGTAGCCTCAGTTTTCACCTTCCAGCCAAATGTCTGCTGAGTTCCAACCACTGATAGCCTCCCCTTCTCTCTGGAGATGTGCCTAAATTCCACCATAAAACACCCCTTCATGCCAACTGCAGGATATCCACATGAGAGCACATACAGTTGGCTTAACCTCTGCCCTTATTAGACTAGCATTAGCACTAAACACTTACTATGCATTTGTCAAAGTTGCGTAGGTGGACACGTCCCAGCATGTTTCAGTCATGGACCAGCCAAGACTCAGTCAAGGAGAATGGAGCAAATTTTATTGGCTCAGTCTGTATGTCCACTTTTCCACATGTCCATCAGGGTCTTCTATGTCACATACTATCTCCAGGGTGCTTTGAGCAATTTTCTTTAAACTTGGCACAAATATCCAGTCTGACTAAAAACTTAGATCGCTCTCACACAAACACATTTGGTCCAGACCAAAGGACTCTGGTTAACTTTTTTGGAAAGTTCGGTTGAGTTTGGGTTGTGTGAAAGCTCACATAAACTCTGATGCAGACCAAAGATGGAGTCAGAAAGGGGGTGAAAGAGCAGAAGACACAAAGCAAATTGGCCTCTAGCTGGAACTCAACCCAAGCTTCCTGCATGTGGGGAGAACCTCAGCATATCTACTAACTAATAACTAATAAAACTAATAAAAACAAGCGCACATGGACAAAAACTAAAACTAAATTAACTGATATTTTCTGCAACAAATAAAAACTAGACGAAAATGTTTGACAGAGACTTAATCCAATCAGACCTAATTTGGTCATGTAGAAAGTAGAGACAAGTTAGGAATATATCCAATCACAGCTACTTTGGTTGTGTGGAAAGGTTGGATGAGTTAAGAGGGACATCCAATCACAACTGCCTTAGCTTGATGGTGGTGGGATAAGTTGGGGAGCGATCCAATCAGAGCTACTCTCTTTATGAATATATATATATATATATATATATTTATGTAGAGCAGGTATTTCTGACTTTAGAAATTCAAGGAAACATAAGAATGCCTTACACTTTATATTTCATATTTTAGTCGACTAAATTTACAGTAGATTTCGTCGACTAAAATGTCAAATTTCATCAACTAAAACTAGACTAAAATTAAAACAATTTAGATGACTAAATTATGATTAAACCAAAAGATATTTTAGGCAAAAGACTACAACTAAAACTAAATTAAAAAGAGCTTTCAAAATTAACACTGGAATGAAGGGTGTTTTATTTTGAAAGGATGATTGGATCCTTACTTATTCACCTGTGTAGCTTGACTGCACAGGCTTTACACTCAGGCTCTTTGTCCCTGTCACTGCTGTGATGGATTGAAAAAGTATGTCCTGAGTTAAACTTGATGTTAAACCTTGTGCCAGTGCACTCTCACTCTACTTCTTGATGTTGAAGGATTCAACTCAGAAGTAAGAGCTGATAAATACCCATCAGTAATCAATAGAAGCATCAGACTGATGATCGATTGATATAATACACATATGAATGTCATTTTTAGAACATTTTCCTCAAAGCTCAGACGATGTATTGCTTTGTACTTGGTATCTTTCAGCAGACTGTGTTCCTAAATGTCATTGTTAAGCAGCAGCTGATGAAAACAGAATGAGCCCTCATGAATGTCTCTTTATTGAGGTTTAGAAACAAGCCCTTGGTTCCCTCTGATCCTGTGTTGTGGTGAGTTACACCATCCACAAAGTGTGTTTACTTGTCATTGTCGTCCCCTCCTCCCTTGACCCAACACTGTACTTTCACAGTCAAACAATTGTTAACATAACAAAGGCATTTGTTCGCCAAAGGGTAGCTCTAGTGTACTGAATGTTGATTTGAACTCTATTAATATTACACTGGACCTTTTGATCAAGTTGTGCCGTCAGACTACATTTTGACCCGTTAATTTTCCTTCCTTCCTCTATTAACTCCAACTGAAGGTTATGATTGATGAATTCATAAATCAATTTCCCATTTCCCTGTGATTCCCCAGGTCTTTAGAGTCAGCAGCATTACACTCCCAGCTCTTAAGTGAACTTTAACCCTTAGATTTGCACATTTGGTTAAAAATATGCATAGTGATTGCTGCTCTTTACTGTGACACCCTAGGACTATGGTTAGGGTAGTTTGTTCGCCTGAAATTGTAAAGAAATCATGTTTAAAATTTACACCAAAGACCTCCACAGGTAAAAAGTGTCTTTCTTGAAATCCTATGAAGTAACTAAAAAACAAATACAAGTAATAGAGGCAGCTTTAGATTGGGAAAGTGTTGATCGAAGTGGCTTTAAATAAGGCATGTTGTTGCTGTTGGTCTGAGTAGTTCAGAAACTCTTGATCTACTGGGCTTCTCATGTGTAACTGCATCTACAGTTCGCATAAAACAACCTGAAAAGGAGAGAATATAGGCTCAAAGTTCGACAACAGAAGTTCGACAACAAAAAGTTGCCTGAGTATGGACTCCTGCTGCCATTTTCAGAGGGTAGGTTCAGGACTTTGGTATAAAGGCATTTTTCTGGCATGAAGACTGGAAGGAGTAGCCAGCCTGTATACATATTTTTACACATATTTAATTTATAGCTATATTTTTTATATATCTTTTTATTTATCTGGTTTACAAACTGCTACTGGAATTTAATTTCCCTCAGGGAGTCTCCCAAAGGGATGTATAAAGTTCTATCTAATCTAATCTAATAAATGGCCTGAAGCATGGATCCATCCTGCCTTGTATCAACATTTCAGTCTGGTGATGGTGTAATGGTGATATGAGGATATTTTCTTGGCACAGTTTGGGCCCCTTAGTACCAACTGAGGATTGTTTAAATGCCACAACCTACCTGAGCATTGTTGCTGACCATGTCTTTCCTCTCTTGACTCCCTTGATGGCTACCTCGAGCAGGATATCGCTCCATTTTGCAAAGCTCAAATCATCTCAAACTGGTTTCTTGAACATGGTAATGAGTTTACTGTACTCCAGTGTCCTCCACAGTCACTTGATCTCAATCTACTGGAGCGCTAAAAGTATGTGTTGGAAATGAAGATTCATATCATGGATGTGCAGCCACCACATCGACAGAACTGTATGATGCTATCGTGACAATATGGACCAAAATCTCAGAGGATTGTCTGAAGCACCTTGTTGATTGAGGCAGTTCTGAAGGCCAAAGGGGGTCCATCCCAGCACCTAATAAGTGTGAGTGGTTGAAAAGCAAGTTTATCTCCGTCCTTACCTCTTCAGTTTTCCTGCCTGTGACAGAAAAACAAGGTTATAAAGTTCATTGACGATCCACAGTCTGCTACCTGTGGTTGAAGATCCCTGCTTGAAGATTCTGAAACCATCTCACACCATACAGGAAGCTGTGGGGATCCTTCCTTCCTCCAAATTGCTTATTTCCAGCGATCCCTGTCTTTGTCATCCGCCTTGTCAACATGTGTCACCACAGCTGTGCGTACCTCGATGTTTGTGGGTTTGTACGTGTGTGGCGTCTAGACAGGAGAAGCCTAATCTATTTTCCATGTTCCCATCCGGTCCTGTTGCAGCCTTTGAATGGCAGATAAACAGAGCGGGGCTGGGGCTGAGGCTTCATCAAGAGGATTAATTCTGCGAGCCTTATCTCCAGAGGACCCTCTCTGCCTCCTCTTCCCCACTTTCCCATCAGCTTGAGGGCTCTCACCGCACTCCACAAGGGTTCACCCCCAGTTCACACGCATTACTGTACAAACCCAAAATCAGACACACTTTTTTTTGACATTGTTTGTAGATGCCCTCCTTGTGGCGATACAACAAAAAAAGTCATTTACAAGTTTTTAATTTTCCTGCAGAGTGGATTAGTGTCTGACTGAGTATACACAGAATGCAAACAGATTAATTATGGAAAATGGAGCAAATATGCTGAAGTAAGACGAAAGTCAAATACAGAAATATGTCTGTGGAGGATGTCTCGCTGATGCCGAGTCACTGCCAGATTGTTGCAGTGTGTCTAAAAGCCTGACACTGAAATGTGACAGGAAGTCGGATCTAAAATGTACATTATCATCACATTTAAAAGCCTGACATTCAGGAATGTGGAGATAAAATGAGGACAAGAAAAAAACTGACCCAATATTTGTTATTTGATTAAACCAGTTGGCTTCTAATAACTAGTGTGGTGCCAATTTGTAAAGATCAATCCGAAAGAAACAACAAGTATCTATATCATACAGTTTGAGTTTGCATTAAAGGTAAATGAGGAGCCTTGTTTTCAGTTTACACCCAAGTTACCAGTTTCCTGTTGCACAGCAAACAAGCAGATGCATCCTCCATGTATTCACATAAACAAACACCAACTGATAAAGCTGAGAGGAAATATTGAATGACGGTGTTTTCTAATGGTTAAACAGGTGGTAGTTGAGCTGTGCTGATGTGTGTAATCAGACTCAGAGTAAACTGAAGTGCCGACTGTGAGAGGGAAAGGCGCAGATGACTGTGATTTCCAAAAAGTCACCTCGAGTGAGCGCTGCTATCTGATCTTGTTTCTTGTCCTTTTTTGTTGGGTAGTATCCGGTATGCAGTCATCACATGAATTATACATAAAAAAAACACTTTAATTTGTGTTTAACCCATAATCAAGAGCCAGTTTTGATGTGATTTTTTTATGCTTGTGCCAATCAAAATGGAGAACGGGTAGAGCAGTTGGAAGACTGAAAAGTCCAATTGAGGTGGAAGGTCATGGCATCATAACCTGGCACGCTAGATTTTCTGTACCACGTATCTAGCACAGGATCTGTTTTAGTCGTCAATCAAGGCATCAGCCCATAGAAAGTGTTTGGGGAAGGCCGACCCTTTCACGGATACCTGTAGAAGGTGATTGGTCAATCGTACATTACGTGCCAGTAGATGATGTAGTCTGCTGGTGTTGCTGCCAAGATTTAAAGCTCATACTGTGGTTCAGTTTGTAAATCAAACCCACATCAAAAGCTGTCAAATAAGAGCAATTATTTAATGTTTTCTGTATTCTTTGTTTTAGCCACTACAGCAGGCAGCGTCCACGCTGACCTCTTTATCAGCATCCATTGTGAACGAGCTTGCAGTCGCCTCTCGCTGTTGTCATGCTCGTAACTCCCGCCACTCCCTCCTCAAAGGTTGCTGATTGATCAGTGCCCCTGCTGACAAAGGGTCAGTCCCAATTTTACCCCTTAGCCCTCCCCCTTCATCTTGTCCCTTTGTCTACCCCTTAAGTAACGAGACGCCACTCGATTCCCGCTACGTCATCACCCAGAGTGCTCACTGGCTGTGACGTAGGCAGATGCGACAATAGCTGTAGCAATTTTAAAATACAACCAACAATTTGAAACATGGTTTATATTTACTTAATGATTTAATAATTTCTTATAATTATGTGTTTCCTTTGGTCTCCGCTCTGCCATCTTGTCAGCAGGTGCGGTGTATTATGGGTAATTTCTCATACCCCTTCCTTTCAAGTGAAATCTCGGTTTGTCTTCATTTCAAAGGCTGTACGAGCCCTTCCCCTTAACCTTATGGAGAATTGGGAAACCCTCTCACTAGACGTGAACACGCAAAGCCAAGGGCTAAGGGGTGCAGTTGGGATTGATCCAAATCCCAGTCATTCCAGCTTGAAGCTTTGCAAGATTCATCAGATCCAGCTGAGCTGTGAGGATAACGGCATCAGGAAGTTCATCTGTTGTTAAGCTTGCAGGTACCAACATGGAAAAAATGGGCAGTGCCCTATGAACAAAGCTCTTCTGCAACCTCACCCACTCTCTTTGCAACTTCACACATAAGGCCAATGATCTCAAGCTTTGACCTATGACCTTGATAATCAAACAACCTGATCTCTGACTTAGATTGGACATTTGTACATGTAAGAATTGAATCCCTCAGAACATCCAGCCAATACAAAGCTAGATGGATAGATGATCAACACTTGACAATAAGACAAGGCCTCCATTTTCTGGCTTTTTCCAGCAGTGACACATAAATAAGACAAAAAAAACACCTTAGTAAGATTGATGCTAAAATTGAATTACTATTGGGCAACAGCTAATGGTTTCATCAAACAGCAAAATTGTTGAATTTTGTGTTTTAGAGAAGATTCAAGAAACTTTCACCCAACGTTGTTGTAATTCATGGTTCTAGATTATTTTTTTTAAATGAATGCTTTTTGGTGTTTGGCCTGCAGACACGCATCCATCTAATTTTGATTAATTTATTATTTTTCTTTAACCTTTATTTAACCAGAAGAGTCCCGTTTAGATCAGGATCTCATTCACAAGGGCGACCTGGCCAAGAGTTCTGCAGCGCACATCATAGTAAATACAAATTCAAGAAAAGAATAAGGTAATAATTTACAAACAATAAACATGGAAGAAATCAATGATTTGGCAATGGGAGTGCGACAGTAACAATTAAAAACAGGCTTTGTTCATTGAGTAATTGGAACAAAATACTAATACTGTTCTCAATACTGCTAAAGTTTTCTGATTCTTAAAGGCTTTTTCAACCTTCCTGCATCTTTAAAGCCAGTGAAGTTTAGCCAAGAAGCCAGAACTATGCAAAATGTTTTTGAGAATAACAACAAGCTAAACTAAAACTGCACAGTCACAGTCAGTTTCTAGGCCTCTAGATTTGCTGTTTCGACTGTTTTGTTGGTGCGAAACTTGATTGAACTCCAGAAATGGTTTTTGCCCTTCGTGTATCGATTACAGTTAAAATCAGTCCACATGTGCTGCTGTAAAATCTGTTTCTCTCTCCGATTTTTAACTTTATTGACCTAAATTCTTCAGTTAACAGCCTGCCATCATTCAATAGTTTTGGTGGGCCGTGACTGTGTGCTCCAGCTCGTGTGTGTGTGTACCCTTTTGCCGCGAGGCAGCAGCTGACGATAATCTCTCGGAGGGGTCGATGTCGTGGTTGTCACGGCGATCTTCCCGGGGCTGATGTTGGCTGACGGCTGGTGTCACCATTGCTTTCCATCAGAGGCCCTCTCTGATGGCTCTCATTTCATTCTGTGTGTTGGTGCGAGTACATGTGTTGCAGAGGTTTGTAAATTGGTGTATTACTCTGTTTGTGTGCATGTGTAGCTCTGCTGTACAAATTTAGAAAGGAAGTGCCCAAAGGAATGAATAGTTACTGCAGTCTGAAAACATTTTGCTCTATTTTTGTAGCTTTTTCATGTTTTGAACTTTGATGTCAGGCTTATTTTCTTTTACCCCTGATATGGGGCATGAAATGATTGGAAAATATTGGGTTAAGTGTCCTGATTGCACAATATTGTGTTTTCACTGTAACATGAATCCAACCAGAGTGCCAGCTTTCACTCCTTAAGAGTCAGGTGTGCCTTAACCCTTGGGTCTCTATGTGGCTTTTTTCTGCCACAAAGGGGTGATATTTAGAACTAATTGACCATAACTTTCACGAGATTTAAGAGAGTGAAAAAATTATTTTCGGTGGGGAAACTTAATTCTACATACATTTTGAAAATGTGATTTCAAAAATTTGTAAAAGGTCAAAAATACACTATGGGCAAATTTACTACCCTTTCGTCCTGTTTTGGCTGTTAAAAGCCACAAACTTTAGCTGCTGTAAAAACAAATCAGATAATTATTTTTTCGACCTTTTTTCCCCAAGTCTCCTCATCAAGCTCAGTCCTGATCAAAACTATTTTTTTTTGTTTTTAAATTATGGATTTTAACCCTCCAAATGCCAATTTCGTTGGTGATTTCACTGCAGTGTCATGGCTGCATTCAAAAAATGTGGTTATAATGGGAATCAATGTTGAGTAAAACTTATAATCTGATGCTGCGCAAAAAGTAATGATGCACCAAAGCCAGTGTTTTTTCTAATCTTTGACATATCCAGGAGTGTGATGGCGCGTAAAAAATATCCAGCCTCTGATCATTTTTTATATTGAAAATAAGTCATTTTGTGTGTTCTTTCACCAAACCAGTGGCATCACCTATGGAGTTGGCATTTAAAGGGTTAATATCCAAATTTTTTTATGGAAATGTTCATTGTTTATGATCAGGGCTGAGCTTGAGGAAGAGATCTGGCCAAAAAATTGAAAGAAATATTTTTCTGATATGTTTTTACGGCAGCTAAAGTTGTGGCTTGTAAACAGCCAAAACGGGACAAAAGGGTGTGTTTTAGTACGGTACCCAAGGGTTAAGTTTGGTGTGTAGTTATTTACATATTAACTTTAGCTTTTATTGTTTAATCAGCAGAACACTTTCCAGGTCTTTGAGGAAGAGGGGCTTTTGACGATTGTCAGTGGACCATAGAGGAGGCCAGATAACATGGGAAATTTTAATAATGTAACACCTGCTGAGGTGACCTCAGAGAAAACGAAACAAGCTGAGAGGAAAGCTTGGCTCAGTTCTTTGTGCTGAATATCAGTTCTGTGTGCTGAATATCAAATAAAGACAGGCTGTTCGCATTTATTCACTCATTTCTTTCACAGGAATCTTTTTAATAATCATACACAAATGGACTGTGATAAAGTGACATTCATGACTGTTTGGAGCATGAGAACATTTGACTGTTTGTGCTTCTGCATGTTTCTGTGTTAATTAGACCATTTCACACCGGAGAGTGCACGAACGGGTTAGCATTGAAACAGATTGAATGGATACACCAATCATATCCCGTGTAGTAGCGAAATAAGCTGAGGCCTTTGACTGATCAATTTACAGTGTGCGTGTTTATTTGTTGCTGTTATAAATGAACTTTTATAAGAAAAAGTAATAAACACCTTTTTCTAGCATATGTACTCGCAGACTGTCTCAGGGTTAAACCTGTTGGTTGCGTCTGCAGAGATATTTCCCCTTTAGGATCAATAAACATTTGACTTATCTTACATGTTTTCAATAATTCACTCTGAAGCTGGAGTATGCTCTGCCTGTCCGCTCCAGTCAACATCAGCACAGTTCACACACCGACTGATGATTGCAGGGCGCGTATGCATTTCCGTTCAGAGTAAAACAGCAGCTTGTCCAGCCTCAACAATGAATGAATGAATAATAAATACGTTCACGGGTGCAATTTATTTCCTATGATGAGTTTTCTGATTAAATTAGACAAGTTTGTTTCGCTCTCAGCGGGTTCATCTGCTTGCTTGCTCGCTTGAGTGTGTGTGAATCTCTCCTTGTGTGCGTGTGTGTGTGTGTGTGTTCCTCCCCGCCTGCCGATTTCACTTGCCTGCAGATGGCAATGTGTTACATTTCTATAACAGTCTCTGTCTTTCTGTCAAGAACAAGTGCTGCTGCTTCTCCTCCTTCCTGCGGCTCAGGCTGGTGTGCAACTCTGCTGAAAGTCCTCACCGCTCGAGTGGACTGAGGGAGGGAAAAATGAGCACGTTCTTTGCATTTTAATGCTCTTGTACTGCATTTTAACGTGTTTGAATCAGTGCAGTCGAGGCAGAATGAAGCTAAGATAAGGGTCAAGTTAGAAATTTGGAGGTCCCTGGAAAAGAGCAATGCATGTCACTCTCCCATGCCTGTATAAAAACATTTAATCTTTATAAAGAACAGAAACTTTATGATATGTGATATTTCTATAAAAAACAAAAAACAGAGGGCGCTGTATACACTAATATCGCATTCGTTGACATTGTTAGTATACATAAATTATCACCAGTGTCACCTGCTTGTCTGAACTGCCTAATTATTTGTTGAATTTTGACCATGTCAGGGTTTTGCTTGCAATTTTCAGGATTATTTGAGTGATAAAATGGATTTTCTAAATAGATTTGCACTTACAAATTATATATTTGCATTATAAAGGATTCAAATAAGTCATCAACCATCAATGTGCATTTACCATATTTTAAAATTAAAATTGAGTTAGTTAGTAGTCCGGTGCTTTTTTTGCCCCAACAATTATATAATGAGTCCTATTGTCACTTTGGGGTGTTAGTATATTATATCAAGAAATGATGCAACATAATAATGCAAATTATTATTCTTTTATTTTTATTTACTTCTAACATTTTGACAATGCTCTTTCAAACTAAAACTGTGCAGTTTTTATTTTAATTATAGCCAAACATTTCTCATGATCTAAGTGGAATTATTAACTAACTTAACATGGATGATTTTGTTTTACTGTGATGCCTGGTGACCACAGTTTGTATGTCAATGTGATTAGACTTTGCTTTACTGTTTAATGGTAGGTGTGGAGGAAGAATTAAAAATAAGCTCCTGCTGTTTTTCTTTTGTACAATAAGTCATTTCATTAATCAGTGTGCTACAAAATCAAATGATGAAATAGCTTACTGCACTCATGTGATAAGGCACTCCTGTCGTGTGTGTGCAGTATGCATCCTCTGCTGTCAGATCAACTGTATCTTACCCAGATACAGCAGTGCGTTTTTTCTGATTGGCTGATACGTAGCTGTATGTTATTTTTTGATTGGCTGATGGGCAGTTTATCTTATTGACTGGGTTGTGCCAAGCTCCCATTGAGCTCTATGATGCTCAGAGCATCTTGCTACACGTTTCAGTGCATACACAGCGGTGTAACTCAGTGGGCGCTACATAATACATATTAATGCAGGAGAAATACCAGGTGTGGTGTAACCCCTCTTTGCTTAATGAGACTACAGGTAGTGGTAAAATTCAGTTCAGCTCAGAATTTGGACCAGTATCAGAACCTCTAGAGTATCGCCCATGGAGCCCAGGGGGGATCGTCAATATTGACCACACTCACACAAAACCAACGTTTCAAACGTGTGTTGTCACTCATCAAATAGAGCAATGCGATAACAATGAAACTGTATTATTCAGTAATAAGAAAAAAAAATAAAATAGTGCGCACAAGTGAAAAGAAAGAAATACAAATAAGAAAACGGAATAAAAAAAAAGAGGAAAAAAAATGTCCTTCTTGGTTGTTGTGTTAAGTCTGTTGTGTTTTGTTCTTTTATAACTGAGCTCAGTTTTGTTCGTTGGGGCCCTTTAATTTGTGTGCAGTTCTGTCCTACCACACCGCAGATAAGGAGGTAAGTTCAGTTGTCCTTTCTTTCCTCAGCTCTGGCGCGCCGTTCGTCTCTCTCTGGATCCGGTTTCTCCAGCAGTTGTCCAATAAGCCGCCTGGTGGCTACTGCTGCTGGTCTCTCTCCGAAGTCCACTACTGATGCACTGATGTCCACTCTTGACATCAATCGACACCGAATCAAATCCTCCAAAAAACCTGACCTATGAAACAGGCCATATTCACTTGGTTCAGTAAAATTAAATTGTCACAGGCCATAAATCCTGAGTTAAAATAATTAATAACATAAATATGACCTATATAAATTCAAATATCTTCACAAATAAAATATTTCTTTTTTTTTTTTCCATAAGTTCCACTTTACCAGTGTAATACAACTGAAAATTCTCAAAGAAAATGCTTAAATTAGGCTTTTACATCAATTATTTGAATAAATGATGAAATAAAATAAGCTTCTATTTTTTTTTTCACACACACACATTCACGTCTTTAATACACACACGGTATGCGACGTGCGTACCCACACACACGGCACGGCCCATACATACACCGTGGTACGCACACGGTACACAACGCGCACACTCACACACACACATCGCACGGCCCATACATACACTCACGACAGGCACGCACAATAACTCCGCATTTCTTTCTGTATTGCCTCCCAGTGTTATCCATTAGCTTAACCATTTGCTCAGGTCAATACAAAGCACACAGTTGCCTTAACGGCACACACACACGAGGCACTGAATTAGCCTTAGCTGCCACATTAGCTTCACGGCTAACCCGCTTCTACTCGACGTTTTCCTTCGCCAAAACACATAATAAACTCACCGCCGAGCAGTCACCATCCACAGAAATCTCCGCGGATACAGTCGGCGACGAATTTCAAGCGTTTCACTCAGTTTTCAGCAACTTGTAGGAACTTTAGATAGAGCTTTGTCCTCACACACAGCCAGTCGGTGCGGTCTCTCGTCTCCCTCCGTGCAATGCCTACCTGCTACGCGGTGTGCAGTGACGTCATGACGTAACGCCGTCTGCTCAAAGACGAGCAGTTAGCTTTATAAATTGTCTGCTATCATGCAATACACATGCATATACACTGGAGAACGGACTTCTGCTTCTCTTTTATTTCTTACTTACCTACATATTTTTTTTTTTTTTTTTTTATAAGTAACTCTCTATACAGCTTATGAAGCCTGGGCTACAGTGGCATGTGAGAGTGTGAAAAGGTTCAAATGCATGTGTCACATGCTGAATGTGTGAGACTTGAGAGCCTTGTGTTAACCCTGTAAAGCCTGAAAACACAAATTATTCATTTTCTATTGAAATAAAAAAAAAGAAGATTTCCATAAAATTTAACATATATATTTTTTGTATCTCATTTGATATTTTAGGTGTTTTGGCAACTGATAAACCACTTGAGATCATGTTTATCATTTATCTGATTGTGTTCAGATGTTTTTTTAATAATTTGTTGATCATGTTGATTCAATAGAGGTATCATAAAAGTATGTATCAAATATGATACAACAGGCTTTAAGGGGTTAACTGAAGGTGGGGCCACATTAAGGGAGTAGGACGGCAATATGTGGCCCCCAGGCCACCAGTTGCCCATCCCTGATTTATAGGGCATTGTTAATACAACTACAAATCTGTCAGGCATCGCAACTTGACCTGCCTTGGCATTACCTCTCAGCCTGTTATTAGGTTGACTTAAAGTCAGTTTAAAACAGTTTTTTAATATGGCAGCCACTGCAGATTGGACCCCTGATGTCACTTCGCCCAATATCTCCTAAAGTCTGTGGGTAAAGCCGCCGCAGGCTAAAATCGAACCACTATCTCCAGCTCCTAACATATTGTAAGGAGTGCCTTGTAAAAAGTGACACGCCATAATGTGAAGGAGAGAAAAAACTCAATAAACATCACTGTCATCCCGCGCCGCTGCCTCTCTCTCCCGCCTTAATTTATCTCCAGTTACATCTCCGAGCCGCAGATTTGAGCGTAATTTCCAACCCATGAGTGTTATACAGGTTGTCAGCGTTCTCGATGATCTGACGCGCCTCAGCCGATGGCACGCAACGCCGCGCGGAGAGAAAGATGGATAGGAGATGGGGCTGATAGAGGGAGACACACACAGACAGAGACCATATGGAGTTTTTAGATTTCTCCCACAAATGCTTTTCTCAAACTGACTCGTGTTGTTTTTATTACTCCTGACAGTAGTAAACAGCTGGTGTGTGGGGGGGGAGTCTGGCTTTCTGTCTGCTGTGGGCTTCAGTGTGTCAAACATGGGCTTTTTTTTTATTTCGTGGGCTTTTTCGTTTTCGTGCATGAGCATCTGAATGCATTCCATCACTCTGTTTACAGGCCCGTGCAGCGTGAGAAGTGTGTGTAAGAGGCAACGCTACACACTCAGCAGCCATGTCCAATTGAAATAGATTGGAGCCATGGAGGCAGGGTAATTCTACGTGTGTATGCAGCGCCGCTGTAATCTTTGCACTCCGCCACCACGCCTCGCCTGCTTTTCTTTCTCTTACTTTATTTTATACATAATGAGATCGATAGCTGTGTGGGCTCCTGTAGAAAATAGAATCACAGAATGAAAGAATGAGACTTATGACTGAGGTTTATTTTTTACAGGGATGCCCTCCTTCAAACCAGGTTTTCATTCGACTCAGTCTGGGTGGCAGAAACAGGATTACTAGTATTTTTAGCACAGAAGTTGAACTTTAAAATTTAATAAAACGTCAAAACCATTATTATTTGGATTATAAAAGACTTTGCTGGGTGCTGGTTTTGCAGAATGGGTAGCAACCATGCCGCCAGGGTTCAGGTCTCACATGAGGCCCATTTGCTGCATGTCTTCCCTTACTCCCCCGCCCCTTTTTGAGTCTATTCACTGTCTCTGTAACAATCAATCTATCACTACAATCATACAGACATCTCCTGCAAACGAGATGCTGCATCTCAAGGGGCTAACCTGTAATAAATTTATATTCAGCAGAGACAGATATGAAAAAGACAGGTCTATGATTGGCCCATGGATCTGTCACAAGCTTTAGTTCTTACTTCAGTCCACTTGTCTCTTCCCACCTCCCTTCCTTCACCCACACACCCAACACAGCATCGTGTGGATGGCTGTTCATCATGAGATGGGATCCACATTCAAGATTTTCTGCTGTTAAACAGAGGTTTTCTTAATGCATTAAAATGGATTAATCCATCATAATGATTAAATAAAAAAATTAACATAATTAATTCCACTGCAGCGCAGAATGACTCAAAATCCCTAAAATGTCTTTGCCGATGTGTTTCGGGCAGTTTGTCCCAGTAGACTTGCCGTAGCGCATGCTGCCCATGCACAAATAGGCAGCTGATCTAGCAGAACCAACCAACTCGAATTGGAAGACATTAAACAGCACAGTTACTCTGGCTCTCACTGGGAAATCTCAATACAAAGAAACGCAATACAGAACCGTAGACCGACATGCAGAATTTAGTTTTCTTTTCACCGAAGCATTTCCAGTTTAAAGCACCATATTAATACGAAGCATGCGTCAGGCGGGGATCCTGCTCGTGATTAATCGAAATTAATCCACAGCAACCCTGTGATTAATCTGATTAAAAATTTTAATCGTTTGACAGCCCTAGTATATCTATGCATTTATGTGTATCCATAAATTGAAGAGTTTGTCTCCAGCCTGCTCTACTGTAAAGTGTCTTGAGGTAACACTTGTTATGAATTGGCGCTGCACAAATAAAGACTGATTGATTGAATAAAGGCCAAATACAGAAGAATATTGACATAAAACCTTTGCAATGGAAAATTAATTTGTATTTTTGACTCATTATGGTCCAGATCTTGACATGTCACTCCAAATGTCTTAAAAGCCTTCATATAGGGATAATAATATGTTACCTGATACATCAGAAGGACTGTTTTATACAAGGGTATGTAGCAGGCCATATCTGCACAAGATTTTAGTCATTTCATCCACATGGCAATGGCATGTCTGGTGCCCGCAACAGGTGCCCAGGAAGACAAGACCCCAAGAGGACCAGTTCCTCTCCCTTACTTCACTGAACCTTGGGCCTACTTCTACAGATCTGTCTGTGGTCCAGAAGATGGCTGGTATTCAGTGTTCTGGTAACACAGAATTACTCTCATCCATTACTTTCCCCTGATGTAACCCAACAGTTTACTTTATTATGGCAACAATCTTGCAGTGTTAATTTTCCTGTCTCATTACTTTCTTCATAGTTTTCTTCAACAACCTTTTTTCCCCGACGAAAACTAGAGTATAAATAATAAAAACAAGTGCACATGGAAAGAAACTAAAACTAAATTAACTGACATTTTTTGTCAACAGATAAAGACTAGACTAAAATGATCGCGAGAGACTCAATCCAATTTGGTCATGTAGAAAGTAGGGACAAGTTCGGAATATATCCAATCACAGCTACTTTGGTTGTGTGGAAAGGTTGGATGAGTTAAGAGGGACATCCAATCACAACTGCCTTAGCTTCATGGTGGTGGGATCCAAGTGTAAAACATGACTTCAGAAATTCAAGGAAGCATAAAAATATGCCTTACACTTTACACTTCATATTTTAGTCGACTAACTTTACGGCAGATTTCGTTGACTAAAATGTGAAGTTTCATCAACTTAAACTAGACTAGATGACTAAATTATGACTAAAACTAAAAGATATTTTAGGCAAAAGACCAAAACTAAACAAAATTAAAAGTGCTGTCAAAATGAACACTGCTGGTATTTGTCTAAAAGGGGAAAATTTAAGCATCTGTTCATCACAGTCATATTAGCTTATTATGCAAAAATCATATCATTCTTGCAACCAAACAGGATGAATACAACAGCAACCCTTATTAAATGTGTGCCCGTATAGACGTAGACTTTGCTAACCAAAACTGCTTTTAAAACCTGGCCATCAGCATCTTTTTCTTATCTGGGGAAATGGTGCTGGTGCCATTTTTCCACCATAAAGGTTGCAGCTTTAGGAAACGTTAACACATAGTTTAACCACCTATTTAGGTTAAATACTACACAACTCACCACAACTGCACGGAAAACATATGCAAGATATCAATTGAATAAAGGTCTGAAACAGACTTTTGTTGTTCATATAAAGATTAGCCGTAGATATAACACTTCCATCTCAGGATGAACATTGGCTTTAATGCATTTGTCTGTTGGTTTTACCCCGCTTTATTATTGATGAAAAGCCTCTGATGGGAAGGCGGTGCGGTTGGCCTACAAACACACACATCCTGCACTTCCATTTGTCTGTTTGCTCAGCTAACACCGTCGGCATTTGAGCTGTGAGTCCTTTCTTTATGAGTCCTGAGTGATTTAGCCCTGAGAAGCAGAGTGCTCTCTCCGGAGCCACTCAGCACTCAGCGGCAGACGAGACGATGGGACATTCAAGTGTTGACACTACGCCGCATACATCCAAACATTTCTCAGGTTTTTGTTTCAGTGTTAGAAGCTTTCTTATAGACATCCTCCAACCTTTAAAACCCTATTTAACTCTGGCCTTGATTCAAACACAGGGCTTTTACTTTGAAAAGTGCAGGCTCTGGGGAGGATGACTTTAATGTGGAAAAATTAGGTTTTTACTGTGAAATGTCACTCCAATCAGGGGAAATACTTAAACCAGTTTCCAGGCTCTTATACACATAATTGGATCCGAAAGAAAGCATACTGCTCGCTATTAAAACAGAAGATTTAAGTGAGAGGATGCGGTTATAAAGTTCTATAACTTTATGAGTTCTATATGAAAATGTTAAGTGCTTTTTACATTTCCACTTGACAGCAATAAAGTGTCAGCTCATTCTCAGCTCATGGCCAGACGTGATCAAACAGCCTCCTTGGCGGTTTATTATAAGTGAATGTCAGCTCTAGGTTTCAGTAGTTACATTCATGGCCAAATAAAGCATGAAATATGCAGTGTAATGAAGTTGCTTTTAGCTTTTAAGGATTTAAGTGACAGGTAGAGGAGCAAACTGCAGATGTGAGTTGTTATATATGGCAGTATGATGATTTTCTTCTTTAAAAAAACATCTTACTTTGAAAGGCAATCAAATGATGCTTCTTTACATTTCAGTCTGCCTCAATTTTCCCCTCCCAGCCAGCTGTCCCTCCTTTTCTGGATATGTGCGTCAATTCCATTATAAATACATCTATTTATTCAATTGCAAGGTGTCCCCATGACATTGCAGGTAACTTTATCACTAAATTTGTTTTGCAGCCAGAGATATAGAGAAATTATCATGAAACACAAATAACAAAACAGATCCAACAACAGAGGGAATATTTTAATGTACTGTTCAATAATTTAAAACCCTAACGACAATAAAAAACATAAAAACATAAAAATCACAAGATGATAAAGAACGTAAGGTATCAAAAACCAGTGTGAAAGGGAAATATTAACTCCTAAAATAATAAAAAATTGCAATTCAAGAACTTAATGAATAAAGCCAGGGTAAATACAAATTGAGACTTCAATAAATGAATGATTAAATCTGATAGAAACCTGACTGTGCATCAGTATACACACTGGGAGGTAGAGCTGGACGATATGACCTAAAACTAAAATCCTCGATTTTTTTTCCACAAAATCGATTTTTTCCCTCTCAATTGACACAAAAATGACATAAACCAAGTTTTGCCTTCATGTTATCAAAATATGTCCCAAAACTAAACAGACATTCCCTTTTGTAGTTTAAATGCATGCTGTCATTTTGTCATAAAATGTTGATTATGTAGTTCAAAGGTAGGGAGGTTTGTCTACATAAACACTGAAGAATGAACTATATATATTTTCACAGTTTAGTAACAAGGAACCATATGATCAACATTTAATCTCATTTAAGAAACAAAAGACTAAACATGCTTGTGCAAAACCTGTCGAGGCCTATCATCATGATGACTGTAGATTTTCAGTAAATAGATTTTCAAACATTGCAACAATTTATTATTGGAGTAAGATGAGAAGAAAATCTAGAGCTTTCATTTTTAAATCTTCTGCAGAAAATAATCCGAATTAATCGTTTTAATCGATATATATAGCCCAGCCCTATTGGGAGGCCATCTTTCTGTATGGGTTTGTACCTTTACCTTGTTTATTACACAGTTTCCCTGTTTCCACAATTTTCAAGTTTGCCATCAATCGACCATCAACCATCAATCCATCAGTCAATTAATCCATTTATCTGTCTGTCTACCTATCTGTCCACCTTTCTGTCTATCCATCAATCTCTATCATCAATAAATCAAAAAATGATGTAATTATTAATAATAATAATAATATATTTGGGGGAATACGTACACAACTAGTATCAAGCCATTGTTTATTTTACAGAAAGAGCAGTACAAGTTATAAATAAAGTGGAGGCAAGGGAACACACCAACAAACTTTTTATTAAGTCAGGATTAATTAAACTTAAAGACACTGTTGAGTTACAGACTTTATAAGTTATGTTCAAGGTAAAAGGCAGAACAGTGCCAGAAAATATACAACATCTTTGTGCTTTTACTTCAGAAAATAAGGATCACAGAAGGAAATTTGATTTTAAACATCCATTTGCACGTACTGCTCTAAAACAAATGTGTATTTCAGTGTGTAGTGTCAAATTATGGAATTCTTTAGCAATTGACTGAAAAGCCTGTACCGATATTCATCAGTTCAAGAGAATGTATAAAGACAAAATGATAAGAAAATATGAAATTGATTGGTAAAAGCTGCTTCTGTTACTGTGTATGTTTTTGTTGTTGATGGTGAGTTGTTGTGTATGTTTGTTTTTTTTTGTTTTGTTTTGTTTTTTCCCTGCTTTTTCAACAAGCAGTAGTTGTTAAATATCTGACGGACAGACCATCTAATTATTTCTTGTTTTATTATTTTGAGAAAGGGGCTGGTAACAATAAGACTTTCTTCTTCCTGCCCCTTTTCGATCATGGAATGGAACATGTGGCAGAATTTGGAGTTGTACAGCATGTGAACTTTTGTTTTCATGATACCGAAAAAAATGCTAAAGAATAAAAAATGTTTGGGGGGCTTCGGGGTCCTGATACTGGCTCATGTTACATTACTAGAAGGAAGTTATGGAAAGTAGCATTTAAACATTGATATAGCCATGTAAAATGGATCCTTACTTCACCCTTTGACTTCCAAAATAAGAAATACATTTGCAACAAATTATTTGTTGGTAAAATATTGTTCCTTCTTCATTTAGCAACATTTCAGGTTTTATTTTTCAGATTACCCAACTGGGAAGCAGATATGCGGGTCAACCTGCTGGTTGGCTTGCCTTTGAGGGTTATCCTGTGCATGAATGGATTTATTTCATTTCTGCAACATTTTTTTTGTTTTTTCGTATGAAAATATCACAGAAAGCAAAGTGTAGATATTTAGTAGTTGACTCAGTTTTCTGAGGAATCATAGATACATTTTTATCGTCAAATTTCATTCCTTCAACTAAATTATGATTGTTAGAGGATCTGTAAATATGTGAAACAATTTTTTTCTTACTCCAATGTATGCTCCTACTTTTAGATTTCTCAGGAGCTATGCAGCAACGATTCACTTCTGATTTTTTCTAGTTTTCGATAATTATATTCATGTACAGCCACGCCACCTAGTGGATATATATTGGTGTTACAAACACTATACAGAGAGGTGAATATGGAAAAACAGACAAAAATGGGCTTTTAGAGTTTAAAATACAGTGGCGGCAAAAAGTCAACCACACGGTTACAATGCCAGTCAACGGGTTAATAAAGGTCAATAAAACTCCATCATGATTTGTTCGTCCTGTCTTTCAGGTGAGCCCCTCCTTCTCCATCAGTACTTCAGCCATTAAGAGGGGAGAAGACAAAAAGCCGAGCAGACATCACAAGTAGCCCATCTGAAACCTGGTAAGACCAATTCATCAACGATTACAGGTTGATCATTCAGCTTAATTGTCAGGAAAATTCTGGTCTGTTTCCTCAGCCTTTTCCAATAACTGAGGCTAAAGCTAGTATAAATAACACTGGATGGAGACTTGGCCTGTTCGAGTAAGACTGCAGATTTAGAGCAGCGGACAACTTGATTCAGCGAATCAACTCCCCTTGCGCTCTGCAGCAGGGCGACAGTATTTACCCATCAGCTAATGGCCCACAGGTCAGGGGTGACACACTCTCACGTCTCACTGTGCCCTTTCTCCCCGACCTCATCTCATCGCCGTTCGGGTAATGCTAGACGATCCCACCAGCATTAACTACTCACACAAATATCCCTCTCTCTATGCACACACACATCCACACACTCTGAGTTGTATGCTCACAAACGGTGGACACACATTCTGCCGCACGCCCACGGGTTCTCGGTGTATGAAACATTCATGCACACGCCTTCGTACGCGCACACACGCAGACACCCGATGTGTCCCCTTCATATATGCATGATAGGGAGATAAAGCTGAAAGGTCAATTCCATTAGACGATCGCCTTTTAATGTCACAGTGCCTGGAAAGAGCAACCGCGACCTCCCCGTCTCTGCAGCACATCACAGCCAGATCACACGGCAGCAGCCCGTCCCACCGGCCCGGGACGACCCACTCTCTGGTACCTGCACGGAAAGATGATCTAAAATATTCTGGGCTAAGATGGTTCCTATTTAGGAATCCATCCCTTCTCCCATTTTTTTATCATTCCATTCTTCAATGATTGGTTAGTTACAGATAGATTATCACCAACCTATTATTCCATCCATCCATCCATCCATCCTCTACCCATCCTTCCTTCCCATCTTATCCAATTATCTACCCCTCCTTCCCCTCTTCCTTATGCCCCAGTCACACCTTCCTGTTTCTCAAGGCGATTGTGCACGATTGTCATAATCCTGATGAAACGTGCTTTGGTCGTGGTGCATGCACTACTTGATCTGGATCAGTGATGTATAGTCGTGGATGAACGCCGGGGAACGGGGAAGGGTCCTCATTGTTCTGAACTGTTCAAAACTGTTGTGGAGAATCACCGCTCTCAGTATAGCGGGGTGGAAGCCTAATGCAGTCCTAAGGCGAACGGTATTAGCGTGGCACGTATGGGGCTCAATCCAGAAAGCTTTCTGAGGACGGTAGACAAGGACGTATCCGATTGTGCCCCGACTGTAATGATAATGCCTGTGTTCGTGACTTGTATTTATAGACCCTCGGGATGCGTCATGTGATCCTTTCTGAACATTGTTCTTACATATCTCGTAGGGGAATTGAACGCGACAAAAACACAAGCGATGGTGCTCGAACGGGGCTGACATCGTGTAGTATAATATTGAGCATCAGTAGTATAATACATAGATACAAATATATATATATACAGATCTTTTTTACTTCTTTTAACCTTCTAAAAAATTGCCAATTCATCCCTCTATCTATCCATCTATTTCATCATTCATCCATCACTCAAGAGTTACTTAAGTTTGTCTTCCAAAGCTGTCTCCTTCCATCCGTCCATCAAAACCAATTTTTTTGTTATTCTACTTTAAACAGCCTAATCCTCCCCTGCCCTTCCATATTTCTTCCATTATTTCCCCCTATCTTACCCCCTTTCCCTTTCTTACTTCCTTCCTTTCCCTTTTCCTGCTATTCTGCCTTCTTTCATACCTTTAGTTCAACCTAGCCATTCTTTCTTTCTTTCCTCCTTCCCTTCTACCTAGATATCCTTATATCATTTTATTGATCTTCTTCCTTCCTTTCTTTCTTTCTTTCTTTCTTTCTTTCTTTCTTTCTGCAGCTCGATTATCCCAGTCTTTGACTTTTGTTTAATCCAGGACTGGATCCATTTACTTGGATTTATATTGTCTTTGTAGTATACCACTGCAAAATGTTACATACAGTAAATAGAGCTATTTAAAAATGGTCAATGATGCTTTTTGCAGGTTAAAAGTTTTTATTTTTTTAAGATCTTAAAAGGGTTGCTGGATCTTCCACACTTTTGCACGAGGCCCCATGAACACCTGACACTCAAGTCCACATGCTTGGTCCGTGTTCTTGTGCCATCGTAGATGTTGCCTGTTTTAATACCTTTCCCTGGCAGACTGTGTGTTGTTGTAGATGGTTGGCATGCCCCCTGATTGGCTGATGTCAGGCTGAATATTCTCAGGCTAATCCCTCTCAAACACAGAACAATACACAACGTTAGACACACCCACCTGCACACTGACAGACAGACAGACAGATCCAAATTCAAACCACACACACAAACACAGGTGTTTCCTCTGTATGCCCGCCACATTGTCTGAATGTTAATTACATGCAGAAGGCATCTGGACCCGTCCATTGCTAATCCTCTTTTAATTATATGTGTCCTCACAATGACACAAGGTTTACAATGGTGATTACAGCCGTATTAGACATAGTGGGAAATAGGTGGGGGGGGGGGGGGTGCTGAGGGAAATGGCAATCATCATAAAGTAAATACAGTGTGTGTTTGTCCATGTGATGATGTGATGGTGGCGAGGGGTTTGTTTGTGTGGACGGGTGTTTGCTTTATCTGTGATTTCATTTATCTATTTTACTCGAACATCGCGGTATATCAATGTTTATTCAAAGTCTTTATCTGTTTGGAGAGTTGAGATTAGCACCTTTAGCTTTTCAACAACAGAGTGGAAATGATACAACTATAAGTGGTTTTAAAGAGAATACAAACAGTTGGAATAAGCCACTTTTAAAGGGATAGTTCAGTATTTTTTAAGTTGGGTTGTGTGAGATTCTTGGCAGACGTCAGTGAAGTGGCATAAAGAGCTCCCAGCAGCGCTAAACCTTTAAGAACGATGAACTGAGTTGACCAGTAAGGTGGAAACACACTGTGGAGTGCAGTTTTTGTCTGAAAGACTACGTGCGGCGCGGTCAGCTGAAGTGCAGTGGGCATGCAGCGTCAGTGATGGGTACTTGGATGGCAAAGACAAAATTCGCCATAACGATGAGTAAATATTTGAAAAGGAAATGCTAAAATGGAGCAGGCCTTGAACAAAATAACACTTCAAACTTCTCTACAGGATGGACATTTTCACTTCACTCTCAACATGTTTTTCCAAAGGTTTTTTTTTTTTGCAATGGTTCACAGTCTGCCGCAGTAGCGCCTACCTGCTATAGTATTTGATTAGCCCGTAACGAACGTGATTGACGTAACGATCGTCCAATCACCTGCCGGATATGTTATGAAAGGTTCTGCCCATTCCCAAACCCTTTCTCTTGGCCCTTTTCTGGATGGACAAGTGAAACATATTGAACAGTCCATCTGGTATGGTTGATCTACTTTTCATGTTTATCTAAATCAAAATGAGAGGATAAATTGACATTTTGTGATTCTTTTTTAAACACAGCATTAGGACACCTGTTTGTCTTTTAAAAATGTTCTTTAATGAAACTAACACAGATGCTGAGAGCCATCAAATGTTGTCCTGGGAGGGGAAACATTGCACTATTGTTTTCTCCATTCATCACTTATTCTGTGGCCAACAAAACATTACACTGAATTTTATGTCCCTCACAGTTGGAGTACAAGACCTTTCAGATAGCATTTATGGGTCATCTAAGTTTGTTTTTGAATTTCCTGCAGTTCAGTGCCATTGGCGACTATAAATGCCAAGTATTACCCTTGACTGGTCTGTTTCTAGCTCCTTGGAAACTAAGTGAAGATATTAATGCAACATTTCCAATCACACTGTTACGACAGTTTTAGTTTGGACACATCAGAGATTGTTCTGACATCAGATCATTGAAGGTATTTATTTCTTTGCTGCTGCATTCTGTGCAGGTGAATGCAGCAGCATCAGTCCGTGACCCTCCTGCTGTGCCAAACAAACAACATGTGAAGTCTAGCCGCCCCATCATTAACAAACATACAATCTCCCTGCCACAAGTCTGACTTTTCTTTGTCCTTCTTCTGGTTGTCATCATATTTCACGGCTGGAGAGCTTTGATCCTCCAGCTCATTTTGGCATTTTCATTCAAGAGCTTTGCATTGACTGTTTGTTTGATAGCGGAGGAGGCTGATTCACGTCCACACTTCAAAGTAACACAGTGTATGCCAGTGCACACGGTTTTTGTACATCTGCATTATTTCAGTCCAGCACTAATTTTGTTTTTGCGGCATGTATACTTGAATGATTTTGAAAATGAAATGATGTCCTTCCTCTGCAGTATCTTCTTCACCCTAAATATATATATATATATATATATATATGTATTTTTTTATTCATCTCAAACTTAAAAACGAAAATAATAATAATAATAATAACAATCAAACAATTGAGTCAAGACAACATAATACATATGTACGCTGGACATCTGTATATGTCCAACTACTAAACTTATACATGTGAATACATACACATATATGTCACCCAATACCCTGTTTGAGAAGGGACAGAATGAAGCTAAGAGCTCATGTAGTCCTGCCCCTTCCTTACAAATCAGTTCCATTACAGAAACAAAAACATAATAATAATAATAATATTAACGTATATATTAAATATATATCTATACAGATCTACACACATCATACACATATTCTATATAGTATATACACATCTTTACATATCAACTGTAATGTTTGCATAAATACTTATTTAAATGCACACTCTTGTATTTGTAATTATACATCTCCTAATTAAGTTTATACAAACAATAAGCTTCTCCACAAAATATCTGTTCTAAACTATAGTTTTATGTTATTTACTATAATTAATTGCATATGGTAGTATTGAAAATGATTCATGTGTTAGTTTATTGACCCTTTAACCCTGCACAAGAACTCAAAGCTTGTTATCGTGAAAGGACTCCACTGTTTTTTTGGCCTTCTCTGAATGCTGCTACTTAACTTGGTAATTTTTTTCTTCATGTATGATACAATTGCTGTTTTGTCCATTATTAGCTGCTATGAGCTATGGTTACCAAATGACGATGCTGTTGATATATTTGTCAACTTATAATGCTGCTATTGCTTTTAGTCAGCTTTTAATGCACCTCTTTGGTGACTTTTAATGCTGCTGTTTGCATTGGTTTTCTTATAATGTTGCTACTGGTTTTGGTCACCTTGGTCTACAAGGATTCAATAGAAATCTGACATATTTTCATGATAAAATTGCAATTTTGGTTTTTAAAATCACATTCATTGAACTCTTAATGGAGCATTACTGAATCTTTTAGGCAAAAATGTTTGCTAAAGTTCTTTATAAGCCAGTTAATATTCTGTTTCTTGCATTGAAGTGACTGAATTGGCTTTGAAACAAGCTTTAGGTCATTGAATATAGCATTACGATGTGCCTTTGGGTTTTGATCTAACCATATGTAGTCAATTATAAATTCTGATGAAACTAAAACGCTAATTTAGTCTTTTTTGCAAGTTTTTAGTTATAATGTGGGTCCACAGTTTTTGAGAAATTGGTCTTTTAGCACTGAGATTCAAACTGAGGCCCTCTTAATGACCAAAGTTGCCCATTCCCGATAGATTGTGGTAGAAGCCCTTTTGTTCTCTAACATGTATCTAAAGTCACATTTTTTATAGGGTAGAATAGAGTTGATATGTATAGTGTCTTTGGCCTGTCCATTATATTTTATGTAGTTGTGTCTTTTTGTTTGTTTTTGCATCATCTTATGCCAGAGCTACCAGGTCTGCTGCAGCCATTTTTAATTTTTTATAAATGATTGTGACTGCACGCTGCTCTTTGCCACATAATTTGAAAAAACACAATGTCACTAAAAAAGCACTCAGACCTCCGCCAAGCTGCTCAGTTCCAGCAGTGGCTTTTCCACAACCCCTGTAAATGATACAACTCTGGATCACCAGATCCAGAATAGAGCCAGAATCCGGACCAAACTCAGCACATACAAGGAGGCTGTTATCCTGTGTGAGAAAGTTTTGGGGACATCACTTAATATTCTGATATTATATGAATTACTCGCCAATGGGATTTCCTCTTATAAAGTTCAATGTTTTTTTGTGACGTCAGTTTTGATCAGATCCAGATGAATTTCACCTTGATGATAGAGACATGGACCCCATATAATCCTGTAAAATTGGAAGCAAATCTGTTAAAAAATGGCAACGATATGATTTTTTAGAATTCAACACAATGTTAACTTATGAGATTTTTTTTAATTTTGGGATTTTTTGCATCTAGACAAATATGAGTGTCACCACCAAAATTTAACAGCGTCTTCCTTGGACCAAACCACACCTCTGGTTAAATTTTCATGTAAATCCATCCAGTAGTTTTTTGTCATCTTACTAACAAACAAACATACAGAGGCAAAAACACTCCTTGGCGAAGTTAATGATGTAATAACAGTAAAACAAAATGATGTGATCATCCTCTCTCAGCTCCAAAACGCTCTGCTAAATGCTCTCCTTGTTGTGAGACAGTGCTGAGGCCTGAACCAAATCCCCCTGCATCATCAGATCAGATCAGAAGTGGAAACACAGACGGCCTGACGTGATTTGTATTAAAGGCGAGCTAAGATATCGGTCTGTAACCCTGCTCTGACACTCTTCGTGTGCGTGCTTGAGAGCCATGTGATCTCACTGTTTCCCTGCGTGAGAAGAGAGACAGCAGAGGCATACTGAGTCAGTGTTCAACCATGCAGCCTTCTGCAAGACACACATACCAGCATTTAAACACACACACCACGCTAAAGGAGACTATTGTCCTGTGGTGGGATACAGACGGAGCAGCCGGGGGCAATCTGCACAAATATCTGCAGCGGAGCGAGACTCAGCACACGTAAACACGCCGCAACAATCCCTCCATTGCTGTAAGTTTATCTACAAACTGCAACCCGTCCCGTCTTACAAATCCTTTATGTGCTTTCCACTTGTGGTCGAGTGATTAATGAGCACCGCTGACGAAGATAGCTAGAGGTCAAAGGTCAGCTCAGCCCAGGTCCTGAGGTCGCTCCGGCTTGTGGGGCGCCACTGTCCTTCTCACTGTAGAAAAAAAAAAAAAACAGTGAAGCTCATGCATACAACATGAAGGCCCTGCCATGACAGGATGGAGGGGAAACAAAAGGGCGAGATTTCATCTAAGAGAGAGTGAGAGGAAGGGAAGAAGGATGGAGGAGGGATAAAGAGGGTCCTGTGAGGGCCAACAAAGACAGGCTTTATAGCGGTGAGGGTCAAATGGGCGTTTTATTCATGGTTTCCCCCTACACACTGAGAGACGCTCCCTTAGGACCCTTTAAAGCCGAGGAGGTGTGCTTGTGTGTTCCAACAGTTTCTTCCTCAGGCTAAAGCACACACCTGAGAGGAATGCTGGTCTCCAAGTGTCCACGTGGTCCTGCACACAGAAGGTCCAGAACAGTGATCACCAACTGGTGACCCAGGGGCCACATCAGGCCCCCCAAAGCTTTCCATCCGGCCCCCTGACTGTTATATAACAGAGGAGGATTAGGGCCAATGCAAATACATTTAGTTAAAGATTAAGCTTTGTTAATGACTAAGACAAAGGCAGAAATCTCAGATAAAAAAAAAAGTCAGAATTCTGAAAAATTTCATTTTTTAGATTAAAATCACAATTCTGAAAAAAAAAAATCTCTCAGAAGATTCTCTATCTCAGAATTCTGACTTTTTTTTTTCTCTGAAAATGACTTTAATCTCAGATTTCCCAGACTTAAAAATAAGATCAACATCAAAACATTTTTTTTCTGTGGCACTGATCCTGGTGTAGTCTGTTTTTTTCTGATTTATGCACTGTCCACTGAAAACAGCTCAGACCCACATATGGGCCTCCACCCACAGGCTGAGAACCACAGCACTAGTAGATTGTATTTGAAGGTTGATCCTTCAAAGATTGTTCTTATATCATGGAGAATAAGTGATCCAGGACCCCTCAGGATGAGTTTATCATTTAGAAAACAGTGAGTGAGTGAAAACAAGAGCTGGACTGATGAAGAATGTAGAGTTTTGATTCATCAAAGGCTGACTCGTCATTTTTTAAGTCTTTGTGTTCACTTAAACCGGGCACATGAGCTATCAAGACACCGTTTGAATGATAAAATCACCCAAAGTGGCTGATGATCCCTCACTGTCCCTGCGATGCGCGTCTATCTGCGTTTTTACGCGCACCGGCAGGCGGAGGAGCGCGCGCGCAAAGACGCTGAGCGGGGATTTAGATCAAATGTTCGCATGAACATCACATGAACATCGGATGAAAATCTCTCTTCTTCTTCAGCTTTTCCTTCCTTTCTCTGCTCTGTATGAAAGCGTTAGTTAAATCAGTGAATGTTTCATTCATGTTCTGCGCTGTTTAACTGAAGGCAGCGTTTGTTTTGTTGATTGGTTTTACGTGAATAATCAGACTCTGTGCAGGAGAGAGAGGATGGCTTGCGTAGCATGCAGCGTAAATAGTCAGACGACGGGTCGGAGAAGGGTCAGAGGAGAGGAGAAATGCATTTTGTATTTTAATGAATGTGATGAAACAATAGTGACGCATTAGACTCTAAAATTGCACAAATTAGAGTAAGCTTTTTTATTTGATAAAAAAGAATGCCTGTTAAATGCCCTTTTGATTAAAATAAAAATCAAATAATGTTTTTTTTTCTTTAAATCTGCTCTTGAATTTATGGGTGGGGATCCTGTTGGCACGGCGGGGGTGTCCGTTGCGACGGCGGTGCGCCGACCCAAATGAACTATAGAGGAAACACTGAGAATTATTTGTGCAAGTTAATGCCCTGTTTAAATGTTCTAGAGTCAAGTAGTGCCTGTATTACATACACTGATCATCACTGTAACGGACGTGGATGTGTTGTAGGAACGTTTGTGTGTAGCTACTCTGTCGTGTGTGGGACAATAATAGGTGACGGACCGAGTGTACTATGAATGAAGCATCAATGAAGTGAATCTAAAAGGTAAGAGCTCCGTATGTGTCCTGCAGAGCATGTGAGCAGAGTGGAGCAGTGAGATTTCCCGCTCCTCGCTCACACAGCTGTTCTCGCACCCCGCTCCGCCGCTCAGAGCGGATGCGCACCGCTCCGCTTATTACCGCTCTGACGCTCACTCAAATTTCTACCCGCTCCACTCAAATCACTCACCACTCACTCTACGAAAATACGGAAGCGCATTGCATTCACTGGATAAAAAAAATAGACGATTGCAGGTGACCTGCACTGAGGTCTGAGAGCTTTTGCGCTGTCCGCGGTGCTGATCTGAGTTGTCAACATCCAGTTTCTGACAGAAAACAGTGTGGGTGGCTGAACAATTAATTACACGCAGATGCACTCTGTGTGAGACATGCTTCAGACACTTGGTGTGAGCGGTACCGGAGCGAAATTGGAGCAGGATGGAGCAACAGATGAGGTGCCGCCCCAGCTTTTTTGAAAAAAACGCTCCGCTCCACTCACATGCTCTGGTCTCCTGTCTGGCTCTTCATATAATGCCTGAGCATAGCATGTAACAATCACAGTGCGTGTGTGCTGCCAGCCTGTCAGTGCTTCTTGCTTACATGAAAAAATACGGAGCCTTTCCAAACCTGATCGAGAGCACGGCACGCACACAGACTGCTCTGATCATGCTAGAATGATATGATATCCACGTGAAAGAAAAACATATGCTACAATTTTTCCGAGTCATGTTGTCTCAAGTTAAGTCGAGTCTGGAGTCATAGTCTCCCGAGTCCAAGTCGAGTCCCGAGTCTTTACCAGGTGAGTCCGAGTCGAGTCGCAAGTTGTCAAATTCAAACTCGAGTCCGAGTCCCTATGACTGGAGTCCAATTGTTTGCAATTTCCCCCCACTTTTTAAATTTGTGGTAGTATATTGTTTGTTGTTACTTTTGAATTTTTTTCCTTAAATTTTGATTTATCTTTGTATTATATTTACATATTTTTTGTTCAATATGATTCCTTAATTGTTATGTTTCAAATTTTCATTGTTTTTTATAATGATGTTTTTGTTGTTGTTGTTTTAATTCAGTAGTGTTGTTTTTTGATTTGTTGAGGGTTTTTTTCTAGTTTATCATCTTGCCCAGCACTTCAGGGCCTCCATATCTCTCCTCATTTTATGGCCTTAAGCTCCTGATTATCTCAGCACTCTGCTGGAGCGGTGAAGTTCTCCTCGTCGTCCTCGTGGCTCGTGCTCGCAGCGTTGTTCTGTACGGCGAGCAGCAGATGTTGGTCTGAGCGCTCTGCCAGCATTGGGGACATTCCTCAGCGGCTCTCGTTGGCAACGAGCTGACTACATGTTCTCCAGCAGAGCCAGCAGCAAGTCCGTATTTCACTGGACACGTAGCAATGCAGGAAATTGCAGAAATCCTTTTTTTGTCCTCTGGCACGTGTGCAGCAGAACAGGGAAGAGGCCGGGAGTGGGCGGACGGCAGAAGTGTGGAGTTCTGCTGACTGAGGGCTGGAGCGTGTGGAGGACACATGACTCGTGATACAGGCGGAAATACAGAGACAACTCGAAGAGGTTTAAAGCCACAATCATTTATTTTTTTGCAAATAAATGAAATGACTAACAAGATAAACTGTTACATTCCGTGCTGGCACACTTGGCCACCTGTGCTATAAACATAATTGTAAATACCACATATTTGACTCATGATCCATGTTACGATGGTTCAACCCATCCTGCACCACAAAGAGTAATTTGTTGTTAATGTGTTTTCGTTTACAGCAAACAATCACGACTATCTTACAAGAAATGGGCCCACAAGGTAGGGGGTGACCACCAGTGTTGCCAAATCTGCTTGTTTTAAGCGACTTTGGGCTTGTTTTTTAACGTGTAGTTGCTTATTTGGGGTTTTCTGTTTGTGAGAATCCCCCCTGATCATCTCCCAGCTCCCCATAATAAAGCAAAACACCAGTACAGTAGGCCAGAGCCATAGTTGCCAGGTCTGCTTTTAATAAGCGACTTTGGCCTTGTTCTTCTCTAAAGTTGCTTGCAAATCTCATGAGTCATAAGTTGTGTGTTTTGTTTTTTTTGGCTTGTTTTTTAACGTGTAGTTGCTTATTTGTGCTTTTCTGTCTGTGAGAATCCCCCCGATCCAGAGCCATAGTAGCCAGGTCCGCTTATTATAAGCGACATTGGGCTTCTTTTTTTGAGAAGTTGCTTGTAAATATTGGCAGTTGCGGGTTGCCTATTTTTGGGCTTGCTCCAAAACTGCAGTTGCTTATTTTGGCTTGTTGTGCCCCAAACCCAGGAGGGATCTGATGCTCACTCTACTATCAATATAAACTCAATTCAGAAGTTACACAAATTATTTTGTCCCACTCTAAACACAAATATAAATTTTACTGTAAAAATGATGTTTCCACCAAAAAGAAATCCTTATAGCCAGAATTAAATTTATTTCTAATGTAGCTATTACTGTTTTTCCCATAACAAAGCTGTAGAGGATCAATTAAAACTTGAATAAAAGCCTAAATGTTTCTGTTTGGTTACAAAAATCAAGGTTAGACAGACTGTTTAGTGATAACAGAGTTATAAATAACAGTAGCCCCTCCCTTCACTTCTGTATAAAGAAAAGGATGTTCCACCTCCAACCAAAAGGGTGTTAAAGAAGTAAATTAAGAGCCAAATAAGAAAAAGGTCCCTGTGATATGAAATGTTATGAAGATGAAAATTAAAACTCACTTTATGTAGCCTTCTCTGTAGGAAAAAAAAAAGAAAAAAAAAGGAATATATCGCATTTAAAAAAATACTTGTTTTGGGCTTGTTTTTATTGACCTGGTTGCTTGTTTCAGTAGAAAAATCTGGCAACACTGGCGACCACTCAGGACTCTACACATCAGCTGCTCAACAACTTGTTTGGATCCACAGAAATTGTTGAGCTCATTGATTAAGAGAGGATTTATCCATTTTTAAAGCTGAGTCTCAGCTAGCTTTCACACCTAGGTCAGTTCAACTCTGTGACCCTGAGGATCATCATTAGCTTTACCAAAATGGGTATATTTTGCAGACATACGTCCAAAAATTCATCAATGGATTTAATGAAAATTTCAGGGAGTGTTGGGCATAAGCACAAAGAAGAAGTGATCAGATTTTCAGATTCAGAATTGGTATTTATTGCCAAGAACATTTGCACATACAAGGAATTTGGCTTGGTAAATTGTTCCAAAAACAATCAACATTCAGTAAGAAAAAGAATAAAAAATAAGAGTCTGGAGGAATAAAATAAAGTATAAAAATAGGATAACAGTACAAATGTGATATGGTGGTGATCCAAATCCAGATGTGGATCCAAGAATTTTTTTTTAATCATCTATCATTGAGAGGTTGGGCAGTTTCCACATTTTCTCTAACTACTTTGTAAGTTCTCAAATGATTTTGTGACATTTTCAGGGAATATTGGGAAAGGCACAAGGGAGAAGTGATAAGATACTGGCTGTGATCTGAATCCAGAAATGGATCCAGGAGTTTTTGAACAGTGCGAGAAAGGGCACTTCATTTTTAACAGTAGCTCACCCAACATGCCTTGGAAGTTTTGTTTCGGACTTAGGATTTAGGATTTAGGATTTATTTACTTTTTTTAAAAAATGGGACAATATGCATTATTGTACATTTATACATAAATGCATGGGATTATAGCCAAGTGGCTAATTTCCATCCCAGTCCCATTAGCAGGTTGGTGTCAACACATAAAACCAAAACAAACATCAATAATAGGAATAAAACACAGAGCATGTTAAAAGACAAGCAACAATAAAGATGACGTACAGTCCAAAAATGAAAACAGGCTGAGAGTTGGGGGACCATGGGAATGATACATGCTGAATTATAAAGTGCTGGAGTGCTAACTGAAGTACCATTGTGCTTAAGTGCCAAATGCTAAAGTGCACAGTGCTAGCTGCCTAGGAGCTCAGCTCCCCATTTTATTGCACATTGCCCAATATTGCACAAGGATATAAAGTGCATGCTGCATTGCACATTACCCTGCTGCCCAGGATTATAGAGCTAGCCCGCCACTGCTGATAGCCAGTTGATTTCTTCTAAGCTTCCATTGGCTAATGCACTCAGACTGCCTTGTTTAAGCTGGTCTAGCCTTCCTACCCTTTGCTGCTCCCTCTGCAAGCTGCTTTGCAACCCTCCTCCACTCCTCTGCTTACTCTGAGGGATTTTTATCTGCTTCTTGCTTTTCTTGTAGGTGAAAGGAATGGAAGGCAGGAATGTGTGCTGTTCCTACAATAAAACTAATACAAACTGCTGATAAAACTTAACATAAATAATTGCAAATAAGATAAATATAAGAGACTGCTTTTGTGTCTTTTTTTGAAGAAGTGGTTTCGACAGAATTTGGTTTAAAGGTTGACCCACCAAGACTTTGATTCTAAGTTAACGCAGACTTGTTTTTTGGGGTTTTTTTTGCTTTTTTTGATAGTTGGATTGAAATCAGGTTTCTTATCAAAGCAAAAAACTCTCCCACGTTGCTGTGGGAGTTTGTTTTCCTCCCTGAAGACGTATCATCCAGACTCGGACCAAGTTCAGCACAAGTTCAAGATTTGCACCTAAACTAAAAGTGCATGTTAAAAAACATAAGATAAGGAATTTCACAAACAAACTACAAAGATTTTCCGTCTCCATATTTCAAAAGCTGTATACATAGAGTGTGTTTGAACATTGTGTCTACAGTAATTTACCTCTGCGAGTGTCTGTGTGTTTTCAGGCTCTGTGCAGGTTGTTGCATCAGCGTCAATTCAATAATAAAAACGTTTCCAGGGATTTCTGCTCGGCAGTGGGGGGTTGTCAGTCCTGCCATGTTCCCCGCCTCACCTTAGCTCACCCCGCCTCACCCTGCCCGGAGGAGCTGCTAACCCACCTTGAAGGAATTTCATTAGTCCAGGCTTCACTGGAGATTTAGTATCAAATGATGGGCTGGATGTGGCTGCTGATGGGTTTCAGTTTTGCTGTCAGTCGAAAGTTATTCTGGATTTGTGTTGATATAACAAACTAAAAATAGATTGTTGATGACATTTTTTTATTAAAAATGAGGGCATGACTGAAAATTTGTGCTCTGCTAGATAGATAGATAGATAGATAGATAGATAGATACTTTATTGATCCCAGGCTGGGAAATTGTGGTATTACAGCCCCTGGTTTCAGAGGAAGTAATAACATATGCACTAAGAAGAGACTAAGAATCTTAACAAAGTATAATATACAATATTTAACCAAAAACCATAAATGAAGTAAATAAGGTAATATTTTATTTTATTTTATTTATTGTTTATTTGATGTGGACAAACCAGATGCATTGTTTGAGTGTTTTAGCACAGGTGCTAATTCGCTTGTCCACAGGAGGCATTTGAGGTGATTAAATAAAAAAAGTAATAAGAGAAGAGAGCGAAGAAGAAATACAGTGTACAATAACATCACAACAATAAAAAAGAAGCTGTTTTTCCAGTTTAGAGAAGTGTGAATTATTATAGACGTGTGAAAAATAATAAATCGTTAAAACAGTAATAAAAAAATAAAAAATAAAGTAAAAATAAATAAAAAACTTAAATAGTAAAACCATTCAAAGTAAAAATAGTAAAACTTAAACAGTTATGTGTGCATTTGGGAAAAGTAGCATGACAATAAGAGCTTAATCAGGAGCAATATTAAAATGAACCTTAAAAAGTTCAGTTTCATGTATTTATTTATGACACACACACACAATCACTAATGTTCAACCAACCTCTTGCTATTCATATACAGTAGCCCAGATCCATGTGTATTCTCTCTCTTTTAAGATGCTTTGCTTTATTTGTAAAGCACTTTTCATACAAAATCTTGTAGCGCAAAGTCCTTTCCATAAAAAAGAAATAAAAAATGAGGAAAAAAAATAAAAAGAAGATTAAACACAATTAAAATACAAGACCCTACCCACCCTTACTATCCACATACAGCACACACGCTCACTTACGCACACACAAAGACATTCAGAGGAGATTCTAGAGGACTGAGAAAACACTGTCTTCGATTAAACATGAGGAAACACAGGAGCTCAGACTGAAATGACATAATGATAAAAAAAAATGATACAAAATGAGATTAAAAAAAACGATAAAAATACTCCTAACGTGGCTATAAGATTAGTCACTCTTTAATTTATTCAGTTCAGTGAGATGATTATTGTGCTTATAAAACTTTACAGGATATTATTATTTTTCTGACCTTTAGAGCCCACTTTAAATTCCACACTCTCAAAGTTTTGGAAAAGTTGTCAATGTACGGGGAGAAGTTATTTTACCTGACAGCAGCTCCGGCAGTGAAAAATCCACCCCCACACTGGCTAATGTGCACACCAACAGTCGACCACATTTTCAACTGTTTAAGCACACAGCACGTACTTCTCTCACCACTTAAAATTCTCATATAAAGAAGTGCAGAAATCTATGAAAAAGCAAGAGAACAGCAGACATTCCTCATCAAAATCAGCCTGGGGGCGGCGCCGTCTCACCCTTGACCCTGTCAGAGTGTCTCGAACTTTGCAACACCCTCCAGCTGAGAGCACGAGGAAGAGGAGGAGGGTGCATGAAGGATGTTTACTGCGCTGGAGTGTATCTGCCGTCTGTCTCCACCATCTCCCTCCATTCTTCACCCCTCGTATCAGCCCCAAACCCCGACTGTTCTGAATTCGATCCCGGCTCCCAAACATCTGTCACCGCCTTATCTGCGGATAATGGAAAGATTTAGTGGCATTCAGAATTTTATAGAGTCGACTCCCCTCCGCTTTACTCCGTCTCTCATACATCATCCCCAGTCAACGCCCACACGACATACATACCTCTCAGAGAGGAGCGTGAATACATACATACATGCATCAACATGCATACCATCCCCCCTTTAAATCCCCCGCTCCCCCCGGAGCCTGTCATACACGTTGGATTCTTTACTCTCCAAAGATCGAGGGCTGTTTGCTTGGTCGCTTGGTTGGTTGTTGTCAGAAATCCTTCTTTCTCCCTTGGCTCCTTTCCTTTCCTTGAATTTCTACTTGTTTCTTTTCCTTCCTATTTCCTTCACTTCACTTTCCTTTCATTTGATCTCCTTCACTACCATTTCCTTGCTTCCTTTCATTTTTATCCTTCACATCCTTTTCCTTCCAAATTCATTCCTTTTCTGTTCATTTCCTGTCCTTGTTTTAACTTTCTTCTTTTCCTTTTCATCAGTTGCCTTTCTGTTATCTTTCCTTTTCTTCCTTTTCATTTTTTACCTTTCCTTTAATTTCCCAATAATTCATTTCTTCCTTTCAAGTCATCTTTGGCACTTTGCCTTTCCTTCCCCTTTTGCTCCCCTTGTTTTGAATCTTTGGGTCTTTTCCTTGTCTTTAATTTGGCTCACCTGCCGTACATTTCCTGTCCCTTCCTTTCTCTTTATTCTTATTCGTATCCCTGTCTTCTCTTACTTCCTTTTTCCTTCCTGTTTTCCTTTGCTTTATTGTATTTCCTTCATTGCCCTTTTCTTCCTACTTTATAATTTTCTTTTCCTTTTCTTTAATTTCTAATCCTGTACTTTCCCTTCCCTTCCTCTTCCAGTAATACCTTTGATATCTTCCTATTCCCTCCTTTTTGTTCCCTTCCTTTCCTTCTACTTCCTTTCCTAACTAATCTATTTCCTTTTAACTTCCTTTTCTGTTCTTTCCTCTGATCTTTCTTTCCCCTTTCTTTCTGTTTCCATCCTTCCTTCTACTTGTGTCCCTTCCTTCTTTTTCTACCTAATTTCCTTGTCATTCCTCCGCTCAGCTTTTTATCTTCATAGGTTATTTTCTTCACTAACCTTCCCTTTCTTTCTCTTGATCTCCCTTCCTTTCTTACCCTTTTATTTCCTTATTAAAAATGTAACTTTCCTACTTTCCCCTTCCCGTCACATCTTTTTCAATGTTTCTTCCATTCCTCTTGCTCTATTTTTTAACCTTTCCTATCCCTATGTTTTATTTATATCCCTTTATTTCTTATTAATTTGTTGTGAATTGGCGCTAGACAAATAAAGATTGATTGATTGATTGATTGATTATTACTTCCCCTTTGATGAATTTCATACTTTTCTTTCCTATCCCTTCACGTCTTCCCTTTCTCTTTTCTCTCTTCACTTCCCTTTGCTTCCTTTCCATTCTTCCCTGTCTTTTTTTCCCTACCTTAACTCTCATTTCCTCTCCTTTTGAGTTTTTGCCTTCTCTTTCCTTCCCTCTTTTGCCTTTCCTTTCCCTACCTGCCACCTTTTATCTCTTCTTCATCCTCTCTTTTTATTTTATTTTCCTCTCTTTACTTCCTTCCATCTCATTCTCATCTCCCCCTTCTCTTCCTCTCCGTCTTTCCCTCCAGTTGCTTGTGCCTCCAGCTGGGCCTGGCAGGTTCCCAGGCCGCCCCGGGTTCTGCTTGACTGGCTTTCCTCCTCTGGCGTGGCACCACGGGTCCGTCATGCTGGGTGCATAAGTGTGTTTCTGTATTCTTGCATTTACCGCACACAGGATGTTCTTTCACTCTTTCACTGCGCTGTTATTATGCAACAGATCAAATAACAATAATCACCTGTAACTAATTTCATTTACATTAATTACTGTTATGCTACAGTTATTTATCAAGGGTGTGTGTTTCATTTCCAAAGCTTTAATTAATGAGTATAAAATCTGGCAGCTAAAAAAGCAGAAGGATTATGGGAACTGCGGAGTCATTCCAACAGGTAAAGCACCTGTTACATAACACCGGTACAGAAGACGCAGCCTGTTTTATTAGTTTTAGGAGGAAAAAGAGGTTAAAGCTAGGGTCCATCCATTATCTATACTGCTTATCCATTTTGGGGGTCATGGGGGGCTGGAGCCTATCCGAGCTGACACCCTGAACCAGGTGCCAGTCAGCTTGTGCTCAAAATATTGATATGGCAAAATGTCGTCATGCACTCTTTGCCGATCACTACAGATTCTACAGAATCGATACGGCCTCAAATGCTGTGACAGCTGTTGTCAATACACTTTGGGTGATGTTATCAAAGCCGAAGCCAAACTTCATGAATGAAGCACATGTTCAAAATTTTAACTTAGGTCTAAAATCTTTGAGGACCTAAATTTAAGTGTCTTGGGTTGTTGAGCAATCCTTTTCTCTTTGCAATGAAAAAACAAATTTAAAGTTGTCAGGTATTCTGATAAAGGCTTTATAATTGTACATAATTTATGCTTAATGGGATACGAATCATAAAGTAGCCTCAGTATCAGGATACATATAGTTTACCCAGCCCTAATTACTAGCCAATCACCTGGCCACATAGAGAGATGGTCAACCATTCACTCTCACACTCATACCTAAGGGCAATTTGGAGTCACCAATCAACCTAATGGGCATGTTTTTTGTCTGTGGGAGGAAGTTGGAGTGCCCGGATTTAACCTACACATACACGGGAAGAACTTGCAAACTCCACACAGCCTGACCCTAGAATCGAACCAGCAGTCTTCTTGCTGTGAGGCACGTGCACTACCTGCTGCGCCATTGTGCCGCCCTAGCATAAAGGTGTTAATTTATTTAAAAACGGATGCATTCATTCTCAAATTTCAACACTTTCATTCAATTTTGTCATTTTAGTCGCATCATTACCTCCACCAAGGAGGTTATTTTTTCGCCAGTGTCTGTCTGTCTGTTAGCAAGATTTTGCAAAAACTACTGGATGGATTTACGTGAAAGTTTTACCAGAGGTGTGGTTTGATCCAAGGAAGAAGCCAATACATTTTGGTGCTGATCCAATCCAGACTGACGTCACAAAAAACAATGAAGTTAATAAAGGCATGTTAGAGCCCGATGTGTAGCAATGACCCAAAGTGTTATAAAAAAAAATGTAATAAAACCTGAAATGGAGTAGCTGGTCGATAACATAACAAGATGCTGAGCCCAAAATGTAAGAACTTGATACATTTTTGGTCAGTTATTACATTATGGGGCAGGCAAAATATTTTTTTCTAATAGTGTAATAATTTTATTACATCATAGAGTGAGTCAGCTCAACATTTTTTTTTACATTATTGACCAATTATTGCATTTCAGGTTTTATTACATTTTTTTTATAACATTTTGGGTCATTGTTACATATTTATACGTCATTATGGGAATTGTAGTTGATTTGCAAACTGACGTCAACGTTATTCAAGCCTATATCACTACATTTCCCAGCTTCCTTTGCAATGCCGGCGGAGGAGTTCTGCTAACACGCGGCTAACAATAGCCTGATATCGACAAGACTGAGCTGCTTGGCAGAGGTCTGCGGTCTTGGAGTGCTTTTCTAGCTTTTGATATAAAACAGAAAGCAGCAGCTGGAAATTACTTAACAAACTGTCATCCTGCTTGTGAGTATAAAAAAAGGACACCACTACTCCTTTGAATGTCTCATTTTGCTTTAAACACTCACAGATTGCTGCAAAAGCATCTTAATATATATTTTCTTTAGTTATTGGTCTAGTAGATATAGACTACATGGCAAAGCTGTTGTTTTGGATTGGATTAGATTGAATGAGAGGACCTTATTGTACATGAATATTGTATGTACCATAAATATGTGCACATATTTCGTACCATTCAGCTCTTGCAGTATCCTGTGCTGCTTAGAGGCTTCAGCAGAGATTCATCTCTCCCTCTCTCTCCCCTGTGCCGCCCGGCCTCACTCGTCCCCGCCTGGAGAACCCTTAAACTCGGGTGAAGAGTACATTGTGTCCACCTGTCTCTCCTCCCACACACTCTCTGACAGCCCGGCGGCCCGGGCAGCAGTTTGTTTACTCTGATAGAGCGCTGTTATTCGCTCATTGTTCTCACCTCCTCGCTGTCCTCTTCTCTGTCAGACTCCACACAGCCGTGACAATGACGCTTGTGTAAGAGTTCATGTGCAAATGAATGCTCTTTTCCCAAGCAGAAAGGTCTTTTATTGTGCATTTATGTGAGTGTGAGAGACAGATTTTATTGGGCAGAATGCTTGTTGATGGTCAAATGAGGGAGACTCAACTGGCTGGTGTTTTTTCAGGATACGGGTATTTTAGAAACATTCATTGTGTATTTAAACTCAATATACAAAAAGCGTATTCTGGTGAATAACCCACATTTTGTGGTCAGATTTTTTTTTTTTTTTTAGCCTCTGAAAATATAAATGCTATTAGATGTTTCATTATTCCATTGAGCCTTATTGTTACATCTGTAATTCTGAATATTTTCTGACAGCTCCTGACTCTCTTTCACTGATTCCTCTTTATTGTCCTATTTTTGATTTTTATTAAGTAATTTTTACTTTACTTCTTCTCTGGTATATTTATTCTCTTGTATACAAATTTAAATATTATTCATAATTGACTTTGCTAATGCTCCCCTTGCCTTGTTTTATTCTTGCCATTGTTACATGAAAATGTGACAATGGAAAAGTCTGTCAGCCCATCCATCCATCCATCATCTATCCAGCAAACCAGTTGCCAGCTATATTACCATCTATTAATGAATTCATCCATCCATTTTACCATCTACCATTGAACAATAAAACCATCCATCCATTCATCCACCTATCTATCCATTTATACGTCCATCAATTTGTCCATTCATCCATCCCTCCAAGTGTGTATGCTGCAATACATCCATCCATCTTTCCATCCATTCATCCATCAAGACAGTTGTTACCCAGTCCACCAGTTTGCAGACTACAGATGCATCTATCTATTTCCCCATCCATCCACACATCCAACCCGCCAGCCAACAATTTAACCAATCCATCCATTAATGAATCATCCATCCATTTGACATCAGTCTAATCATCTGTACCTCCGTATATTCATTTCTTTTAACATTTCATCAATCTGTCTATCCATCATTTATGTTTTTCTTAATCCATTCATCCATCCTTTGTTTAACCATCCAGTAAGCCAGCTATTTTCCCATCCATCCCTTTCATCAAACCAGACGTCAATCCATCCATTTGTCAGTATATCTATCCTTCAGTCCATCAGTCCTTCCATTAATCCATTTATTTGACATCAGTCTATTCATTCATTCACCCCTTCATATATTTTTTCATCCAACCATTCATCAATCTGTCCATCCATCATCCATGTATCCATCTACCTATCCATGAGACCACACATTTTTCCATAAATCATCCACCCATCTATTCATCTATTCATCAGTTTATCCATTTGTTTTCTTTCTATTCATCTACTATGTTTGCTATCCATACGTTTTGATATCCCATTTGTCCATGTCTATCTATAACGTATCTGTCTATCCATCTATCTTTACATCAGCACATTCATTTGTCTATTTATCTACAGTCCAAATATTCATTCATTTATCTACTGACTTAATGCAACACTAGAAAGCTCCAGAATCCATTTACCTTATACTTAAAGATTATAGTTTAAGCTGCCTGAGTTGTCTAATGTGTAGTCAAAATGGTTATTACATTTATTAATGCCCAAATCATGCCAAATAATTGAAATAAACATATTTTACCAATGCTTACAACAAAAGATAAGTGATGGATAGTGATAATAAAGCCCTGTGATTGGCTAGCCCACCTCTTTCTCAATGTCAGCAATGGTAGACCCCAAGGAATAAGTGTATCGAAAACAGATGGATAAGCTTAATAAGACAAATCCACCAAATGGATGAAAAAACGCCTCAAAGACAAATCCATCAAATGGATAAAAAAAACGCCTCAAAATCAGATGTCCTTTCTTTTGTGGTAAGACGGACTGCACTAAATTCTTCTAAAACTACATCATCCCCTCTAAAAGCCCCTCCAAAGAGGAATCTGACACTTCATTACTCAACCCAATCAATCGGGTAAACATGTTTTTTACATGATACATGAAAACATGTCTGTTTCACATTAATCGTTCCTCTTAGTCAGCTCCATCCTCGTGGTTTTCGAGATGTGTTTTGTAGAAGAGCCGCTGAAGCCGTGGGAGAGAGCCCTTCAGAAACATGTGGAGGAAATAAATCATTGAGATAACAGAATCGCAGGGAGTCGAGCTGGAAGGAAAAGTTCAGAACAGAAGAGGTTCGGGTTAGAAAAGTCACATCCCAGCGGTCCGGGTTATGAACATATATACATAATCTTACACATAAAGCTGACTGGCATTACAAAACAGCTTTGACAACCTCTTAACCTCTCCAACTTTAAAACCTAACAACCAGGCCTCCTGCTGACTCGTACAACACTTAGTCCGACCTCAAAGTCTCTTAAATGTGAGTGGACATAAACACGTGTAGAGCTATACCAGTGTGTGTCCACTGACCCTGCAGGCCTAAGGAAACAGATGCTTCGAGAGGGGGCCAGGGTTTACACAAGACCAGAGGCTCAGACCATAACCACAGCCAGTAACCAGGTTATAACTCAACAGCTTACACACTTTAAAGCAGGAAGCTAGTTAAACTGATACATAAGCCAGCTGGAACTTGGAGCCTCTTGGCTTTACCCTGAAATGACCAGCCTGACACTTTTATTTTAGATGTATATCATTCTCTTAAGCTGGGCACAAACTAAAAGATAATCTGCCCAATTTTTTGGCCTGATTCTCCCCCACCACCCACCTCTCTTTTGACCAAAATCAACAAAGTCACGATAATCTGATGAGCCAGATATCGGATTTCTCGTGTCCTTTCCACCTCTATGCTGGTGTTAACTTTGACAGCACTTTTTAATTTAGTTTTGGTTTTAGTCATGATTTAGTCATCTAAATTGTTTTATTTTAGTCTAGTTTTAGTTGATGAAATTTCACAACATTTTAGTCGACGCAATCTACTGTAAATTTAGTCGACTAAAATATGAAGTGTACCAGGCATTTTTTATGTTTCCTTGAATTTCTGAAGTCATGTTTTACACGTGGATAAAATGAAACATCTAAGCATCTCAGTTACAATATCAGAATTGACAACAAACAGTGAACCTGCTCTACATGAATATATATCAATTCATAAAGAGAGGAGCTCTGATTGGATCGCTCCCCATCTTATCCCACCACCACGAAACTAAGGCAGCTGTGATTGGATATATTCCTAACTTGTCCCTACTTTCTACATGACCAAATTAGGTCTGATTGAATTAAGTCTCTGTCAAACATTTTAGTCTTGTTTTTATTTGTTGATGAAAATACCAGTTAATTAGTTTTAGTTTTTGTCCACTTGTTTTTATTAGTTACTGTCTAGTTCTCGTCAGGGGACGAAAACTATGACGAAAATAATTAGTAAACAAAATTAACACTATTTCACACCAGCATGAACAAACCACAAGAATTTCATTTACAAACTTGAGTTAACAATTAAATAATCAAACATGGAAGCAGTAAAAGTCTCATAAAAATGACCACTTTGCATCAATTTTGCGTTTCACAAAAGTCAACCCACGAGTGAAATCCATGTTTTGTCTGAGTAATGATGAGGGACTAAGGTTGGCAAAGGTGGTGCCATCCTCTCCATAATGAAGCCCTCTGGTTTCCTAATATTTAATTATCATTTTGCCCTCATGCAGCTTTTACTGCACATTCGATAAACACTCCACTGGCAGCCTATGTGGAAACCCTTAACCTGAACTGATTTTAATGCGCCTTTTTAATCAGATTCCACACAAGTGCGCATGAATGTGTTCATCATCATTATTATCATCAGGAAGTCAGCTTTAGTGGTGAGATTCCCTTTCTCCTAATTGCTGTTTCTGCAGAGCCGTTTCACGCTGCCAAGAACACAATTCAGGACAAAAACGCTGACTCTTTTTTTTTTTTAGCACAAAAGTGGGAAAAATGTAAAAAGAGGAATATTGGCAGAGCAAGTCAGCTGTTGGCAGCTTTTGTCCATTGAAAATGTTGAGGCTTTAATGGCATTTTGGAGTTAAATAATGGACAGGACTCTTTGATTTGTGGACTTTAAACTAATAATTCAGTGAAAAGTGTGGTGAGTCCAAGCTGCAAAACAATATGACACAAAGGAAATCACAACAACAAATCAAAACAGATTGTAAAGCCCAAGAATACAAATGGGAAAATACAATTACAAATAATAAAAAACAGTGACAAAGTATTGCAGAAGCAAAAAACACAATAACAACAAATCGAAAAACACAAAAATAGAAGACAAAACATATAAACATCAATAATAACAAATGACCAATACCAAACAAAAAGACAAAACACAAATTACCAAAAAATAGAAATGCAAAGACAATCAAATAAAAATAAATACAAGACCGAAAAACTATAAGAAATTAAAAATCTCTGTAACAAAGAAAAGAATAATATGACAAAGCTAAGACACAACAAAAGTACTGAAAAATTCAGATACAAAAGAAATTTTGAAGTGCAAAAATATCCCAAAAACATAAGGCAAAAATGTTCTGTCAAATTTAAAATGCAAAACCAAAAAAATACAGCAACAAGTACACAATAAAGCAACTAATACAATCCCAAATACAAATGCAGAAACACGATGAGTTATTGGATAAATCCACATCAAATAAAAGTCAATAAAAAAGAAAAACACAAAAGCAAATAAAGAAAGAACACATCAAATGTAAGCACGATGATAAATCCAATAAAAAAAAATATAAAAAGAAATGTTTAAAAGATCAACTAAAAATGCAATTACAAATTAATAACAAAAAATAATAAAACAGAGGTATAAAAAATATAAACACAAAAAATGCAAAAACAGAAAGGAAAACAACATACACTAAGAAATGACACAGGTATTGACATAAAAACAAATAATAATTAAAAATAAACAATCAAAAGCACAACTAAAAAAGTTCAACAGTTAGCTATTTTGGTTTTGATTTTTTTGTAGTCCTTTTCATTGTTTTATTTTAAATTTCATGTATTCTTGTACTTTATGTTGAGTTTTCCTGTTTTTCGCTAACTTTTGATTTTTTTTTTCTTTTCTTAATAATCATTCTGCTGCTTTATTTGTTATTTTTAATGTTTTTAATATTTTGTTGTTGAGATTTTGAGTTGATTGTTCTCTGAATTGTTTCGTCTTCATTTGTTGTTGGCTTGTTGGTGTTGCTGTTTCTTTTGTTTATTTTATTTGTCAGTGTCTGTTACTTGTCCGTGTGTAATTTTTCATGTTTTTTTTTTCTATTTTGTTGTCGACCTATGTTTGTTGTCTACTCTCTTGAATATATATGTTTTTTCCATTCTAAATTTTGTTTTTTGTTTTGGTGTTTTACAGTTCTTTTTGTGTTGTCGTTATTGTTGCTTTGGTATTGTGTTTTCTGATTAGTCATGGTTTTGACGTGTGTTGCTGTGTTTCCAGTGTTCTCATTGTAAGTCTAATTGTGAGTCTAAATTTGTTGTGTTTGATTTGTCATTTTGTTTTTTGCGTTATTGTGGTGCTTCTCATTTGTTTTGTTTTTTTCAATTTTCTTTTCTTCGTTTGTATTTGCTTTTTTGTGAGGTCATACTTGGATAGACATTTCTTTTAATTTAGTGTTGTATCTCAAATTTGTCTTCATTGATTTGTCTTTAAATCCTTGTTTTCCCTCGTTCGTCATTAGCACTTCGGGGCCACAATAGTCTAAGCTGGACGTAGCCATAAGTCACATGTTTTCAGAAGAGAAAAATTGAAACCCTCTGTCACAGAACAACAACAACGGGCTCAGTACAAAGTCTTTCTGCGCTCTGGCACGCTGTCACACATCACACTGACCTAGAAGAAGCTCTTCCCTCCTTATTTTTTCTACTTCTCAGTCAAGTGTACGGATGCTCGTCCGTGCATGCGAGCGCCCGGCTGGGTACGTGGCCGCATGCACAGACGTCCATATTTGTTGATGGTGCGTGTGTGTGTGTGTGTGTGCAGCTTTTTTGGGCTTTTTGTGTGTCTCCTCTCCACCAGTTCAGCACTAATGAGGCAGGTGACAGTGTGGGTCTGAGCGATGGAGCAGAGTGTCAGCAGGCCCACAGACTCCCGCCTGGCTCTGCATGACAACATGGCGGGAAGGACACCGGTGGACGGAACAAAGGCGGGAGGGAGAGGGGGACGATAGATGGAGGAGGAGACGGGATTAATGCTGGAAATAGTGTTTGACCGGTCCGAGGGCTGATATCAGTAGATCTGGACTGAGCTGAAGGTACCTGCAAATTCATTGTCCTGTTTGGGTAGACTCGAAATAGTTGTGAATTGTAGAAACCAAAAAAGTGTCAACTCTGTTTACTTCCAAAAAAAAGAGAAAAGTTCTCTGAACAGAGTGGAAAATTTGACTAAAAAGTTGGAGCTTTATTTTCCACTCTGCTGGGGCAGTTTTTCCTTTCTCTTTTGAATAGGTCCTTCAGTCTTTTGAAAACTCGTCTATAACAACCCAAACAGCATTTTCACCTTCAACTTGACCCCGGCCCCGTACCTGCAAGTGGGGCCTGGGTCCGGGTACCCCTCCAGATGTGTAATCACCCTCAAAACATAAAAACCAGCTTTTCATGGTGCCAAAGTTACACATGAAAACAGTGAACTGAACACAAAAGAGCTTCGAGAGAGGAAGAGGAAGACTCTTAAAGGAGCACTCGAACATTTATGTTGTTTTCATGTCTTTCCTCACTCAAACAGGCAGACACCATTCTTTCAACTCTGTGTCCAGTAACAAGAGAGAGACAGCCAAAGCTCGCCCACAGCTAGTTAGCTTAGCTAAAACGCTTGGAGTCAGTGGGTAGTGTTAGCCTGCCTCTGCCTACAGTCATCAGATAAACTCTTCAGCAACTCTAAACGCTCCTGTGTGCTTGTTGTGACTCATTTTTTACGGCGTTCTGTTACGTTATCTTGTACTATCATTGTATTATCTTCTTCTACTCTTAAAAAGAGGCTTTGTTTTGTTGACCTACTTCCGCGGTGGCTTTCGTAAGAGAATTAACGTTTGCGAGCGAGTCGTGTCTTTTGAACAGCTCTTTTAAGGGAACGATGCGAACCGAGCGATACCTGGCGAAATATGCTCTCCTCAGATGTTTACCAGGAGAACTTAGTGGGGATTGTCATGTCACATATAAGTGGTATATGATACATCTGTGTGGTATGATTTAATGTAAGTCTAAGGACTGTAGTTTAAGCTAACAGCTAACAACAGAATCTAGCTGCTACATCATACTGTGGCTTGATATGATTGGTCTGTGATGAGTGTGACTGGCAGAATGATCTTCCAATCACCAGCTCCAGTTGTTTTTGAAGGTTCTGCCTCTGAAAACATTTTCTTGGGCTCTTCTCCAGATTAGCAGTGAAATATTTCCGTGACGGATATGTGGAACTGTCCATCTGATGTGTCAGGTTACAATACAAGAACTCAGGGTTGGAACCTGTTGATCATTTGCTGGATTTTGCTCAAAACTTGAACCCAGCTTCTCATAATGACATCACCCCTACAGCTCGTACCATCGGGGACATTACAAACTCAAGTCTGACTGTCAGCCATGTTGATATCTCCAAAACATGTTCGTCCATCTCACTGGAGCTGGGGGTGCAATTAAAGGACGGAGGAAAAGCTGGAGTTTGATATGATGAAATTGTGCAGGGTTGTATATCGACGATGTGAAAGTCTTATCTGCAAACAAGCAGGTTTTAGAGCTCAAATATATTCTTACTGACACCCTATACCCACACACAATCCTTATCCAAGCCTCTGTGTTCACACTCTCGGTTGGGTACCATCATTATCCTCATATCTATAAATATCAGACTCTTTTTTTCCTCCTGCCTTCCTCCCTCCCTTCGCTCCCTCCATCTTTGTTTGCTCTTTTTCTGGGTCACCTGCTCGGCTCAGCCCTGACTGAGATACTCCAGCTGAGTTACATTGGCAGTTTACACACATACACGCTCCCGTAAACACATACTTTTGAGGCATTGTTCCAACAGAAGCGAGTGCGCTGAATGGATTATCACACCCAGTAAAAGCCGACATAAATATTGTGAACATACATACAGAGAAGCTGCCTTTCCTTAAGCGTTATTAGCCACAAAAGGGACGTATAGTTTGACAGCTATATACTTAAATCCTTTACTCTGGAGATCAGTCCATAAAGGGTTTTATGTCTCCACAGGGGCTTCAGAAGAGTTTGAAAGAGCAAATGTTCCTGATTTTACACCAAGACACCAAATACTAGTGTAAGCAAAGACGCTTTCAAAAGGTACTCCTGTTCTGCAGCACAAGCAAAGACATGCATGTAATCTCATTCTTCTACTGGCAAGCATGTTGTAAGTTTGAGCCACACGATGCTTTGCTAATTAGTGTTTCAACGGGATTTTCCCAATACCAGCGGGTAAATGTGCTCAATATGTCTATTCACAGGCTCGGCTGTACTGATGTGACACAGGGACCAACAAACCCAGTGCCATCCATCCATTATTACCTCCACCAAGGAGGTTTTGGTTTTGATAGCGTATGTTTGTTTGTTTGTTTGTTACCAAGATTACGAAAAAACTACTGGATGGGTTCCCCTGAAATTTTCAGGAGATGTTGATCATGGCCCAACTTGAAAATTATTAGATTTTGGTGGTGATCCAAAGAACCGCCATCAGCGAAGGATAGTTTTTACTCAGTAACTGTCTAACTAATAATGATATCAACAGGATTCTGGGTGCTAAGTGTGGGTTTTCAGGGTCAAGGAATCATTTTACGATGGAAACTTTATCGTGGAACTATTACTTATAGATGTAACATCAATAGTGGAGATTTGCGCTTTCTGAGTGCTTTCTACCAGTGTTCATTTTGTCATAATTTTTATTCATAATTTAGTCATCTAAATGTTTTTATTTTAGTCTAGTTTTAGTCAACTAAAATATGAAGTGTAAAGTATAAGGCAGTTTTTATACTTCCTTGAATATCTGAAGTCATGTTTTACACTTGGATAAAATGAAACATCTAATAACCCTTTATTGAATGCTAGTAAAGTCTGAATGTATAAATGAACAGAAACAAATTGAACTTTTGTGTGAAATGCAGTCACCTTTATTTAGTCTACCTGGCAGAGCATCTCAGTTACAATACCAGAACTGCAACAAACAGTGAACCTGCTCTACATGAATATATCAGTTCATAAAGAGAGGAGCTCTGATTGGATCGCTCCACAACTTATCCCACCACCACCAAGCTAAGGCAGTTGTGATTGGATGTCCCTCTTAACTCATCCAACCTTTCCACACAACCAAAGTAGCTGTGATTGAAAGTATTCCTAACTTGTTCCCACTTTCTACATGACCAAATTAAGTCTGATTGGATTAAGTCTCTCTCAAACATTTTTTATTTGTTGATGAAAATATCAGTTAATTTAGTTTTAGTTTTTGTCCATGTGCACTCTTTTTTTACTGGTTACTGTCTTGTTTTCATCAAAGGAAAAAAGATTGTAGACAAAAACTGATGAAAATACTTAGTCAACAAAATCAACACTGCTTTCTAGTCTCTTACAGTTTATCCCTTTTGGGGTCTCAAAAGGAGAAAGAGCCTGTCCTTTGGAATATTGGGCAAGAGTGGGTACACCGTTGAACAGCCAGTCATGCACATATTTACACCCCGGGGGGCCTGTAAAAAGGGAAAAGTTTGAAATATTTTATGTGCCCATGACTTACAGAGGCCCCTAAAAGTACTTTATAATCAGTATTTTTCAATATGCTTGATTCATTTTTTTAAACAGGTTCCTGAAAATATCAATACACCAATATATAGCAGTATTTTGTGTAACAATACTGTATCTGTATTCAATTTGCTATTTCCTGAAATTTTATTCTTCAATAATTTATAGAAATTCTGAACATTTGTTTTGTGTTTTAACAGATAATCAGAATCTCCCCTCCCTCTCTCACTTATATTTTTTGCAATCATTTCTGTCACTGAGTCAAAAAATACAGTTTATAAATTATGGCAGTTATTTATATGTAAAACTGATTAAAAAGTGGATTTTTATGAATTCAATTTTGTGGGCTCTTAAGGCCATTAATTTTTTAAAAGAGTATTTAGTGGAAAAAAAATGTTATCACCCTGTTTTGGTATTGCAATATTTGGGCATATATTGTGATCATATCTTGTCACCAGATCCTTGCCTTAACTCTACTTCTTGCCGAAAGTCTGTAAAGATTTCTTTTCTCTTTACATGCTAAAATACCAAGTTATTCAAGTATCTTTTGCATTGTTTCCTCTGAACACTTAATAGAAGAAATTAATTTTATGTTTATGCATTTTGCTTGACCAAATGGTGCGGTGAAGCATTTTGTAGAGCAAGACAAATGTGTAATTTCCAAGAGTTTTGAATCTTTTACAGGGTTAGAGAAGAACAGAGATTAATAAAGGTTGACTATACAGTAAATAAAAAACATCTTAAATGCCTAAAATAACAGCTTTAATTACAGTTTAGTATTACTTTGAATGGCTCAAACTTGGATCAAACTAGTTGCATCTATAGGAATTAAATAATTAAATATGCTGTAAGGCAGACCTTGTTACGGATGGATCTATTGCTGGATAATAACTCAAAGCTGTTGTGCCAAAACTGGTTGTAACTGCAGCAGGTTAGCAGATTAACGTGCAACACAGATGGGAGTAAAGGGACTAATTGGATAAAACAGAGTAAAATATGATTGCTTTTAATAACTTTGCTGAAAAACAAACTGTTATAAATCCCACTGGTGACAAAGTTATCTGGGCTTCATGGGTGGTAATTATTTTAGATCCGGCTTGATGTAGGAGTAGATGTTACTTTGAGTTTTGTTTAATTCCTTTATTTAATTTGAGTTAGCAGATGGGATTCCTAAAGTTCTCCCATCTGCTCATGTTCTTGCTGTTAGAATAAACCTATTGTTTGGTTATTAATACTGCATGCTAATATCTCTTTCTGTATTCAGAGCCATAACTGTGAAAGACTTATCACCAACATAGCTTCTAATTCCTGTTTTACGTAGAAAATGCTCTTAATATCTGGATATTTTTCCCAAGTGAGACATTGTAGAGAAAAGGTCCGGGTACTGGACCATAGATCATTTAAATATTTTTTTATTTATTCTTTTTAACCTTTATTTAACTAGGTTTGTCCCACTGAGATCAACAGATCTCTTTTTTAATGGAGACCTGACCTGATATGTGTGTCATACTCTGCACAGTGTGTTTGTGTTTCTGCCCAAGACTTAATCTGCATAAGTTCTTCCTCTGTGTACTCCGGTACATAAATTATCCTCTCGTACCAACAGCTAACGGCATGTCATCATCACTCAAGTCAAAACTGTTCATTTTTGTTCAGTTTTAAGGAAACAAATACTTAGTTTGTAGTTTCTTCTTGAGCACAACGACCTGAAGAAAGCAGTTTTTAGCTGGTGAAAGGATACACGAGCCTTTTCTCACATCACACCAAAGTTCTAAACACAGGGTCTTCGTTGATGAAAAGTGAAACGCTGTAAAGAATCTTACTGTAACATCTTGTCAAGCCAACTTAGTCAACAGTGCCATCAGAAGCCTCGTAATTACGCCACTTTTAGGGTTAACTACATAAAAAAAAGTAACGTATTACCTAGCAACCGTACCTGGCTATCTTCTAGGGCAGAGCTACCTGTTGCTTTGTAGGCAAATATATTTCATAGTAGATTTTAAGAAAAGATCTAATTGCGATTTTTCTGGCAGGTATTGTGATTTCAATTTGATTCCCGAAGACAAGCTTCAGTGCAATATTCACTATGTTTAAAATAACATTTACAAACATGACAGAAAATTACATCATGCCATCAAACATTAAAAGCTATTACTCTGAGGCAAGGATGAAAACTAAAGGTAAGAATTGCTTCCAAGTGTATTTATTCACAAGAAACATGCATGTACACTCTTTAAAGTCCTCGACCAACGGTAGTTATTACAACTGAAGAACTAAAAGAGCATCTTTGACTGTCTTAACTTAAAAAAATGTAATACAAAATATCCTTAATTTTGTTAACTTTAAAAAGTTAAATAAAAAACAATGTTAAATAAGTAATAATAAGAAAAAAAAAAATTCAACAATTTCAATAAAGGAAAAAAGGATCTTGCCCAACAGTCGTACCCTCAAGTAAGAAGGTCAAGGTCAGTCTTTTATGGCTCAAGAGAGCTAGCTTATCATCATCTATAGCTGCAGTTAAATTTAACCCTTGATTAAGGGACTATCATTTTAAGTGATACTGAAAAGCAATGGTAATAAAATAAAACTCTTAATAAAATAAAATGACCCTACCTCTGCCCTTCTGAAAATTATGTCAGACATTAAAATAGGTGGGTCATTCATAAATGGATCAGTCAGTTAGTTCCAGATAAACTTTATTTTTCCAAAAAGTTTATGTGCTCAAAAAAATTTCTAGGTAGTGTACTCTTAAACTGTGGTATTATTTTTAGATGGAAGTTCTTGTAGGCGGAGAAAATACCCTTTGTATTTGGTACAATACTTCCCTGTTTGTGGCTGGTTCTGCGTAACAGACTCTTACAGACTGTGGCTTACTGAGGGAGAGGAGAGAACTTTCTACTGCATCTGCTGTACTTAGTGGCCATATGGAGCTCATATAACCCCACTTCAAAAATACTGAACTGTCCCTTTAAGATTAGCATTGTTCTTATCCTGACAGGGGTGAATCCCAGGCCAACCAGGGGCCCTTGAAAACAAATTGGCCACCCCAAGATCCCAAAACCTTAACTTTTACGCCAAAAGTGAGGTGTAAGCGGCCCCGTCATCCGTGTATTTCTCCGTGTTTGGCCCTCAATTAAAAATGTTTGGACACCCCTGCTTTACCCTAACCTAAAACTAACCCTTGGTCATACGACTACAGACCAAGCTCTCTGAGGAATATTTTAAGCACCTTGTTGCCACCAAGGATTAAAAAGAAGAACCAACCCGTTGCTAGCACGGTGTTCCAAATAAAGTGGCCTGTGAGTGTCTATCTCTAAATATGTCTCTTTGCTTCATTTCAAAAAGCTGTCGACTTATTGTTACATTACATAACGGCGTTTTTGTTTTGTTTTGAAGCCGCTGAAAAACCAGGACAGCGGAGTGAAAAGCTTTCACCTGGGACTCCTCGTGTCCCTCCAGAGGTGTGAAGTGAACAGCTAGAAGGCCCTCTGATCACAAGATAAAGGCAGAACAACAGAATTAGCACTTCAAACAACAAGGCATTGGTTTGTAGAAAAAAACGACAGAGAGAGAGGGGGAGAGAAAAATAGGAATACACACTTCATATCCGCCGGGGTAAACACAGCCTGCAGAGTCAGTGCCATTTTAATGGGAGATTAGCGTGGATGGAGGGAGAGATAGAGCGGGAGATGGAGGAGGAGGACAAACATCCACGGCCACTTGTAGCGCCTGTGTGTGCATGTGCTCAAATGTGTGTTTGTGTTTACCCACTTGATTGCCTGTCTTTTGGGTGCTGAGGGGGGTGGGAGATGGTAACATGCATCCATTTTGTCTATTTTTCCGTCTACTTCAGATATAATAGGGAGTGAATGAGAGGGCACGGCTTAACAGCACTCTTTAATTCAGGCTCTTTTAGACCCACTGCTCAGTTTTATATATTTAGGAAATTTGAGTGATTTCTTTTTTGGCTTCAGAACATGAAAATACTAAAAGAAAAGTTCTGATTTTCCTGTTCCCACACCCAACTTTTGAGCATTATAAGGCTCATTACACCAGTGATCATCAACTGGTGGCTCGAGGGCCACATCAGGCTCCCCACAGCTTCCCATCTGGCCCTCAGAGAATGATCAAATTCTGAAAAAAGGTCAAAAAAATGTTGTTTTTTTGAGAGTATATTTTTGTTGTATCATTTTGATGACTCAATCAATCTTTATAACTATGAAGTGCAAGTAAAACAGTTTTAATCAGGGAAGAATTCATATATGATCTGACCTAAAACCCGTCGTTGGCCTGTATCTAACCAGGGAACAAGTAAGTAAAGATTCAAAACAAAGGATGGAAAAACATGATAGCCCCAAAAAAGCAGAAAATCTCCTTATGTGGCTTTCAGTCGTGTGAGTGATATGGACTGATCTTTTTAAGGTTAAAATATACATAACATTTAAAATATATATTCAACAAATAATGGTGGTTAATAATCGTAAATTCCACCACAAATAGTAATGTGTTTAACGTGGAATTAAGGCCACCACGGGGCTGGAAGTTGGCTGGTATTTGGCTGGAACTTTGCAGGCACTTGGCTATAAGAAGAAAATAGAAATGGCTGCATCTTTATGTTAGTTAGACCGAAATATTAATATCATTGCATTGCTTTTTAAATTCAACCCCCTGTAACATCTGTCAAGCAAAAATCTGGCCCTTCTACAAATGTAGCTGATCCCAGCACTAGACAATCAATATAGTGGTAGGACTTCTGATATAAAGACTTTTCTAATCAATAATCCACATAACGTACAACCCAAAGGATTCAGTCAGACCACAGGACCAAACACCTGACATTTGCAGTTACTTTATCGCTTCTGTAATTCCACAGAAACCCACATAATCAAACACAACTTCAGGAGAAATCAACATATAGCGGACAATCAAGTTCTTAAGCCAGCTGTCTTTCCATAATTACAAAAGCTGATCTCCTTTTACGCTGCTCCACTGGCCGCTGGGCACAGTTGTTTTAAAGGTTGCTGTCATGTTCATAAGCTGTAAAAGTATGCAGCATTGCAGTTGATTACATCTGCATTTGTTAAACCTGATATCTCAAAAAGGCTTTTTGGGATCTGCTTTGAACTTTGCAGAAAAGTCAACTTATATTCAAGGATGAAATAACACTAAATAGATTTCAGAAGCATTTGATTATTGGTCGCTGTGACAGAAAAGCTGTGCTACAAAACATACCCCTATTCCATTGGAGAAATGAGAATTCTACCAATCATAGGACCATAAAATCACCCCTACTCTTCGTCTTGACTCACCACTGTAACCTCATGTTTGGACATTTATAAACCTTGCGAAGTACTGTTGCATTGTACATCTGTTTCAACATTATTTATTGGTCTTTTATGCTTTTATTGTTGTTGACGACCATGTATAGAGTGGAAAAGGGCTAACAGGGGAATGCAACAAATTGTTAAAGGATGAAGTTGAACTAAGGTCACTTGCCCAGGTGAAAAGAGCCTCTGTATATGGGTCACTAGACAATCTGTCGAACTGTAAGGCTGTTATTTGCTGGCTAGGCTAGGTTCAGTGATGTTGGATTGGTTTAGAAAAGCTTGGTGATTGAATTGAAAATGTTGTCATACTGTAGTGAACAAACTCTGGACATTTCAGGCAATAAAAACAAGATATTAAAGAAGCCTCCCCTTCGCAGTTGATGCCAGCCTTTTTATTTCTTACTCTCAAACATCCAGACTTGAGTTTTAGTGGTAAAAAATCCCTAGCAGAGGGATTTTTCCAGAACCTGACATCTCACTGCCTCTGCCACTTCTGAAACGACTGAACAGGGACTCATAAAGAGTCATTCAAGCTCAGCCTTGTCATCGTCGCCTGCTTTTCCATCATTCCTCAAGGCAAGGTGGGGAATGTGCCCAACATTTGACATACTCTGGGCGACACTTGGCACCTGTTATCCTTCTTTTTCATTGCCCTCAATTATCCCATTGTTTATTATGACAGTGAGTTATTCCTCAGCTTCAGAGGGTCTATATACAGCACAGAGATAAGAAGGGGATGTTAATAGCACAGCAGCGGGGATGTGTCTACCTGAATTGAGACGCCCCATAGGCCAGAAAATGTTTGATTTTCTGCTGCTAATAGGGGAGCTTTTAGTAATAAGGAGGCTCCAGGCGAAGACCAATATGAGATCCTCCCTGATTAGCTAAAAGCAAAGAAAGCACAGAAATATGTCCCAAGACTTAATGAGGGACTTTTGAAAGAACAGAAAGCTATTCGTCTTTGGTCAGAATTTTAACTGAAAGAGTGATAGCTCCGTCAAAATAGCAAAAATACTTTGGAGCTTTGCAAAAAGAACTTGGCAATATTCAAAAAAGGGCCCACTTTTGGCCAGTGATTTCCCACTTTTTCAATGACTTTTTTATTATTGAAGAAAACACTGCAAATTGACAACATCTCATTTTATACATATCAACTTTTCCAACAATTTTGAACATATCCTCCCACACACCCCACCCTCACCACAATCAACCACAACAGATCCTTGATTAGAAAGTAGATCTTTTAAGTTAGACATCAAATTTGTCCATTTTGTAATGGTGTTCTGTTTTGCACCATTGATTCTTGCTGATGAAAGTTCCTCTTCTTCAATGCTGTAAATCCTGCCAGCTAGATTTTGCCCACATTTTCCACAAGAGAGAGGAGAGAGTCATCATTTAAAAGATGTAACTCAGGGTCCATTGGAAATTTGACTCCCTTTAGTATAGAAATTGTGTCAATAACCTTTCTCCACAATCCATGTGTAAATGATCCTACAGTTTCTGGAGAGCAAAATGAACAATAAGGGTCTGGAACCAATCCCATTTGTTGTCTAAGGCCCCGTTTACACAACAACGTTGTCACCAGAAATGGAAAGAAAAGTTTGTGCTTTGCGTTTTCAAAAGTGCTCCGTGTTCACACAGAGACGATGTGAAAACGACTGAAAATGCTGTAGCGTGCATGCCAGGCCAGTAGTTGGCGATGTAGGTTTGTAATGATACAGTGGTGTTACAACACGCGTACGCTTTCTGGAGAAGACAAGCTTTTCACAAACAATAATGGCGAGTGGATGCAAGCAGGAGTTTCTTGTCAAGGACAACAAATCTGTCTGGATATTTTTGTCTGGATAACAAACCGAGCACAGTAAGCAGCACACATGTTGCTCTGTAGACGGCTGAAGCTGTTGTTGTTGTTCTTAGGTGTGCGCAACCTTCATCTGAAAGAGTACTGCGCACGTGCAATGCGTCATCGTTTTCCCTAAAAATGCTGATTCCTGTTCACATGGAGACAGTTACCGAAATGTTTTCAAACTTTTCACCCCAGTTTGTGGATTCAGACACTCCAGGCACTGTTCTCGTGTAAACGGAATATGCAAATGCAATGAAAACTCACCATTTTCGGCCGTTTTTGTTGTCGTGTCAAGGGGGCCTTATTCTTGGTGTAATGTATGCTCTATGACAAAATTCATTTTCCCACTTTTTCAGATATTGCAAACCTACTTTGGCAGCGTAGGTTGAAGCACATTAAGAATGCATGTCTAGAGCAGAGGTTCTCGAATGGTCTGGGTGTGCCTTGCATTGGGCATTGGCACAACAATGTTGTTACCACAACTACACGGCACCACACCTTTTAACTGTTCTGGAGCCTGGTAGAGCTCTGAGGTCGTCGAACCAACTTTTGCTGGAAGTACCCAGGTCAAAGTACGAACACTGGGGCGACCAAGCCTTTTCCGTTTCTGCTCCCAGGCTCTAGAACAAGCTCCCCGCCAAAATGCGTCTTATTTCTGACCTGGGCCTTTTCAAATCTAGACTGAAAACGTATTTATTTACAATGGCTTTTAATACCCAGTAGTGTGGTGACACTTTTACTTTATTTTATTGTGTTGTATTTTTTTCTGTTTTATTACTTTTGTTGCTTTTATAAATAAAGAACATTTACATTTACTTTTAAGTCGTACTGTAGGTGCATTATTTCCCACAAAAAACTAAAAACACTATGACTTAAAAAAATTAAACATTAAAAATCAAAAGAACATCTTCGTTTGCTTCTCACAATGTTGTTAATTGAATCAGAGTCAACATCACCAATGTACACGATCACCAGTTGAATTAGCACACCAAACTTGTCCTTGTTTCCGGACTTCTAACAGAGAATTTATCGCCATCAGCCAGATGAACTGTCATGTTTGTGCCTGAAAGTCTCATTATTCAGATGATGATTGAGGTCTTGATTTATCAGTTAGTCTTTTCGGTTATTGTTGTTTCTGCTGGCGTGGTCAATCTCTCATCTCTGTCCTGCCTTCACGCTGATCCCACTGGTGATGTGCAGACTGCAGTTCGCATCTGCGTCACATTAATTCTGAGAGACGTGCAGAGCAGACATGCTAATTCAATGCAGGGGACACGTGGTGTCCATCAGGCGTACGTGTTCGCATAGTCAACAGCAAGTTTATCTCCAGCTTTAGCCCCAGCTAATGGTGGGAGGCTCAATTACACAACATTCTATAGATAGGCTTTGGTACACCTGCCAACACATTTTGAGGCTTCTTGTAGCATGGGGCTAAGGTAATTGTCTTGCTAAAACCACCCACGGCTGCCTCACTAACAGAAGAAGGGCTGCACTGAAGGATCTAGGTCTGGACTTGAGCTCAGAGAATGAAAATTTACGACAGGGAAAGAGGCCAACATCCAGACTTACTGCCTGTTCACAAATCTCCACGTCTACATCTCAGAGAGGAGTTTCAGTGGATCAACAGCCACACAGGGACAGGATGTGAAAAGGTTGCAGCAGCAAAATAAAGATATTTCATGGATTTGGGTTGGATATGACGGAGGGGGTGGATTTATTTCAAAGTGAATGTTTGGCAGTTTAGATGGAACACGGTTTCCCTCGCCAAAAGAAGATGAAAACGGACAGGAGAGGATGAAAGGATGAAACGGCAGGCAGAGGGGAGTAAAAAAGGAGAGAGACTTAGGTACTTTAGCCCCAGGACACACGAGAAGACTTTAAAAAAAATCCTAACAAACAGTAAAAAATGGATTGGAGCACAGATCACACATTATGAATCGCCGCTTTACGCTCAAAACATGACTATCATCCTTCTGAACACTGAGACATGCCTGACATCAAGACCTCTATCCTCACATAATCTCACTCTGAAAATTCATATGCACATATTTCAGAGGCATCTGAGCTAAAATTCTCTCAGTTCTAACAACAAATGTAAAGTAACTTGCAATAGTTGGAAATTTGAGAACTGTGGCAAATGCTGTTTAAGGAAGATTTAATCTGAAATATCTCCAGCCTGCATAACATGAATGGTACTTAAACTCCCAAAACACTGACTTATAATGTCATATCACTAAGTTATTTCCATTTACAGCTGTTCTTTTCCTCATATGCAGGCTCAAGGCAAAGGCCCCTTCCAGAGTCAACAGGGAGCTATAATATGCTCAATAAAAAGTAATTCAGCCCCATTTAGAGGATGTTTTCAAGCACAGAATATTGATTATCCTTTGCCAGATTCTCAACCAAACTACAGAACAAACAGTGATGAAATTGTGTATGTTGGCAATCTTTGGACAGGCAGCAAGTGGCAATGGCAGAAAAAATATGCAGTCAAGAGTTTATTTGCCAATTTTTCGCAATATTTTAATGATGAAATTACACTTTTTTTTGTCAATCTGCTTTATTTAGGCCAAGAGCGAGGGTGTCTTTTGATCAAATATGTCCATACACCAACCTCATTCATAATGAATGTCTTCGATACTGAGAGTAGTAAAGGCCGAATCACAGCACTTGTGTCTGCAGCGCAGGTGTCTTTCCTATTTTCGGCCTAATCTAATTATCTTTTTTGCCTCCCTGTGTTAACATTTTAAGGGAGACAATCAAGCTTATTGTATCCCCAGCAGTAAGTGTTTTAAATGTTATAATTCTTGCTTTTATTAACTAAATCTTTAGGCCCCTTCAAGCACAAAGTCCCAGGTAATATAAGCAGTGGTGTAAGTGTTTAAGTATATCTGGCTTGAATATGAATGAAAACAATAACTGTAAGCAAGCTAATGTGGCACTTATATGAAATATCAAGCAGGCTATGGCAAGTATCACCAGACATTGCCTGAATACTGCAATCAGTGATATAAGGAAAAGTGGAAAAGACCATTCCTAATTCAGTAAAAATGTACGCTGATGAAAAAAGCAACAAGTAAGAGATTGCTTGACTTAATTATCTGCATTGCTTGGAATAATAATAAAAATAAAAGATTCCATATTTTCTTCAAGAACCGACAAAATCATTGGTATTTTCCATCAGCTATTAACCAGTAAAAGTATTTGCCTTAAAAAGAGACCAACAGCTTTTTAAGGACGGACATAAAAAAGTGTGACAAACAGAAAAATCGATATAATCAGATTTGGGACTGATTTGATGGAGGCGGTGGATGTATTTCAGACTGTCTTTTGGCTGTACAGATGGAACATGGTTTTGCTTTCCAGTTTTGCAAGCCTTCAGCAGTTTCCCTCTGAACATCTCGTTGGTAATAAAGCAGAACCATAAATCTGCCTGGTAACCCCCTCTCCCTTCATATGTCACCAGAGCTGGAATGTGCTCATGCTAGTGATAACATGGGAGGTTTCAAAATTCAGCAGAGGCAACAAATATGCTTTCATTTTTGGCAGAGCATTCCTGGACAAGATATACTGAAAACTGAAGAAGGGGGAAGTATGTGAAACTGGAGATAAGTGTGTTTAGTCAACTGTTTCCAAAGCCAAGGGTGAATGGTTCATATCAACGTTTTATGACAGCATGGAGGAGTTTCTGCTCAAGAGATGCTCAAGAAACTTCTAGATCAGGCTCCAAACTCACTCTGAAAAGTTAATTCGACCAATAGTATTCAAGATCAAGAGGGAACGATGGAGCTCAGCTTATATTCACATTTTTTTATATAGTACTAGCTTTCAGAGGAGAATTTCAATTCAAGCCTTCTTTTTAATGTTTGGGGAGATTAATGTAAAAGTAAAGGACAGCACTGGATGTTCAGGACTGAATTAAAGTCCTAGTTTATGTCACTTGACATTTCACTTCAGTCTACCTCTCTGCTTGTCTCTGGCAAACAGGGAGTGATGTGAAGCTTGGTTGTAAGAATGAGCCTCGACATCCGTTGGTCCCACCTATGAGGCCGTGCACAATCACCTCTTGTGCTCTTAATTTTCTTGTAGTCATTGAAATATAACCAAGAAAACATGAAAACAAAGTCAAAGGTCATTCCCTTCCAATGATAGCAGCTGTAGACCTGGAAACAGAGCTGTACAGATATGACATAATTCTTTGGGCCAACCTGAAGTTAGCATTGTGCTACTTCCCTTGACTAAATCCTGTTCTAATTTTCAATGTTTTCTTGGATGATAGCAAGTTTTACATCCCCATAGTGGATTTTACATGTCTCCTTCCTGTGATACAATACACCAACCCACATGGCTTTAAGTAATGCAGTCACAAGCAGTTGTATCAGCTTGGATCACTTGTTAAACATGTCTGGATCTGGAATTCCTGGAAGCGTAGGTGGTGATTTCTCTGTGTTGTAGTCTTGTGGGTGGGAGGATTTTAACATCTTATTACAGAGGTCTGCCACAGCGAGTCAAGTAGCAGTCAGGCCAGCCATCAGCGCTGAGAGCCTCTTTACTCATGCTTGGTCCTTGAACGGCCACCTCCAATCACCCTGACGCTGTCCTCAGCTTCCTGATTCTGCCTAATCACCAGTGTGTTGGCCTAATCAGTGCTGCGCCTTTTTTTAACATCCGACAAACTCTTTGGCTCGTACCACTGCTGCTTCCCTCTTAAGATTTCTTCTGTTAAATTTTGATTCGGCTCTGGAAAGCTCTTTAAGGATCTGAGTCCAGCTGTCTCTTCTTCTCTGCCAGTAAATGTCATATTTTCCCCCCTTATGGTCACAACTCTAATAAAAAAAAGTGCCCAGAAAGACTTAATTCTGTCTGAGTGATTCACCTCTTCTTGACTCTTTTCTTGACCCAGTTTCAGGGTGTAATATCTGAAAGGGTAGGAGATAAGGAATATAGGATGTTGAGTCTATACGGGGGCATGTTAGAAAACAGAAAATCAGGAAAATGAGAAATGACTGGCATATTTCATATCTTCTGTGCAGACTTGTTGGAGCAAAACGGACAAGCAGATTTGGAAAAGGCTTCAAACCTGGCCTGAGTTCATCCTCATGCTGGTGGCGTCTCTAAATCCAGACCATGTGACCCTCCCTGCAAATCCAGGAGCCTGTGATGAAGACAAATGAAAAGAGGTAATATAAAAAAATCAACATAATCATGTGCATAATCACAACGTTGGCATCATGCGCTCAGCTTGAGTTCATAACTGCGATATGAGATTGGAGTATATTGCATTAATCATGTAAACGTTGCTCTTGTGATTAAAGCAGAACTGCTGTTTATTGCTTGTAATTGTATTCGGGTCGGGCTACGCTCCCAGGAATACCACACGCAGCATTAATATTTGATGAACTGACTCCGGATCGGGCGTCAGGAGTCGGCTCCCCCTTTTATGTTGATCTGGTCCTGCGGTATGAGAGCTGACCTCAGAACAGCGCTCGTTCCTCCCCAACATCGCTTCACAGGACAAGATTTGAATAACCGCGTCAAAATTGTTGGCTGGCAATATTCTTTTCATTTTCCCCATCTATTTTTATCAGCAAATCCAATATGGGGCATGAAGGGATGTGCATGCATAAGGAATACTGACTATATGATTTCTGATGTGAGGGAGGGGACGTGCAGAGGAAGAGGAAAAAGTGCTTTTAAACCAAAAGTAACAGAACTTTTGGATCCAGGAACTTCTTCTTTAAGAGAACATTTTCTGCTTTTAGGAGTTTTACATGCTGACTCATTCAGCAACAGCCAGGGCCTCTACAGCTCTCTCATGTGATCAAACGTGACTTTAGTGTTAACAAACATGGCCGACGGTGTGCTGGTTTGGCAGAGTGTTAATCAACCAGGTACTACCCATATATATGCTTCTGCCAGCCCAACCCAGACTGTGCCTGTTTGCAGAGTGTCTTCCCCTACTCTCTTTCACCTCCTTTCACAAGCCTATTGACTCTCTCTCTCTCTCCTGTCAATAAAGGCCTAAAAATGCCCCAAAATATAATATTTAAATAATATTTAAAAATAAAACAAACAAATGTGGCAGACAACATTGGGAGGAATTGATGCTAAATATGGCTAGCAGTTAGCTTCCTCTGATATCCTTGGCTGTTGCGTTTTCCATCAGCTCCTCTCCTTATAAGTTTGTCATATGCTGCGTTAAATTTACATCAGAACTGGGAAGAGGGGAGTGGGAATGACTTCATTTCCGAGTTATCAGTTACAAAGTCAGAAAAAACTTGCCAATCTACCAAGCTTTGCCGTCAATTGTCAGCACACCCTGTGTTGTAGTTCGCACATACCACATGAAGAATGTAAATAACACTATAGCAGCATTTCCATATATAAACATCAAACAATACTATGTATGCAGCTGATTTAGTGTGACAAACACTAGTCAGAAGTGCTATTAAACAGAATATTACAGGAGCTTAAGAACTTTTTACACCCAGGGCAGCCATCTTTGATTGTTAACCCTTACATACTGTTCATATTCTGTAGCTTCACAGTGTGGTCAGAGTAGAAGAATTCCCTTGTAGCAAGTATTTACACCAAAACTTTACCTACAAACGTATTCAGAATGTTTAAATAGCCTTTGCCACTGAAAAAAAGCAATGATTAATCCTTCATAAATGTTTCAAAGAGCAGGGACAGTGTATTTTTTAAGTTTTGCACCATTTGTTTTTGGCGTAAAACATCTATTACAGGTACAATTTCTTGTAATATATGTAAGAAAAAAAAACATAAAAAAGCCATAATGATTTGAATATATGTTATTCACCTTGAAAATTACATGACCATTCTGGAACTTTTGGACTTCATAATATAACCACTGAGCACTGTCCTCACTGCAGTATCATCTCCAGAGATTACCCCAATTATCATCAGAAAGACATCACTTATTATAAATTCTCATTTTGATGCTGTTGTATTATTCAACATCAGCCACCTCTACCTTATAGCATTATAGAAGTTAAGGTAAATGTTAGATTAAGTACTCTTTTCATGATCATTATTGATTATACTTCTATAAAACCTACCACTGTAACCAATACATATGTCCGAGGATCCTCTTGAAAGATGCTGCATCTCAGTGCAGTGGGTCAAATTTGATCCGAACAGTATGTAAGGGTTAACTCAGGGTGGTGAAGATACACTGACTTCCCACCAGGAAATTCCAACCTCAGGGTGCGTTCCAGTTGAAATTTCCTACTCAGAACTTGGAAATCCCGACTTCCCAGTGCAACTGGAACGCAGTAAGAATTTACAGGTTGGTTTAAGGTATGGCGGGAATGGGATGTGTCCGCTGCTGGATGCACTTCTATGGGCACTTGACATGCTCTCCAGAACCTGATCCACCTCACCATATCCTGGGTGCCCAGGACCCAGCTTGGCGGGTCAAAGGGGTGACCACGTGCATCATGGAGGGATTATCTCAAAGGATACCTGAAGGGTTGGAACATGGTGCTGGCACAGGCCTGGACGAGGACCATCAGGAGGCCGGAGAAGTACTGGGAACCAGTATATGCTCCCATACCTGTACTGACATTACGCTGAAGATGGTCATGCTGTGCCCTAATTCATCAAGTTGTTCCTCTGTTTCTGACTTCGTCTAACTTAATGCTCTCATCCCCATGGCTACATCTACTTCCTGCTTCTGTCAGCTTGCTCCATGATTGGCTTTGTTCCCTCCAATGTGACGAATCACTGAGGACCTGCTAAGCTGTCCTTGGATTGCTAATCGTAAATACTGAACACATTTAATATTACAATATCAAGCCAGAGCAAGTCATTCAAGAAGAGATTTTAAAAATGGGGTTGTTTCGGCACGCCTTATCTCCTCGGACAGGTCCCAAGTCAAGGAGCTCTGACAGAAAAGCTTGACCACACTAAGATTTGAGTCTAGACTTTGGAGCAACCAGGAAGCCCCCATCTGAGGATCTGCATCCTGATTGATTGATTGGAAATATAGCTAGGAGCCGGACCCATAAGTGCTTGAGTTAAACCTTAAAATCAGTTCAGGAAGCAAATGTAAGGAGGCTAAAATGAGGGTCATGTGATGTCGTCAGTTAAACCAGTTCAAAGCCAAGCTGAGAAATCGATGAAAGAGTTACAATAACTGAGTCTTAAGAAGATGACGGCATAGATCTTTCTTTTCAAGGCCAGTTCAGTTAAATATCATCTTTATTTCTGAAATAGTGAAGAGGTAAATAAAAGCATGAACAACTTACACAGGAAAAACTTAAATCTAAGGAAGTTTATTCATCCAATTTCAGTTCTGAAAATCTCAAAAAACTTATTGTAAGCCAAAATTGCCTGACATGTCCATCTACACATCTTATTTCAGTATTCAAAAACGAAAAATAAACTCTGAATTGCTTGTAATAAGTTAAAGTATCTGCCAGTGTGGCAAGACAAATTTTACTTGTACAATGTCTTGGAAATAAGATGTGTTATGTTAAGAAGTTTCTATAAATGATTTTAAGACCCTCAAGGAGTAAAATGCCTGTTTCATTGGCATATATTTTCTCATAATTACAAGTTATTCAGTGCTGTTTTATTCCTTGTAATAAGATATCCTTCTGAATTCGTCAAATAAATATGAAATTTTAGTACGTATTGTGGATATTTCTGAGATCTCAGTTTTTGCAGTGTAACAGTCTCAAAGTTCTATGGAAATTTTCTGTTGTCTAAAAGCTCCTAAAGGGTTCCTTTTAATACCTTCAAAGCTCTGAAAAGTAGGACTTCCATCATATCACACCGCCTTAATGACAGAAAAAGACACAGGAGAGTCTTTGTTTGAAGAGAGAGATGGATATTCTCTTCACCTCCCTCTCATGACCTCCCCAACCAAAACATCTACAGGCCCCTACAGGAAAAACCTCCTCCTGCCTTTCTTTTCTCCTCGCCTTTCTCTCCTCATATCCCTCTGTCTGTCTTTTCCAGCTAATTCCAATTGCAACAGCAGCCAGCTTTACAGTGCCTGAAAACACTCTTGGAGGGAGTTTAAATGTTTGGCGGATAAAAACTTCAAACGCTTTGGATGGATCACTGCAGCTCAATGCATGTCTGAAACATCTGAGGGTCTCTCTCCCTCTCGGCTTTCATGTGACGTCAGATTTAGTCCACGCCGGAGGGGTGAAAAGCTTTGCTGAATAGATTTAAACGCTCGGTTAACACATGTAAAAGCTTAAGGAAGGGCTCCTCCAGACGATCCGGCCGTGCAGGCATCCTGGAAAATTGAACAGCGCTCATAAAATCCATGTTTCATGAAGGCAGCCTCGCTGATTCACTCATATGTCACCTTATTTGACGTGTTAAAACACACAACATGTGTGACAAGTTAGAGAAATGCTGTTTATGCAATCTGTCACTGTAAGCAGTATTGACGTTTGATGATGCAATTATGCAGCGCTCGCTGGATGTGAAAGCTGAGTCTGTGTTTTTCTCTCCATGAAGCTTTGACCCTGAGGGTCCTGACAGCTCAGCTTTGGTCTTTCTCTCCCCCTCCTCCCTTTCCCCTGATGTTTCCTCTGGCCCCTAACATTCACTTCAACAGGCGTCTTTTTAGCAGCACAGGCACTTTTTATCAAAGCTTGTACCTCTCTCCAGTTTTTCTTTTTTCTTATTTTTGTGTGAAGACACACGCCATGAGCAACAACCATAACGTCAAGGCCAAAGACTCAAAAAAGAGTTGTTGTCATTTATTGTCTGTAGTTTACCTTAAAGAAAGAAAGAAATGCACAGTAGCTAAGCTGCAACCTTCAGTGTTTGAAGAGCTGAAGTGGAAGTGGAAGCGGATCTTGAGAGTCAAAACAAGGAAGGCTGCAAAAGCTCCTGAAGTCACATCCACAGCTAATTAAAAAAATCCACCTTAACTGCTAAAGTAACAGTGTTCACAACCAGGTTTTAAAAAAAGAATCTTGTTGATAATGGTAGGAATAAGGGACCCATTTGTGGGATTCTTAAAGGGATACACCAACATTTTTTTTTTTTTTTTTTCGTGTCTTGCCTCACTCCCGAGTCCATGACAATCGAATAGACACCATTCTTTTGACTGTGGGCGCAGTAAAGAGCTCACCAACTGCCAGTTGGCTTAGCTAAAATACTGGGAGTCAGTGGGTAGCGTTGGCCTGTCTCTGCCTACATTCATCAGATAAACTCTTCAGGTCTTGTGTGCTTGTTGTGACTCATTTTTAGACTAAGATTAGCACTTAACCTGTTCAGCCCCAGCCCCTTTTTTAAGCCTTCTGCTCGAAACCCATACCCATAAAGAAAAGAGTGTATCTCTGCAACCACAGAGTCTATTTGAATAATTTTGGTGTCATAATAAAAGTAACACTTGAGAGATTTGTCCAGATGTGTAATTATCAGTATATGTGTTGCTGGGACAGAGTAAATGAAGATAGAAGTCAGAATAATTTGAAAATTTTATCCTCGCCTTAAACAAAAACAATTTTTATTGTGAATATCTCTCTTAGAAATGATGCTGGAGTGGCTGTGAAACTAAAAATGAATAATAAAATATTTTTAAATCATCTCTGCAAAGGATTACTGTTATAAAGTGATGCAGAGAAAATTAAAGAGGTTTGATAACAATATTGTCAGGCGAGGATTTTGAAAAACAGCCTAAGGTCAAAAATATCTGTATTTGTCAAATAAAAGCCAACATGACTATATTCTTAATGGCACAGTTCACTGCTTGAGCTGTCGCTGTCGTGTTGAGGAGCTTTTCTCCTGAGCCCCAGCAGACCCAAATTTGGGTTAATGTCATTTTCTAAAGAAATTCATGTTTTGTTGAACTACTTACAAGCACACACATGCGCCCTGTGGTTTAGTTTTGTTTGTATTTCTTTCAAAGGTTTGATAAAGCGCTAGTCTTAGTCTGAAAACGGATAACGTAACATAACACGGTTATAAAAAACGAGTCACAACAACTACACAGGACCGTTTAGAGTTGCTAAAGACTTTATCTGATGACTGTAGGCAGAGGCAAGCTAACACTACCCATTGACTCCCAGTGTTTGAGCTAAGCTAATTAGCAGTGGGGGAGCTCTGCCAGTCTCATCCTTGTTACTGCACGCACAGAATGGTAAATATAAAATGTAAATGTTAATGTTCTTTATTTATACAACCCTTTACAACAACCCTTTCGATGAACCAAAGTGCTTTACAATAGATAGTAAATAAAAGGAATAAATAAAAACAGTAAAAAGCAATAAAATAGAACAAAATACAATCAAATAAAATACGATAAATTAAAGTAAATGTGTAACCACCCTACTGGGTATTAAAAGGCATCCTAAATAAATATGTTTTCAGTCTAGATTTGAAGAGGCCCAGGTCAGAAATAAAAATGCTGTCTATCTGCTTGTCATGGACTCAGGACAGGGAACCAAAAAATATGTTGGCGTATCCCTTTAAGCAAAGCAGGATATGTTTTAAGTTCCTTTATTGGCACTCATATTTACTAGTGCCATTGGCCTCTAGCACTTCAAAAAACCCAAACTAACCCTTTAAGTCTGCATTTTACACGGTAATAAAATGTGATGTTGTTGAATATACAGACAGAAAGATCGTGTGCCTGAGTATGTAAATATCAGTTGCAAAGTTTGTATCATTTGACCACAAGATGTCTCATATTTGTTGAACATATTTTGTGTTTTGGACGCACTAAAGGCAGAGAGTAGAAGAAGAAGAAAGGGGAGGGTTGGGGTGTCAGTTTGGACACAGCTCAGAAGATTCCTCAACAATGAGAAACAGATGATCGTGTTCTTTCACTTACACCCATTGTGTGCGTGTGCACGTGTACGAGTGTGTTTTCTCTAAAACTTTATTGCTAACACATTTGGATGACCGAAGCTGCAGTCCGCTGTACTTTGGCAGCGATGACACAACGCTCAGAGCTCTTTGCAGTCAGACTTGTTTTTCTTTCTTCCTTTTTTTTTAATCGAGCCTTCCTTCCCTCTCTCTCTCTCTCTCCATCCTCCCCTCTCTCCCCTCGCTCGGCCCTGCAGCGGGTTGCACAGAGGTGAGCGTGTGTGGGATGCGGTTGCTGCAGGACTGACAGGGAAACAACGATTTTCTCCGGCCAGTAAAATCAGCTCATGGTTGTCAGGAGTGGTGCCGAATGTTATGAAACAATATCTTGGCAGGCTGTTTTTTTTCTCTCTCTCCCTCCCGCCCACTGGATAGAGGCAAGAAGTCATAGTCTATAAACCGCACATCCAGAGATGATGACATCCCTGGCTCTTATTAGCGCCGTTAGCTTCGTTAGGAGTTGTTTTTAGCTGCAGTCTATAACCTCCTACTCCATTACAAACTTGCTGAAGGCTTATTTGTGTCAGGTTTGGTGATTTTTTTTTCTGTTTTAATAAAATGATTTAACTGAAAGCCAAAAGCCACTCCTGAATTTGTTGAATATTTACCCTCTGCTTCATTTCTGAAATATTTTGATTGTGTAATGAAATATCCAAAATTGTGCAGCTGTAGGAAAAACAAAAGTCATGATTTGAATATTTTTATGCTGTTTGTTAATCTGAACAAGGCTAAAATGTGACAAGGACGTGCTTTAAATCACTTGAAATGACTGCATGTTGATCAAATTGAAGATTCTTCTTCAGGTGTGTTTAATAAGTTGATGTTGAGGATCATATTTTCTTCTTCCCTATGTATGCAGAGAAGAAGAAAACACCATGCCTATTAGCCTCAATCACCGAAATTTTTAATAAAATTCTACTGAATCCCACTTCTCCTCATTTGCAAACTGTCTAATGCCGAGTCAGATGACAAGTTATATGTACGATTATGGCCCAACTCAACATTTGCAGGGTTTCAGGACTCATCGACTCATCGAGATTAGTCGACTAGTCATTACAACGTCGACGTTCAAAGTCGTCAATGACTAATTTAATAGACAACGTCGTTGTTTGTTTTTTTAAGCGTTGTTTTCTCTCAAAACTGCCACTGTACCCTCTGCTGTCTTGTCTGCCTTTCTGTCCTTGACGCACATGCGCAGTAGTGGTAATGGGGGTCAGCCTTGATGTCACTCGAAGAGTTATGCCCAAACAGTGGATAGCCGGCAACAGAGCTCGAAAGTTTGGGAGCATTTTACCTCAACAAAAGAGAAGAATGTGAAATGCAAAATCTGCTAGGCAGAACTTGCCCTCCATGGCGATGCATAAGCATCTGAAAAGGAAGTGCGTCATGGCTGATTCAATTTCTGATGAAGAGGGACAGTCGTCTCAGTAAGCTAATTGGCCAGTTAGCTGCTAACATTAGCGTCAACAGTGAGCATCTTTCTTATAGATTAATAAGGTATTTCTGATTCTGATTCTGATTTGCAGGATCAATCCTAAGGACCAATTTGTTTCAGCATTTAAGTTAAATTCATGTCTCCTCCTAACAGGCATATTTTTGAACAATTGCACTGTTACCCTTAGAAACAAATGTTTTTTGCTCAGATGCTACAGTTTCCAGAATTTGTGCAGTCAAGACCAAGTGCTCACAGTTTGCCTTCATGTTTTTCATAAAGATCTACACCTTTCTTGTCGTAAATCAACGTCAAATTTCTTGTTTTTGCAGGCAATGAAGCCTCAAAAGGGAAATCCCTTCATTCTGCATTGAGGCCGTACCTGATAAATCTGATACAGCATGTGAGCTGCTACATGACAGCTGTTTCCTCTTTTAAACCTCCATGAAACTTGCCTTTACATGAGCAGAAATTCCTGCTACGTCTCTGTTTGCTTTTTTCATACCCATTCTCGCTCAACCTCATTCTCCCTGAAACAGACATTCATACACTCCCCGCACAGTTGCATCATTCACCCATAAATATCCCTCTGCCACTCTGCCACGGGATGATGTATGAGCCTTTGACTTGTCAGCCTGCCATCCCGAACTAGAAATAGCGTAACACACTCCCACATACACACACATTCATCTCTGACCCCGCACCCCGGCACCTTTTCCATGAGCCGCGCAGACACCGAGGTAGACATGTTTCATCAAGCCAGGGAACAACATGCCATCCTGCCCTTGGTTAGCACCGCGGCAGCCTGGGAAATGGAGTGTGCTGGCTCGCAGTGACCTCTGCGCCGGTATTGAGCTGAGATCTGCGTCGATAGACTGACACCTCCGCCTCCATGACCTGGGAGGGTTTGTGGGAGTCATTAAAGACACAGATGTTGAGACCCAAACATGAATTGACCATATTTTTAGTTTAATGCCACTTTGGAGGCGCAGTTCTTGGGGCAAACGTCCATCCATTGATGCTATTAGCTGTGGTCCAGGCCATTTTGCCAAACAAAGTCTCCTTGAACCCCTTTTAGATTTTAGGCATTACCAGGCAAAGTAAGACATGTTAACTCACCAGCATAACATTGGTCAACCCCATTGGACATGTTTGAAGAGGTCCAGGTATTCTGATCAACCCCTTTGGCACCTCTACACCGGCCTTTCTCCTGATAACTTAGATCCTTTTCTACCACATGGGCCGAGCCATCTGCTGGAAAAGTTACTTTACAAGCTTCAGTTATTTGGCTGACCACCTTAAGATTAAAGTAGAGAGCTATTGGTGATCTTAAAATAAAATAATTGATAATTCTGCTTTTATGTGGTTCCATTTCCAAAATTTCAGAAGTCAGACTAAAGCCTACAGCATTGATTGATGCTGCTAAAGCGGGGTACACACGTAAAGATTACTGTTTTTGTCCCGACTTACTGATCAAAGATGGCATATGCCAGATTATCTTCTGTTTTATAAGGTTGTCCTGTAAGATTATCCTGTGGTCTGAGGTGTTTTAAGAGAATATTTGTCCTGATAATCGCCTAAGAAACAGGTCGGGGCTGACAATCGTAAATTATTAAATTAAACTTGTTCAGAATTTACAATCAAAAATCTTCATGTGTGTGGGGAAAGCCAACGACTCCCGAGCCATGACTCCGTGAATGGTGATGTGAATGTAGCCAATCAAGAGCTGACTGAGGAACAAGGAAGCAGGTGTAAAAAAAGGGTGGTCGACCTGAAACATATACATAAAGGTGGACCTCAGAAATTGAGGACCAGCTTGTGCGTTCACGCTGTCTCCAAGATGTTTTCCACAGTCTTTCTTTTATTTAGTTCCCAATTTTTCCTTAAAGAATAGTCCCAAGACCACCATCATTCCCTCTTCTTGTATGTCCTCTTCCATGTTGCGTGAGACATATAAGTTTATGGTTAGCAGTAGCTGATTTATCTTTCCTGACATTTTCAATGGACTATTTCATATACCCATCAGATATACACTCACTGAATAATTAGTTTGTAGTTGCTTCTGATGCTGTGATCAATCTGTAATCTCTCCTCTGCCTCCACACTGACCCTGCTGGTGACGTGCAGACTGCAGCTCGTGTATGCATCGAGTTAAATCCGGGCGATTTGCAGCCATCATGTGTACACATCTGCTTGCTTAATATCAAGTATATTTCCAGCCCTAAATAGCCCTAAATAGCATGCTAGCCAATATTGTCTCATGTGTTTGGTGGGCTGCCCTCCTCAGCTCAGCCCTGCATACTTATATAACTGTCCTGATGTTTTTGGTTCATGACCTACCAATATATATTGCCAGCATACCAAGGGTCCCTGCTTTTGTCCACCATTTTCTTCATTCTTTTAGGTGCAAAGGCCAATCTGCTGCAGTACCATCCATTGGTTGAAGGATTTTGCCAGATTTATCCCCATGGGGCCCCAAAGCCTGGCCAAATCCATGGGCTGGCTGACAAAGCGGCACATCCCTAGTCCTGGTTTTCTGTCTTAAAGGAGGTGTTACAGCTTCATTGTGGTTGATTCATGTGTGGTCCATGAATCGCTTCCAGTCTCCTTCGGGACCAATTTGGCTTGGGAGATTCTTCTAGGCGCTTTGGCCCCTGACAAGGCAGCTCACATGGTTGCAGGGGTGCCAAACCCCTTTACAGTGATGTGATGTTACATAGAAACATACAGAAAGGGAGGCAGGTGCAGCTACACACACACACAAACACACACATTTACACAAAGGTAGGGCAGTTATTGGTGACCGGGCCCCTGAGGCGAAGGTCCACAGATGGGGTTGGAGATTGTTTCCTCCCCACGTCGAATCTGCAGGGCTTTAATTGGCCGCCGCTCCAACTGATCTCTGACCTTTTAGCACAAATGACCACAGCACCTGAGACGAGGAGAGATTTCCCATCAGGTATCAGTTAGTGAAAGGATTCCCCAGACTGATTTATGATGGCGGATCAATACAGCAGCCGTAGGGGAGAGAAATACTTTCACAGCCACTGACATATTGGGATTTGTTTGGTATTTTGCTGTGATATTTATTGTTTTATCCTCTTTATAAGTGCTATGCTCGCTGTCTTCTTGGCAGGATAAGAAAGGGATTTGAAGAGAATATATGGGCCTCATATTAGCCCTTTATTAACATGGGAATCAGTCTAGACAGTGTGGTCTGCCCCTGTGAGGCAAATACAAAGCTTTTATACAGTGTGTGATAGTGAACTGATTGTCTGTGTCGAAGTCTTTAACAAACAATCAAATAAAATCTAATAAAATGTGATTAGATGTCCATGATAACAAATGCACGGAGCTGTATATACGTCAAAACGCTGGAATAGTGTTGGTTAAATCTCAATTTCAGGCTTATTGGCACACATTTTTGCATATTTACAAACAAATGAGTTTTCACCCACCTATGAAAAGCTGTGGGCAGCATCGGAGCAAACAATATTGAACATCAATCTAAAATGTATGTCAACATTTAAAAATACCAGGACAAATCAGTTACATTTTAATTATATATAAATTTTACCTGTTAGAGGCAAAAATCTTTAGCCTTTTTTTAGCTGTTTTTGTCAATAAATGGGTCAGAAAATGCCCTTTGAGTAAATTATTTTGCACCTTTTTCAGTCAAAAATAAAACATTTTAGCAAGTTTTTGATATTATTCAGTTCGAAATGTTTAAAACTGTGTGAAATTTCAAGAAAAGAAAAAAAGAGATTTTAATTTTCAACAGGTTCCTCTTTATAAATGTTCCTAAATGAACATGTACAACACCTTTGAAAAGACAAAAACCAATCTCAACCAATTCTATATTTATTATTTTTTAATATTATTTATTTTATTATATTATTGAGCTGTTGATGAAAAAGGCGATGACAGAAAAAGATGAACTAGGTGAAAATAAGGCAAAAGAACGGCAATGCAACACTCCAGAATGAGACTAATTTCATTATTTACAATATGTTTCCTTTATTTACACAGAAAATACGGACAAACCACCGATAAATGACTCACATGTTTGTCTGTGAATCCTTTCTCTGCTCTCCGGCTCAGTCAGCTCAAGTCCCGTACCTCCCCCTCAGGCAATCCAGCCTTTACCGTAATGCACTGTATATCTCTGGAAAACTACTCTTTTCAGCTTTCAGAATCTGCGGATACTCAAGGAGTTACGGTAGTTTGAATAATGCATGTCTTTTTCTGTCCCTGGCAACAGCTTCAACTGTAGAACAAGCTGAGCAAAACCCAGACATTTTAGGGAATTTTATAAAATCCCCCCAGACATGATTTTACGACCGAAAAAGAAGGACATGTCCAGACAAAAGAGGATGTATGGTCATCCTAGCACATGCTATCATGTTTTCAAACTTAATTCAGACGGTGGCTTTTACTTTGGGAGGAAATTAGCGTGTCATCTTTAGAGTTAATCCCAGAGAAGCATCATACAACAAATTTTTCATATATTTAGCCATGTGAGCAACAACTTTTTCCCTTCTCCCCCTGAAGCTAGGAGAACATTTCAGATGATAACACTTTTGTGCTGCCTATAATTTCACATAAACACGTGGACATTTATTAATACTAAGATAGGATTAGGTTAGAGGAATAGCTGTCTTAAAGAATTACACTGAGGACCAGATGTATTTATGTTGTAAAACAGTAAAATAACATTGCTCCTGTCTAAATAATTGAGCACTGGCCCAATTTATCTGGTTATTCCTCTATTCTATCCATCCCAAAAATACTGATACCGCTATCTACCTTGGAAAAACCCTGTGTCAAAGCCTAGATTAGACCCTGTGTGACAGGGAGCGTTATTTTATTCATTATACGAGCGAATCAGTGTGGTGCATAATGCTTTTTAAGCTATTCACACAGAGAAAGGAGATGGAGAGGAAATTGGGTGAACTGCATGAAACAGAACCGCTGTGATGGAGAGAGAGGTTAGAACGAGTGGGAGTGAGAGACAATGAAACGAGAGAGAGGGAGAGAGAGAAGGAGTAAATATGTCAGATTTATGCAGGAAGCAATGAGGCCACCTCTCTCTGGTGCAGCACCAAAAAAGAAGTGAAAGTGAGGGCACTTCCGGTTAAAAATGTGCTCACCAGTTTCATAACCCCCATGAAGATGCACCAAAAACAGCATTCAGGGGAGGGAAACAGCAGCGGCCCTGTGCAGCGATGGAAAAGATGCTTTTAAGGTTTGATAACAGGAGGCAAAAGCTGAACACCAGACCAGGTCTCGGATCGCTTTCATGGCAAAAGTTCAACAGACTAGGGGGCAGAAGTACCAACACTTGGTTTGGTTTTCTTTCACTCTGCTCTTTGTCAGGTTGACCAAACTCTGTCTCAATGCTGGGTAATCCAGCCATCCACCTCTACTTGGGGCTGAGGTTGCGGTCTTTGTTCCTGCCATCCGGCCTGTTGTTGACCCAGAAATACACAACCGGCTTTTCAGCTCAAAGCAGTTCAGTATTAAGTTCCCTAAATTAAAGATAAAGCTGCATCAGGTGGCACTGGCATATTGACCAGGGGACATGTCTAGCCATATTAAACAGGAACTAGTATATATAAACACATTAAGATAGGGTCCATCCCACTCAGCTAATCCAGCCTTTACCTTCATGTACCGTATATCACCAGAAAGCTCTACTTCTCAGCTTTCAGAATCTGTTGGAGTTATTTGGATAGCGTGGATACTCCAGGAGTTGCAGTAGTTTGAATCATGCATGTCTGCAGAAAAAGCACAGTAAAACCTGGACATTTGGGCCAATGCTAATGTTAGCCACACTCCACTTGATATTGTGAGTGAACACCATGTTAGCTTGTGTAATGTTGTGATATTCAGCCAAATTCAAGCCTCAGTGCACTTCTTTTTGTTTTGCTTGCCTTGTTGGTCCTTGTTTGGTCCTGATGGCTTCCACACCCAAGACAAACCAAACTCAAGACCCCCTCTTTTTAGGCGGAACAGAGTTTTGCTGAGCTTTCACACCGTTCTGAATCAAGTAAACTTTCCAAAAACATGAGCCAGGTTAAATTAGGTTTGATTAGATAGAACTGTATTTTTCCCTTTGGAAATCTTCCTCAGGGAAATGAAGATTCCAGTGGCACCATTTATAGCAGGTATAAATATATATAAAAAATATAAATATAAACAGAAATGTAAATAAGTATAAATCTAAATAAAAATAGAAATATAGCTACTTGCTACAGCTGCTACTACTACAATTATGTGCACACTAATATAAATATGATTCTCTTATTACTTATGACTTACTGTGTAAACACATGGCAGGCCCCCTAATACTGTATTGGTCAAGTTAGTGGTGGGAAATTGGTGATGCGGGGGGCCAAATGAGGCCCTCCTACTTACTCAATGCAACCTACAAGTCCAATTCGTATTTCCAATAGTTGCTACCATGCACGCCATTTACAGAAGGAATGCATGACAACAGAAATGAAACAATTCCTACAATAGTGTTTGAAAACTGCTTTTATTTTATCCTTAATAGGACAGAACTATATTTAATTTGGCTTCTGTTGAGGTTTTTATGTAGTAATATGAATGCATTTGGGGAAAAGCATATAACCATCAATAATCAATATACTTTCACTTGCTACCTTGATGTTGACATGATAACGTCACACAGTTTTTGCAGAAATGTCCTGTTATGGACTCGCCCTTGTCCCTTGGGCTTGCACCAACAAGCATGCCACATTTAAAATCACTTAAATTATTTTTCTTTATTCTGATGCTTGGTTTGAACTTCAGCAGGCCGTCTTGATCACGTCTGCACGCTAAATTGTACTGAGTTGCTGCCATGTGATTGGAACATGTGTTTTTTAAGACCCTTAAAAAATTATAATTATAAAATGCTTGAGTATTTTTGTTTTTTAGAGAGAACCATAATCTATGCAGTGCTAAAGCAGAAAGTATAGGACTTTCTCACTCCGACAGCTGGCAAAAGAAGTGTCAGACAAAGAGGAGAAACTGTTTGTTCCCTAAAATTCAGCTGTTAAAGTCACAGCTTTTATTAAGAGCTCACACTTTTTATTTTTATAAATTGCTTTTTGTTTGTTCAAATAAATGGACAAAAAAGGTACGTAGAGCAGATTTTAGCCTTTAAAAGTCCATGGACAAAAGGAAGTGCATTAGTAAGAAAGACATCCTTGGAGTAGTTAGCAAATGCCAAATTCAATCACAAGAAGAAAAGCAAAAATTAAATTAAAGGCATTAACATTTTATGATCACACATAACCACTTAAAGAAGGTTTAATTGGCAGGAAAAGTTGTTACGCTGATGAGTAAGTGAAATCCTCCAAGGACCAAAGCAATAAGTGCTCCTTATGTTTAAGCTGTTTATTAGTAAGCTTTATTAAAATACCATATTCTCTGCTTTGCCTTAATAAAGTGAATTTAAGAGCTGCAGTTAAAGACACTGAAGTAAACAATGCCAAAACCAACTGGGCGGAGGAGACAAAACGTGCTTTATGGGAAATGCCATCTTCATTTTGAGGAAGCGTAGCAATAACAATTCCATCAGAGAGACAGAGGCTGGTGGAGTTGACCGTGGTGTGAAACGTTCTTAACAATTTCACCCCCGCTCGAATCGGCATTTACTGCATGATCGTAAATCGTAAGAGGGGCTCCGGCAGGGCATGCTGGTTTCTTTGCAAGGTCATGTCCAAGTCCAGGGTGAAGCAGCATTTAGCTGGATAAAATGAAATGGCTGAGAAACACAGAAGAGACGACAGGAGACTTTATTCATGTGTTTTAGTCATTTGTGGCCTAATTAGCTGATTCCAATCAACTGGCACCTGATCTTCAGCTGTCTTCTTGATAAACCCGGTGGTGCGGGCCCTCCGAAAGAGCTGTGGTAGCATAATGGCTGCAAATGGACTGTGGTTGTCTTTGGCGACATATGTGTGTAGATACATGTCTGCCCTACAAAGGCAAAGTGCAGTATCTGCAAAAATGCCTAACGGAGAAAAACAGCTTTTTGTGTTTTTTTTTACCAAGTGTTAGTATGAAATCAAAGTGTATGTGTATAAGTGTATGATTTATTAGATTATAGGGAAGGGAATTTAATGCATATTGTATATTGACTTTCATACTAAATTTGGCAGTTTTATAGGCTATACTGCACTTTGCCTTTGTTTTACTGCAGTATAATTGCATGACCATACAATGATGTACTGTAGTATGTGCAGTAAGTAAGGCCATTTCACTTACTTTTTTTTTTTTTTCTTATATTTGGCATATTAATTTTAAGTAATGATTTATTATTTTTTGCTGCACACGCCACTACTGCCAACACCAAATGTGTAATTATGTCCTCCTTAATGATGATATAAAGCAACAACAGAATGATAGGGTTATCTATGAATGTATTTTTTGTTTTTTGTTATCAGAACAGTGTTTATTTCTCAAGCATTTCATGTGTCCTTCACACCAACACAAAAAAACATAAAATCAGACCATCAGACATTATAACAACATTCTACATTGGGCTCTAATACATAAAATGCAGAGCTAATAAACAAACAAACACTAAAATGTAAATGTTCTACAGCAACAGGTTAACTTTTAGCTCAGGTCTGAGTGGAGATGGCCTAAATTTGGTCCTAAAACCAAGACAAACTGCAGTATTTGATATTCTTCATGTTGAAACCAAAGCTGCAGTATCAACCAAGGCAAACTGCAGTAAATGCAGTTACTGCAGTTTGCCTTGATTTTACAGTGCATTTTTGCAGTTACTGCGAAGTAACAGATGGCAATATCTCAGAGAAATTAAGTAGGAGCTCTATGAAACTTTAAGAGATTGAAGTGCTCTTCAAAAGTACAGCATCTGTGTATGCTGCACTTTTGATTAGTGCAAAAAACTGCAGATACTGCACTTTGTCTTTGTAGGGCAGATGTGTGGATGTGTTTGGCAACTGACGTCACCAAAGACTTTATGGGCGGGGGTTCTGTCTGAACTGAGGTCCAATTTACTACATTCACACAAACAAACACACACATGTGCACACTTTCATACAAACACTGACACTATGTGTGAGATTAAGACTTCACAGGGAAACATATTGATCCATTGTCATGGTAACCAACAGTCAGTAGCTGTGTTGGAAACCGTTTACTCATTCCAGACAATTGGACTCGAGTCATAGGGACTCGGACTCGAGTCGTCTCGAGTCGCTAATTTGACGACTTGCGACTGGACTCGGACTCGCCAGGTAAAGACTCGGGACTCGACTTGGACTCAGGAGACTATGACTCCAGACTCAACTTGACTTGAGACAACATGACTCGGAAAAATTGTAGCATATGTTTTTCTTTCATGTGGATATCATATCATTCTAGCATGATCAGAGCGCTCTGTGTGCACCCCGCGCTCTTGATCAGGTTATTTTTCATGTAAGCGAGAAGCACTGACAGGCTGGAAACACACACGCACTGTGATTGTTACATGCAATGCTCAGGCATTATATGAAGAGCCAGACAGGAGACCAGAGCATGTGACCGGAGCGCGGAGCGTTTTTTTCCAAAAAGCTGGAGGCACCTCATCTGTCGCTCCATCCTGCTCCAATTTCGCTCCGGTACCGCTCACACCAAGTGTCTGAAGCATGTCTCACACAGAGTGCATCTGCGTGTAATTAATTGTTCAGCTACCCACACTGTTTTCTGTCGGAAACTGGATGTTGACAACTCAGATCAGCACCGCGGACAGCGCAAAAGCTCTCAGACCTCAGTGCAGGTCACCTGCAATCGTCTAATTTTTTTATCTAGTGAATGCAATGCGCTTCTGTATTTTCGTAGAGTGAGTGGTGAGTGATTTGAGTGGAGCAGGTAGAAATTTTAGTGAGCGTCAGAGCGGTAATGAGCGGAGCGGTGCGCATGCGCTCTGAGCGGCGGAGCGGGGTGCAAGAACAGCTGTGTGAGCGAGGAGCGGGAAATCTCACTGCCGCACTCTGCTCACATGCTCTGCAGGAGACATACGGAGCTCTTACCTTTCACTTTATTGATGCTCCATTCATAGTACACTCGGTCCGTCACCTATTATTGTCCCACACACGACAGAGTAGCTACACACATACGTTCCTACTACACATCCGCGTCCGTTACAGTGATGATCAGTGTGTGTAATACAGGCACTACTTGACTCTAGAACATTTAAACAGGACATTAACTTGCACAAATAATTCTCAGTGTTTCCCCTATAGTTCATTTGGGTCGGCGCACCGCCGTGCCAACAGGATCCCCACCCATAAATTCAAGAGCAGATTTAAAGAAAAAAGAAACATTATTTGATTTTTATTTTAATCAAAAGGGCGTTTATCAGGCATTCTCTTTATCAAATAAAAAAGCTTATTATAATTTGTGCAATTTTAGAGTCTAATGCGTCACTATCGTTTCATTACATTCATTAAAATGCAAAATGCATTTCTCCTCTCCTCTGACCCTTCTCCGACCTGTCGTCTGACTATTTACGCTGCATGCTGCGCAAGCCATCCTCTCTCTCCTGCACAGAGTGTGATTTTTCACGTAAAACTATTCAACAAAACAAACGCTGCCTTCAGTTAAACAGCGCAGAACATGAATGAAACATTCACTGATTTAACTAACGCTTTCACACAGAGCAGAGAAAGGAAGGAAAAGCTGAAGAAGAAAAGAGATTTACATGTGATGTTCATCTGATGTTCATGTGAACATTTGATCCAAATCCCCGCTCAGCATCTTTGCGCGCGCGCTCCTCCGTCTGCCGGTGCAGATAGACGCGAATCGCAGGGACAGTGAGGGATCATCAGTCACTTTGTGTGATTTTATCATTCAAATGGTGTCTTGATAGCTCATGTGCCTGGTTTAAGTGAACACAAAGGGCTCTAATTTCCTGGAGCACCCCGCGCAGCGGTAATTTTGTCCGGCACCGCCGTGCGCAGCCAATTTGGCAAATTTGGTAGACCGGCTGCACTGAGATGGGTGTGACGGCGCACCAGAGGGAGGTGTCGAAAGATTCAGCTTGGCGCAGTGACAATTTCGTGCCAAAAAAACGCGCGGAAGGTGCGCTGAAAGCTCGCCAGCTCCAACCTGGTCTATTCTCGGCGCAGGAGAGGCGCACTCGGGGCAGTGGTAATTTGGCTGAGAGGTGCACAGTGCGCACGTCACCAAAACCTCACAGGCAGGTATCCAGAGTGTCAGACACATTTCAATGCAATAAACAATCACAGCATATTAAATGTAACAGTCTGAACCAGCACATACTTTTGTATCTATGTTAATTGTCCCGTCACATCTGATGTCAGATCAGAGACGTTTGTCATAACTAACGAGTTCACATCTCTCAGCCAACCACAAACAGCCACATCATCCGATATGGAGTATCCGGCTTCTCTCATCTCATGAAATTAAATAGAAAAGAAAAAAGAGAGAGAGACGCTCGCTGAATAAATGTTAGTCACTCGTTGTCTTAAGGATTTACCTGTGATTGCCCATATTTCTCTGTTTTAATCTTATTCTTATTCGTAACTTGATCTAAAAAGATGGAGTACATTATTGCAAGGAGGATGAGGAGGAGATATCGGGGGGCAATATTTCACCAAAGGTTCTGCTATTTGGCGATGACAGACCAGGAATGCAGGTGGATCACAAGCATGATGAATGGATTAACCTGCTGCTGTGTTTAAATGTAATTATAACTTAATTTTGTACTCCTAATATGACACAGGAGCAGATTACATCTGTCCCGCGAGGTGGTCCACACGGTGATGCGCATCGTGGCCTCCAATGCGCGGCCCTGTGGCCCCTTCGCTCTCCCAGTTGCTGCAAAAGCGACAGCGGCTCTGACCATCTTCACCACCGAGGTGAAATTGTCACTGTGCCTCGCCCGCGGCGCATTTACAGGCGAGGAGAGGCGTTCATGTGATTGGTGAAGATTACACTCGGCTGTGTTAAACCCACTCACGCCTCCTCTCCTCCCTCTCTGCCATTTGCACTGGTGGGAGAGACGGAGGTGTGGGTGCGCCTCCCTGCGCCAGTCTGCGCCCTGCACGAAACTTGCAAAATGCTCTGGACACACCCTGTTGGCACGGCACAGGCGCGGCGCAGGGCAGGTGCGCTCCGCCTGCGCCTGGTCTACGAAATTAGAGCCCAAAGACTTAAAAAATGACGAGTCAGCCTTTGATGAATCAAAACTCAACTTTTTTTTTTTTTAGTCCAGCTCTTGTTTTCACTCACTCACTGTTTTCTAAATGATAAACTCATCCTGAGGGATCCTGGATCACTTATTCTCCATGATATAAGAACAATCTTTGAAGGATCAACCTTTAAATACAATCTACTAGTGCTGCGGTTCTCAACCTGTGGGTGGAGGCCCATAAGTGGGTCTCAGAGTGGACGATGCATAAATCCGAATGAACCACACTACACCACTGGATAGATAGATAGATAGATAGATAGATAGATAGATAGATAGATAGATAGATAGATGAGTGAAAAAATGAACAGAAAATGATGAAAGAAAGATAGATAGATGAATGAATAAATGAAAAATGATTAATATAGACAGATAGATGAGTGAATAAACAAACAAAGTGATTAATATAGATGATCCTGAATGACGGACCATGCCCCCAAATAAACAAACACTGATTTTACTTGGGAAAGGTTGCATTTCCCCAGCTCTTATTTCCTTTTAGAGTGCTTATTTTTAAAATATTCTGATATCTCTTAAATTAAATGTTGTTTTTATATAAGTATTTGCTGTGTGCTGTTTATAGAAGCACTTTGCACTGTTCATTCATACTGTAACTTTGTTTGCCTTTGTTAAGGTAGCTACCTCTAAAAAAAATACACTTTAAAGAAATGTCAGAAAGGCAGTTTGAGCCTGTAATTTAAATATTGCTAAATGTTCCATATTAACATTTTTTTATATCAAACATGCCATTTCTTTAATGGAATCTGGCCTTTTCCATCTACCTCGGTCTAAATGATCAGACATGTAATGTTGTAATGGATAAATGAACAGCTTTATGCTGGTTTAGTCCATGCAGGCTAGTCTGCAGGCTCTTTTTGGACATTGACCTGAGGAAGATAAGGTTTCTCTCTTCAAGATATAAACCTGAGTGCTTTTTTAGGTGGGCTGGGGACCAACGGTGAGGGACTTGACTCGACATAACCTGTGACTTGACTTGACTTGCTCACAGCAGAAAAAACTTGGGACTTGCTTTAGACTTGGACCCAAATGACTTGACTCGACCTGGGACTCAGATTGGAGGGACTTGGGCAATTGTCTGACTCATTCACTCACTCCCTGTGTAGTGTTACGAGATTTCAGACACTACACTGAAATTTTCTAAACATCATTGTGTCTGTAGATGTGCCGGATATTCCTGTGACACAGCAAGTGGATGTGCCAGTCATCACATCAACAAAGCGGGCACTCTCCTGAGTGATAACCAATGTTATGTGTTGTAATGGCCAAACACAATCAAAAGTATTTTTTCAGTCTTACATGTGAAAGGCAATCCCATGAGATCTGGTTTGGACTGCACGCAGCACATGAATGAGGCATCTTCTCTGTTTGCTCTAGCCACATCCAATATGTGTGATTCAGCGCGCTCAATACGGTGTCTACGTATATAATGTCTATTGTGTCGCTGCCTGAGCCCCTAACAATAACAACGCTCATTATTACGTCTTGATGAAGATGTCAAATTATATTTATTTACATGCATTCCTGAATAGGAAAATGAGTTCAAGTGGTTGAATGTTGTACTTGTTTTCCAAAGGGATTAATAAAGTACTTTCTAATCTAATCTAATATATGGATGGATTGATAAATACCTGTAAACAGGGGCGTTTATTGGGGCTGAGAACATTGGGGGCTGAGCCCGGACCCTTTATAGGAAAGTCTGGGATCTTATCCGAGAAAAAAGCTCCATCTCTGCTTTCTTTGGGCATTGTGGTGTCTTGTCTGCTGGCAAATACTGTAACATGCAGGCATAGAAACGGGTCAGAGGTGAAAAAGGTAAGAAGGACACAACCCCTCTAGGGGTGTCCGGGGACTTGCTCCCCTGGAAGAAAATTTTGAATATTTCATATTTAGAAGCATCAATCTGATGCATTTTGAGAGAAAATCACGCAGAATTACAGGACAGTATGAATGTATGATAAAGTATCTATCTATACATAGTCACATTATGCTATATAAGAAATGAGACTGACAACTTCTGTCATGAAATGCCTTAACAATTAATATCCACTGGAGGCTTGATAAGATAGCTGCGTTACCTCTCCTGCTGTGTTAGCTAAAATTATGCATCAGTGACACGATGCCTCTTTCAGCAAGCTCTAATTCTTCTAGTGATATATTACCTGTAGCCAGAGGTGGGAGCAAGTCATTGTTATGCAAGTCACAAGTCAGTCTGAAGTCATTTCCTCAAGTCCCAAGTCAAGTCTCAGGTCAAGACAGGCAAGTTTCCAGCCAAGCCGTAAGCCCTTTCAAGTCTTTTTCAAGCCTATCTAGGCTGCTTCTCTCTGGCCTGTCATGTGTCCATCACTGGGTTTGACTTATACCCCTTTCAGACTGGCCAAAAAACCTGTTTAAACCCGGTAACAATTGGCTCCTGTTTGCAGTTTGAAAGGGTTTAATCGGCATTTCGACCCGGGTCGACTGACCCTGCAAGCGACATGGGTTTTAATCGGCTCGCCTCCGATCGGCTTCAGTTGGAACATCACACCCGGGTCAACCCGCTAATTTATGGATGACGTCGGCGTACCATGCCCACGGCATAATATGGCGCCCATCCCCTCCATCTGTAACTTACATGACTCTTTTTGCTGTCTCAGCAACAAATTCCATCTGCCTTTGTATCATCAGCGCTGAGTTTGTACATTTCTAAAGAGGAAAAAAAGTACAAAATACAGAAAACCGTGTCCACGTCATCTATACTCCTATCCATTGTTTACGTGGTCGTGTTTCGTCGTGCTGATGATGTCATCAGTGTGATGAAAATAAGAGCTGCACTTATCAGGAATGTTGAGTTTTAATTAACCAAAAGGCTGACTCGTCATTTTTTAATCGTTGTGTTCACTAAAACCGCGTGAACCAACAAGACACCGCCTGAATTATTAAAACACACAAAGTGACTGATGATCCCTCACTGTCCCCAGCGCTGTGTCTTTACGCTCACCGGCTCACCGATCTTCAAGGATTTTCACCGTGGTTAAAAGCATCTATCCCAAGGGAGGGCTGTCCCGCAGCCCCGCACTCACCAACGCTACATGTCACATAATTTTGAAGGAATAAACAGATTCTTCACAATTCTCTGGTTTTTACGATGTTTGTTTGTCCTCTTTTCTTCTCTGCTCTCTCTTTTTTCATCACTTTGTCTTCGAAGTTCCCTCACCCCAAACTCACCCACTCACCTGTTAACCCCCCCTCCCAGCCTCATAACCTGCTCCGCTGCTCCTCTCAGGTGATCATCACCTATTGAGCACCGGTTCACACAATCGTTTGGTCAATGCTCTAATTGCGTTTTCTCTCTGTGTGGGCTACCCAGCGAGGGGATCGATCAGCTGCTAATGAGAGATTGTTGAGCTGGTTGGGGAGGGGGGGGTCCACGCTAAAGATGCTCGCTCCAAAAGAAGCTACTGTATACGAGTGCTTACCCTCCTCCTCTTCCTCCTCCTCATGTATTAAACAGTCTCGATGCTATCATTCCTGCATCTCAGCTTCATTATAGCCCACACAGTATTGACCTTAAGTCAGGTCTATCAATATCCACACACACACAGCAGGGTTTTTATGGCATCAGAAACGATGCTACAGAAAAGTTGGCGAACACTTAAAGTCAGCTTTCATTTAGAGTCCAACAAAATCCACCCTGTTTGTGCTCTAAAACAATATCAAAAGGATTTCCTAATGAAGTATTTCGGTTTTATTGAGTAAAAGAAATCAAAGGTCAGAAAGGATCCATCAGAAATGATTCTTCAGCCTTCAAGCCTCTGAGTGGGAGGCTTAGAGAGTGTGTTTACTTGATATCCGAGCCATCAGGGTCACATTGTTAGCAGATTCACACTTGACTGTACTTTAAAAGCTTGTTGGCAACAGTGTGAAACAATGGGAAAAAATGTTTAGCATCCAATAGACTGACCCTGAAGTTAGAATACCAAAAAATTTATAGCGTACAAGCATAAGGTTGGTTTCTGCATTGGGTCTTGAAGGAACTTGTGGCACCAGAAGATCCCTCGACTCTTTTAATGATCACATTTTATCCCCAGCATGGTGATAGCTGCTCTCTGATTGGTCAGTACACTACGACTGAGCATGCTCGGGCAGATATCGAGTAACTGCGCATGCGTGAAGCAAAAGGTGTTTCCGCATTCGGTTGAGAGAGAAAATTGTGTATGGTATTTGGTGTGAAAATACTGAAATTTCATTAATTAAAACTTCGAATAAAGGTAATTTTTGAGTTGTCTGAGAGAGTAAAGTTTGGGCAAATAATTTGGGTGCATGTTATATTTGAATACAGCGATTTACTTGGAAAAAAGCATGAAAAATGGGGTGCGTGAGGTATTTTATTCCTCCTGACTCTTAATGATAATGCCTCTGGTCCCAGCTTTCCCTGCATGCAACGAAACAGCTGAAGATGGAAAGTGTTTAAAGACTTCTGTTGCTTCTGCTGAAGTTGGCTGGGCATGACACTCACTCTGCTGATTTTACATCGTAAGCATACACTTGTATAAGAAATTTGTAACCATCTCCTCTGTCTCAACATTTCAGATCCACCGTCTTGCAGCCAACAGTGGCATAACCATGTGCTAGAGAACTACGTCACATCTACAAGGTAAGAAGTTTACATTTAAATTTAATCATGGCCACTGAAAGCAAAGCCTTTAACTGTAAGTTCCTCAGCTGGTTCAAATCCTCCAGTACATGAAGACCACGTGGGAAGGAGATCCCTTTACTCCCGGATCAGCTCCCTATAAAATCCAGGATAGAATCTCTGGGGGCAAATTTACAAGGAAGGCATATAAGGTGTGCCAAAGTGGAGCTAAAATAAAATGACCTGCTGGAGGAAAAGTGATGCACTGGGAATTTTTACAATGTGGCACACACTTACCTCCAGATTTTAAGCTCATGTTTTTATTATTATGACCTAAATAAGTGGAGCTCCCAACCCATCTATATAGAGGTTTGTTGTGTGGAGTCTTGTGCTGTTATAGTCTTTTGTTTGTCTGATGTATCCTCTGACTTTTTTTCCTTGGAGCCCCCCAGTTGTACCTAAGAAAAGTCAAACCAAGGAGTCACACGACAAAACCTGATCCACGATTATAAAAAACAAACACCATTTCCAGTTATTTCCATGGGTGTACCCAAAATAAAATTATGTGCAAAAGAACTTTAATAGAGTGTTACACTTGTTTGAGATCAAAGATGAAAACCAAATTTTGACAACCTCAGAGCTGACAGTCTCTTGGACCCCCCTTCAGGGGCCTGGCCCCCAAGTCGGAAACCAAGATTCTTAATAACAGAAACATCCTTTACATATAGAGCCACAAAAACACTTTCAAAACTGGCTAATGCTAACACAGCTCTAATAAGGGAAAGGTTGAAGCCAACTGGATGTCATCTTGCAATTGCGTAATTGGGCATGTTTATGGTGAAAATTCTGCACACCCCCAGAGAGGCTGGTGGACTTCAAGTGGCTGGTAGTGGGCTGGTAATTGGCTAGAACTCAGCGAGCATTCGGCTGTAAGGGGAAAATTGAAGCGGCTGCATCTGTAAGACTGGAGTCCAGGTTTTGGATGGTCTAAACTGCAACTGTTTTTTCCATCCTCAAGACAGGATTTTGCCGAGATGTTAAGTCTTCATGATACCTGGTCACTGTATGTAAGAAATTTCAGTTAAGAGAAATGTTGAGACTTGGTGTGTCATTCATTATCTGGAAATATTGCACAGACAACACAAATCTGAGCATCATTTTATTTGATTATTTTAGTACAACTATTGTTATTTCACCCTCTCTTTTAATAACCTCTACAGTAAGACCTGTAGAGGTTATTATGGCGACTAAGCACAATTTGCAACAACAAAAATAAAACTCATTAATAGAATTTTTAACACTTTTGCGTGTTAAGGCCTCTATTTCTGTTACATGACACTCTGGTCCACGATGACGAAACACTCCTGTGCACCCTCTTTGGTTCATCCTGTCCTTTTCCTGTTCTCTTTTTCACTTTCCCTTCCTCTCTCACTCTCTCCGTGGCTCTCGGTGAGCGAGTGGGCTGCATATTGATTTTTAGTGTTGAACTTGCGTGGCTCCTCTCTCCCTCTCCCTCGCTCTCCCTTTCGCCCCCACAGACACAAACTGACGGAGAAGTTGATTAGGAGCAGCTCTAAATATATCCTCCACCTCCTCCACCTCTGCCTCTTTCTTCTTCTTCTTCCTCTCCTTCCTCTCCCTCTCTCTGCCCCCCTCCTCCTCCTCCTCTTCTCCCTCACCCACTCGCTCTCTCCCACACTGGTTCAATCGCTCATTCTCCACATTTTCTCTCGCCCGATTCGCCTGGACGCTGCTCTGCCAAGCGCTTTCTCTTCCTCTCTCCATTTCCTTTCCGCTCGCTCTGAGCATATCATTTGTCAACCCCCCAAAAAGGAGAAAAATAGAGATAGAGAGGCAAGAAGTGTTGCCAGGTTTGGCTGGAATTTATATGAAAATTGGACAAATCCAAGAAAAATGGCTAATATTCTCCGAATGACGTCTTTTCTTTGAATATATAAGAGAAAACGGAAATAATTCTTATTTGCTGTAGGCGTGTGTAGATACAAGTCAATAGTACAGATCACACAGTTGGATACACTCCAGCAAACACATACTGTACCTACGCCATACATAACCTCCCTCTGTATTTATTCTGCATGACTCAACACTTCAAAAGAATCGACCCCACACATTTACGCACAAGAAAACGCATACAGAATACAGTTTAAAGAGTATAAGGGCGATCACACATGCATTAGACTCTCTCATGTTGATATTTAACCCATAAAATAAAGTTTCCAACTGAGATTTTGAAGATTTTTCAGGTTTCGTGTCAATAAAGTTTGGGCGTCATGCAAAACGTGGATAAAAACTAAAAGCAATGATTTTAAAATCCTTATTGACCTTTATTCAAATTGAATACACAACAAAGACAAGAAATGTAATGTTCAAACTGATAAGTATATATCATTTTTTGCAAATATTCACTCATTCTAAATGTTCCAAAAAAGCTGAGACAGGGGCGTGTCTTCCATAGTTACCTTTCTTAAGTATTTAGGAACTGAGAACACTAACAGTTGAAGATTTGTAAGTGTAATTCTTTCCCATTTTTGCTTGATGTACGACTTAAGTTGTTCAACAGTCCAGAGACTCTGTTGTCATATTTTGCACTTCTTAATTCGCCACATTTTCAATGGGAGACAGGTCTGGACTAACCTTGCACAGCAGCTGAACCTGCCTGATTCAATGACTGTAATCTGTCTGAAACATCTTGCCAAGCTCCAATCTACAAAGACTGCTCGACCCAAAGCAGGACGGCCCAATCAGAGTCTTTTAGAGTAGGAAGAGATGCGAGCTACGGGGTGACACCTACCATAGATCCTAACGGCTTCAGTAGCAGTTTTATCAGACTGTGACCACATTTATTTATTAAACGAAAACCAAATGTCAAAACTACAAACTTCTCTGTAATAAGGATATTTTTGCTCCACTTCTGACATGTTTGTAGTGCAGTAGCACCCACCTTTTACATTATCTGATTGGCCCATAATGAATGTAATTGATGGAACGATCATCCAATCACCTGCCGGGTATGCTTCTAAAAGGTTCTGCCCTCCCAAAACTCTTTCTGTGGAGTTGAGTGAAATATATTAAATTTGGCACGCCAGATTAAGTCTGGACTGCAGGCTTTGGCTTTGTATGGTAGAGGTTTATCTTGCACTTGAGTTGTCAAAGCTGTAGTGCCAACATCTTCATCGACAAACCAAAACCAAAAAGAATTTTACTGCTGTTTTTCGCTAACAACTCAAAAAGTTATGGATGGATTTTGATGAAATTTACAGGGAACGTTATGCTATGACCTTAACTTCATGGCACAAGGGAGAAGTAGTTTGATTTTGGTAGAGATTCAAATCCAGATGTGCAGTCACGTGTAGACTATGTGAAAATTGCACTGGAGGGCAACATTTTGGATAAATTCTTGACCACGTATGTCAGAAATGCCTTGGCGGAGGTGTGTGCTCTTGGACAACCTCTGGTTATTTAGTATATTATTTTCTTTTGTTGAATCGCAAATGCGAGTACAAGCGGCCAAATGAGTTTCCTTCGCAGGGTGGCCGGACTCTCCCTTAGAGACAGGGTCAGAAGCTCGGCCATCCGGGAGGGGCTTGGAGTAGAGCCGCTGCTCCTCCGCGTTGAGAGGATCCAGATGAGGTGGCTCGGGCATCTGGTCAGGGTGCCTCCTGGACGCCTTCCTGGTGAGGTGTTCCGGGCACGTCCCACCGGTAGGCAGCCCCGGGGAAGACCCAGGACACACTGGAGGGACTATGTCTCGCAGCTGGCCTGGGAACGCCTCGGGATCCCCCGGGAGGAGCTGGATGAAAAAGCTGGGGAGAGGGAAGTCTGGGTGTCCCTGTCAGGCTGCTGCCCCCGTGACCCGACCACGGATAAGCGGAAGAAGATGGATGGATGGATGGATGTATCACAAACTGCGTCGAAGATGTGGATTTTTTTTTCTTTTTGACAACATAACAGCTTTTTTACTCAATAGCCACATACTGTTCTGATCTGTGTTTAATTTAGTTTTTGTCATGGTCTTTTTCCTAAAATATTAGTCATCAAAATTGTTTTAATTTTAGTCTTGTTTTAATTGATGAAATTTGATAACATTTTAGTCGTCGAAATCTACTGTAAATGTAGTCGACTGAAATATAAATATAAAGTGTAAAGGGTAAGGCATTTTTTGTGTTTCCTTGAATTTCTGAAGTCATGTTTTACACTTGGATAAAATGAAACATCTAATAACCCTTTATTGGATGCTAGTAAAGTTTTAATGTATAAATGAACCGAAACAAATTGAACTTTTGTGTGAAATGCAGTCACCTTTATTTAGGCTACCTGGCAGAGCATCTCAGTTACAATACCAGAACTGACAACAAACAGTGAACCTGCTCTACATGAATATATCAATTCATAAAGAGAGGAGCTCTGATTGGATTGCTCCACAACTTATCTGGCCTTCACCAACCAAAGTAGCTGTGATTGGATATATTCCTAACTACTTCTTACTTTCTACATGACCAAATTAGGTCTGATTGGATTAAGTCTCTGTCAAACATTTTCGTCTAGTTTTTATTTGTTAACGAAAATGTCAGTTAATATAGTTTTTGTCCATGTGCACTTGTTTTTAATAGTTAATGTCTAGTTTTTTCGTGAGGGGAAAAAGGTTGTTGACGAAAACTATGACGAAAGTAATTAGTCAACAAAATGAACTCCACAGCTCCACAAAAACAAAGCATAGAGGTGTATTCTGTTGAGTGCAGCGTTGTTGCAGGTGTCTGGAGATGAGAGGAGATGGTGTTCTCAGATACTCGGGGTCCAGATGGGAGAAGGAGCCCTTCTGTTTGTTCTGCTTCGATGTCGGTCGTCCTGGAGGTAAACACAACAAACACAGGCCCTCTGTAATTCAACACACTGATTGCAGCGTGGGACAAACAAACAAACAAACAGGCTCGCTGGGCCGCTCTCCTGCGTGTGCACCTCTCCGCGTCCCATCATTTAAATCTCATTTCCGTTTTTTTTTTTTCAACCAACGCTGAGGCTGATGTCGGTGCAGCCAACCGCTCTGTTTGAAAGGTTTGGAGGGGGGGGTGTTCTCATAAACGGAGCATTTTTCAGACAATGAGCACGTGGGCGTATGGCTTTAGGCATATTTGACAGGATCAAATGACTTAGAGAGAAAGGAAAAATCTGTCGTTTATGAAATAATCCCTTCATACTCATTTCATCCACATCCTCTGCTCTGCTTATTCCTGCTTTTTCTCACCTCCACCCCTTAACCACCTCCACCCCCTCCGCCCCTCCTTCTAAATGGATTGAGGTAAAACATAAATCTGTATTCAGTGGGAGGTTTAAAGACACACACTTTGCTTGGATTTGAAATGCACATCACATTTGCATGATGACATAAACCTCAAGGCTCGTCCTAAAATCTGCTCGATTTTGTGGAATAAAGCAGCCGGAGGGGGGACGAGGTGTTTATTAGGAGGGTATTGTTCTGGCTCTGTTTGCGTGCATGAAGAATACATGTGTGTTAATATTTCAGAGAGCATGAAAGGCGGATTTGTTCAACTTCTTCGCTGGATAATGGGAACTCAGAGCTGGCGAATGTGAAGGGTGTGCGATCAGACAGAGTCAGATGATTGCATCCACAGGTCAAACAGGACAATAGGGTGAATCCCTGCTTGTGTGACACTGTTGCACCTTTTGGCTTCGCTATCGTGACTGTGTTCTGGATCTTTTTGCTCTTATAAGTACCGTTGAGCTGGACATACACCATGCATCTATGAGGAAGTTCTTCATTCCCGTTGGTGCCTTTATTGGATTGATGACAGACCATGGATAGAGTTAGAAAGTGGAGCAAGAGAGTGTGGAAGGGCATGCTGGAAAAGGCGAAAGAATGAAATCAAACCGAGACCAGAGCCTAGTGTTGCCAGATTTTTCAGCTGAAATAAGCAACCAGGTTGATAAAAAGAGAAAAAGGAAATCTACATAAAGCGTATTTTAATTTTCATCGACATGACATTTCATTTCACAGTGACATTTTTCTTATTTGACTCTTAATTTACTTATTCAAAATCCTATTCTTTATACAGAAGGGAAGGGAAGCTTCTGTTATTTACAACTCTGTTATCGCTGAACAGTCTGTCTAACCTTGATTTTTGTAACCAAACAGACATAGTCAGGCTATTATCTAAGTTTTATGTTGATCCTCTACAGCTTTATTATAGTGAAAACAGTAATAGCTGCATTAGGCTACGTTCACACTGCAGCCCTTAATGCTCAATTCCGATTTATTGCTCAAATCCGATTTTTTTGTTTGGCTGTTCAGATTACGCCTTTAAATGTGGCCTGTCTGCAGACTGCGATGTGAACAGCTCACGCTTCAGAAGTGACACGCATGCTCAGTTGAATATTAATGACATCACGCACAGAACGGTGTGATGAGGGGCAACAAACACAGACCAAAAATGTGCTTCACAATGCCAGAGAAGTTTGTTCCCATAATGCAGAACCTGATGTCACAGCAGCTCACCTTGAGTGAGCTCTTATTAAAGTAATTATGGGTATAATTTGTTTCTAATGAACCTAAAGGCGGCCGCTCTTTCCCGTCAACCCCTGCCGATGAGAGATTGTTGCTGGAGAGAAAAACAGCTCAGAGCCATAGCGCGCTGAACAGGTGAACAAAGAGGCAAAAACTTAGTTTGATCATCTGTTCTGATGTTTCTTAGTTTGTCTGAGAGCAGATCAGACAGGAGCAGACTGTTCTGACTGACGCTGTCTCGTAGAAACACACAGTAGCGCGCAAATGCGTACGGATGAGATGGTCCGCAGTGGATCATCAGTGTCTTTCCGCGTCCTGTAAACTGTTATCTTAGCCTGATAAATTCATTAAAACTGTTGGTGCAGTGTTAATAAACTAAGTTTATCAGATATCATAATACAAACAGTGTAAAGATGTATGATTCATTCACGTTTATTGTTTATTGTGCATGTAATGGAGACATCAGTCGATTGCACCAGCGCTCTCTCACTTTCTCTCGTCACTCCCCCCTTTATGCATTTTTTAATCATGCTTGTAGAGGGAAAATCAACTAAAACTCTTTATTTTAGGAAAAAATGGTATAAACTTTTTAATACTCATGTCTATATATCAACCTCTCCTTAGGTTTTGGCCATGAAGTGACTCTGAAAAAATCTTACTCGAGGTAAATTGCTGCTCTAGAATGACGTCAAAGTCGCATTGAATGTGACCTGGCTGTTCAGACCGCGGTCTCATTCAAGAAAATCAGATACGTATCTGATTCAGTACCACATTTGAAAGTGGCCTGAATCTGATTTGAAAATGTCAGATTCAATGTGACTTGTGCTGTTCACACTGTCAAAAACAATCAGATACAGGTCAAATAGTTTAAAATACTTTGTGTAACTTCTGAGTTGAGTTTATATTGGTAGTCACCCAAAAAAAAAACAAAAAAAAAACAGCCAGTTGCTGCTAATATTTACAAGCAACTTTTCAAAAAAAGAACCCCAGAGTTGCTTATAATAAGCAGACCTGGCAACTCTGCTACAGACTCTATAAATAGGGTGCATGGACATGATTCATAAAGCTAGAGATACCTAAGCTTTGGACCAGGGACCAGCGCCTCGCCATAGAGAAATACAATCAATCATTTTCATTACCCTTTTTGAATAATGAAGACTACAGGGTTGTTTTATTTTGAAAGAATGACTAGATCCTTGTCTTTGCAGGGCATGATGATGATTTCCATCATGTCAAGCTTCTGTCTAGTCAGAGCTTTTAGACGAATGATGTGAGCTGCATAACTTGTCTTGCCAAACATCATGAAGATTCACAAACTTTTCTGTGAGCCTCGTGCTTTTCTCAGCCAACGATCTAGCTATGCATACCTTATTTCAGCAAATATGTATGCCCACATTGGTGGACTGCCACAGATAAGAAAATGTCTCTTCCTGTGCATTCCTTTCAAAGTAAAAGCCTAGTTTACCATTTCTGTGGATACACTCCATGGTCATACAGGATTCTGTTACTTTGAAGATGTCTCTGGTTGGCGATTGGGAAAATCTTTCTGTGTGGAGCTTGCATGTTCTCCCCATGCACTCGCGGGGTACTCCAGCTTCCTCCCACAGTCCAAAAACATGCTCATTGAGTTGACTGGTGCCTCCAGTTGCCTTTAGGTAGGGTGACCAAACTTCACTGGAATGATGCCAGTGGTCCAGTGCAGTACTTCATTATAAATATTAACTCTTTTACTATGAATATAGATGGACACTTGGTCTTTTTTTGCCTTTTTTTGTCAATAAGTGTGTCAGAAAATGCCCCTTGAGTTAATTATTTTGCATCTTTTTTTTCAGGTACAAATAAAACATTTTGTCATCATGAAGTTGTAAACTCTTAAAATAGTGTGTAAATACAAGAAAAAAAAACAGATTTGAATTTTCAACAGGTTCCTCTAATATACAATTCTAATTCAACATGTGCAACACCTTCAATAAAACAAAACAGAAATTCAACCTGTTTTATTATTACTATTGTTATTTAACACTATTTACATTATTATATTATTGAACTATTTATGAAATCAATAAAACACCAACTATGATGATAAAGGTTATGTCAAAAAAGATTAACTAGAAGATAGAAGAACCTTTATTGTCATTGCACATGTCACAAGTACTGAGCAGCGAAATTTTCATTTCAGTTCAACCCGTTCAAGAACATACAAAAGATAGTGACACATACAGGGGGGACAGGAACAGGAAGACTGTTGAGGCTAGGTAAAAATACAGCAAAAGAAAGACAAAAAACACTCCAGAATGATACTAATGCTATTATTTACAATATTTTACATTATTTACACAGAAAATACTGACATTTTTGTCTGTGAATCCTCTCTCTGCTCTCCGGCTCAGTCAGCTCACTTCCTGTACCTCCCCCCCAGGCTATCCAGTCTTTATGTACCATATATCACTTTCCTCGACTTTCAGGATCCGTTGGAATTATTTGGAAAGCGCGGATACGCAAGGAATTACAGTAGTTTGAATCCAGCATGTCTTTTTCTGTCGCCGGCGACAGCTTCGTCAGTAGAACAAGCTGAGCACAACCCGGACATTTTAGCGAATGTTTTAAAATCCCCCCGGACATAATTTTATGACCCAAAAGGAGGACATGTCCAGGCAAAAGAGGATGTATGGTTACCCTACTTCAGGTATGAGTGTGTTTGTCAGTGGTTGTCTGTTTCCTTTGTGACCGGTTCAGGGTGTACCCGCCTCTCGCCCAATGTCAGCCGGGATGAGCTCCAGCTCTGAAGGCAAAAGGGGGTCCAACTTGGTGCTAGCAAGGTGTACCTAATAAAGTGACCAGCGAGTGTATTTACCCATGAAAACAGAGATGACTGGATGATAGAGATCGTCTGCACGCATGTTGACAGTCACATCTCTCAGTGTTTCAGTGTTGTCCAGGTGCGGCGCAGGTGTCCACCTCCTGGCCGTGTTGGTTGTCACCGTGTGTTTGTTTGAAATTTGATCCAGAGAGGCGGCCAAGAAGGATTTAACAGCCCAAATTTGCAGAAAGAAAAGCCCTTCACTCTTTATTCCAAACAGAGAACACATCTTAGGTAGATGTTGATGGATGAGGCCCCTCACGAGGGTGAAGCAGGCAGATATACTTGTTGGATAGCTGATAATTCAAACCTCCCAGTCGGGGGTCTCAGGCGTCTATTCCCACATGGAGACAGGTGGAAACACACACTGCTAACTTGTACAGATGCTCCAACACCTACAGCGAGACGTCAGGCCCACCAACGTGATTATTATGCAGAAATTAGATCCATGCAGAGGAGAGCTAAACTCTGTTTGATCTCCCTCTGAATGAGTGTCTACGTGCGCGCGTGTGCCGTGCACTTTTATACAACTGCAAGAGACAGAAATAGAGACAGAGGAAGAGGAGAGAGATGCTGTCAACTCTCTCCATCCTCCTCTTCCTCCTCCTCCTCCTCCTCCTTCTCCTCGGTGAAGCAGATGTCCAATTGAGTCTATTTAAAGCCGGTGCAGTATGGCTCCTGATGCAGAGAGCGCCGGGCTGTAGCTTTGCATTATCGTTGTCTTAACCTGCTCGATCTGGAGCTGAAATCTCTTCCACCTGGGCGAGCATGTCGGGGCTGCGGGATGTCAGCCGGAGATGACCTCGGATCACGCTCGGAGAAAACCTTGAAAGGTTCATTTTGAGGAATTTTGGCTCTCTGGGTGCATTTTTTAAACAACTGAATTCAACTGCTGCAACCAAAAATGTTAAGTGCATAATCAAGCTGTGACCGCTGTTTTTGACTGATTACTTTTTCTTTGTTGACCATTAAGGTTGGATAATGTGGACCAAAATCCCTTTAAATTTCAAGCTGAACCAGAATTTATATTAATATCAGAATTTTCCTTTTTTTTAAGAGGTTGAAAATGTTCTAAGCAAAACCAGAATTATCAACTTAGCTAACAATTTCAATTGGTAACTAAGTAAAAACAATAAAATATCAATATCTTGACAGGTAGGTACATTGGAATAATGCCAGTGGTCCAGTGCAGCGCTTTATTAGAAATATCAACCCTTTTGCTTCAGTGAATATAAATGCACACCTGGTCTTTTTTGCTTTTTTTGTCAATAAATGTGTCAGAAAATGCCCTTAGAGTAAATTATTTTGCACCTTTTTTCAGGTAAAAATGAAACATTCTAGCAAGTATTTGTCAAATGCTTAAAACAGTGTGTAATTACAAGAAAAGAAAAAAATGGATTTGAATTTTCAACAGGTTCCTCTTTTTTGACAATTCTAAATGAAGATGTACAACACTTTTGAGAAAGCAAAACAGAAACTCAACCGGTTTTCTGGCTCTCTGGGTGCATTTTTAAACAACTACATTTATTTGCTGCAACTGAAAATATTAAGTTTATAATCAAGCTGAGTTATGGCAGCTGTTTTGACTGATTACTTTTTCTTTATTGACCACTAAGGTTGGATCATGTGGACCAAAACCCCTTTAATTTTTAAGCTGAACTAGAATTTATATTTATAGCAGAATTTTCCTTTTTGTTAATAGACTGAAAATGTTGGAAGCAAAACCAGAATTATCAACTTAGCTAACAATTTGAATTGGTAACTACCGTAATTTCTCAATTATAACATGCACCCCATGTTTTCACTATTTTTGCCTGAAAAACACTGTACTCGAATACAGCACGCACCCAAAACTTTACTCTCTCAGACAACTCAAAAATTACAGTTATTCAAAGTTTTAATCAATGAAATTTCAGTGTTTTCACAACAAGTACATGATTCTCTCTCCCTCAAACGGATGAGGAAACACCTTTAGCTTCACGCACAATTACTTTGATTTCTGCCCGAGCATGTGCAGCCGTTGCGTACTGACCAAGAGAGCAGCTATCAACATGCCAATGTTTTCAGCCAATCACAGTGCAGCTATTTTGTGTCCCCTTGCAAAGAAGATGGCAGCGCTCTGTGTTTGCCTGTGTTTTCGCTGAGAAAGAGAATATTTAGACTTTTTGTATCAGATGTGTTGCAATCGTGATGTTGGCGAGACAAAATATGTTCAGTATTTTGCTTGTACTCGTGTATAATACGCACCTGAAAGATTTGAGCTTATTTAAAAGCAAAAAAGTGCGTGTTAAAATTGAGAAATTACAGTAAGTAAAAATAATGAAATATCGGTAACTTTGTGATGTTATGATGAGAAAAGTAGAATTTCCACACACCTGTATTGAGCAGTTTCCATTTTATATCATCAAAAATGGCAGACAAATTCACAATGTCTAAATTACAAATGAAAAACAAAAACAAAATGCAAACTGTTTGTATACTTCAGTTGTCAGAACATAATATTTCTCCAATTTGATGTTTTAATATAATAAAAAATGTTTCTGTTTTTAATATTTGTAGCCCTTCATCATGTCCTTGCAAAAAGTTAGAATGGTAACCAGTAACATTAAAATGATTAGACTCTTGTTTTTACCCACATTGTGCCATTATTGTGAATTTGACATCCAAAAAAACAGGAATTTCAGACTAGACTAAATGATATAAGTCAAGTAAAATGAGGAAAAATAGATCTGCTCAGCCATGTTTTAATGTCATTTTATGCATTATGCACAAAGATGTTGAATAGGTTTTGTTGTTATTATTTGTTTTTGTGGATCTTACTGTTATCGTGAGTTGTATCTTTTTTATTCATTTGCTCAATATTGCACTTAACAATATCAGAACAATGCAAAATTTCAACTCGGAAATAATTTTATTAATTCAAACAATATCGTCTTCCCAAGCTTAATTTACAAATGTATCAACAGATCTTTAAATCTCTACAAATGTCCCGTCCCTACCGTCCACAGCAGCTCCCTGCCAGGCTGACCGTTATCAGTGAGTGACTGATATAAACTCTGAAATCAAACCGCTCGTGCACTAAACTCCAACAGCTTTGGCAGAGCCTCCCAGTCCCCCTCTGCTCTGTTGTCCCAGACAATTACGTGAAACAGACACAGCTCTGACACCCTCTGTCTGCACCCTCTTTTTCTCCAGCGGGGCTCATCTGTTTTCTCCCAACAAGCAAATAGAAAGATGTCGGGAAAAGGTGGGACTTGGCCGTAGCAATGTCACTTTTTCACCAGAGATGACGCATCTGCTGCTGAGCCTGTGGAGAGAGTGAAGGGGTGGGGAGGGGAGAAGGAGAAGAGGAAGAAAAAAAAAAAACATCAGTTATCAACAGGATGTTGTGGTGTCAGACAGGAAGTCAGCTGTGACAGAGTTTCTTTTAGAGAGCGAGATGAACTGCAGCGCTGCGATGAGGCGACTGACTCAGGGACTGTGGCTCACATTACCAGACGTTTTCTGTGAGAGAACTCATAGCTGGGAAATGTTTGACGGTTGTTGGATATCAGCAGATATTTCATGTTGTGACACTGAAACTGAAGTGTAAAATAAGAGATTATCAGCTGTCCTTGGATTGAACAGAAGGGTGTTGGACTGTTTGGAAATTCTTTTAACCCTCATAACTCCATGTCATTTTTATATATATGTAATTTTGTTCTGGCTGTGTTTTTGCATAAAAATATTTGTAAAACCTCAACCTTGCAATAACAACCAAGTTAAATTCATCCTTTTTTTAAAATAACCTGAGCCATTAGACTATTTTTTTTGTACAATTCACACACAGATCAACAATAAAGAACCCTTTCACACTTAAATATGGTTCCCTAGAGCCTCAGCTACCAGAGAATTAATTTACAACATGCGGATAGAGCCACTTTCCTTGACTGAGTCTTGCCTGGACTGTGACAGGTCTGTGATGTGAATACAAAAACAGACGAAAACATAGAGTTTTCATTGCGTTTTTGCCTTTCATTTATGCGAGAACAGTGCCTGGAGTGCCTGAACCTGCAAACTTTTGAAACCAGGGTCCAGAGTGGAAAGTTCTGAAAAAGGATTCATATCTGACTCCATGTCAGCGTTTCGGGTGAAATGTTAAAGTCCCCACATGCGCAGTAATCTTTCACATGAAGGCTGCGCGCGCATTCCAGGAACAACAACAACAACAACAACAACAACAACAGCTTCGGCCGTCTACCGAGCAACAGATATCCAGACTGATTTGTTGTCCGGACAAACAACTCCTGCGTCTTCGTGCCTCCTCTCACCATTCTTGTTTCTGAAAAGTTGGTCTTCAATGGAAAGCGTACTCGTGTTGTAACACCGCTGTTTCACTGCAAACCGACATCACCACCTACTGGCCCAGCATGCACGCTACAGCATTTTCAGTTGTTTTCGCAGATCTGTGTGAACGTGGAGCGCTTTTGAAAATGCAAAGGGAAAACCTTTCCATTTTTGGTGACAACGTTGTCGTGTAAACGGGGCCTAAAAATAAAAGCCATGATTTCATTCAGCTAATATTTACTGGTTTTAAGTTTAAAAAAAGATAATTCTGTGTGAATTGTTCCCGCATCTGGTGTGCAACGGTCCTTATTCTTACTGAATTTGTTACTACGAGGGTTGATAGATAAGTTGTGAGCCTCATATTTAAGGGTTTGACTTTTGGCAGACATATTGCATTATTTTTCAACATAATCCTCTTCAGTATCTAAACACTTTTGCCAGCGATGTTTAAGGGCCTCGATGCCACTTTTCAAGAAGTCTTTTTCTTGACTGTTCAGAAAGTCCTCCACTGCATGTATGATGTCATCATCTGACCGAAAGTCAAAGTTTCAATTTTGGAAACAGATGAAAGTCTGATGGAGCGAGATCAGGCGAATAAGGCGGATGCTCAATCAGTTTAAAGCCACAATCTTTAATGGCAGCCATGGCAATGACAAACTTGTGAACAGGGGCATTTTGTCCATTTTGCAAAAGTCACTTGCCTTGTTTACTTCAGAGTGCTACCTCTTCGACATAAACTGACCAACCAGTCTTCGGGTACACAGCCTTAAATAGTCAGGGAATAGTAGAGCTGAAAAAGGACATCCCTGCTTATCTTCTTCAAAACAAGGCTCACGACTTATTAATCAGCCCTCGTATCATTTCATGAATTTCCTTTAATTGCTGATGAAATAATGAAACAACAGCAAGTCACATCGTATTGAACTATTGTGATTATTACCAACCCCCTTTTTTTAAGATTATTGAGCCTGATCCTGTTAGAAAGCTTGAACTTGAATTTTGACTTCATGGCCCCTGTGTGTCAGTGCCTCAGAAAGGCGTAAAATGTCCTATGAGGCAAGGTTTTGTTCGATAGATCCACTTGGACACGGAAAAGGGCCTCGCATTTCTCTCCGCCTGGGGCCTCCAAAAGACTCCAACCGCCCCTGGCAGCAGCAGCAGCCTGTCAGAGAAAGAGGGACTGGAGGAAGCTCTTGGAGAGACGCGTGTGCAGGAGGGGGCGGAGGGAGAGAGCGCGAGGCAGAGCGAGAGAGAGAGAGAGAGTCTGTGACAGCGCTTCATCACCCGCTGAAACAACCAGGACGAGTTGCATCCGAGCAATCGCTGCTGCCATCCGCAGACGGAGTTTACAGCCTTTTTGCGCCGCTTTTTCTTTCGATCTTTTTCCTCCCTCCCTTCTCTTTTTTCCCGGTGCTGCTGCCTCAGCCACTTCGACCATGGTTTCTATAATTTCAGACCTGGACCCTCTGAAAAGCTGGAACGTGTTAAGGTAAGCGAGCGCACGGTCAGTTTCACTTCCACAGCCTGAGAGAGCGGAGAAGTGGGGACGGCGGAGGAGGCAGGAGTGCTCCGCTCTCTGCTTTCTGGACTGAAATAAAGGGTGGGACGCGCCGCTGGCTTTCGAGCGCTGCGTAATTACGCACGGATAACGCTCGTTTGGCGATAATCTTCAGCTTTCTTCCTACTTTCTGAGCCACTGTCGTGAGTCCTGACGCATGCGAGCTGCTCCGTATCCGCGTACATCTCATTAGCCCCGCTCCATCACTACCAGCATCTCCAAACTTCGTCCATTCCAGCTGTAGGAGTAAGAACAACACTCATTTGTCACCCTCTTACACCCCACGCCCATTCTGATGCACCCCCGCCTATCCCCACCCCCTTTAAAACACTCCAGCAAAAAAAAGTGAACCCCCTCAAGGGATTTGTGATGAAACATTCACTCAAGTGCAAGTTCAGGTTACTTTAGTTGTGCCCTCAGGTGGATTTGTTTGCACCCAGGAGCAAGGCAGTGACATCGAGGATGGCACACAAAGTACAACACAGATGTGAAAACGACAACACACTAGAGAGAAGGGAAACTATCTTCTTATGTATGATAAAATATAATAAACCAGGCATGTAAGAAAGAGAAATATCAACCCATAAGCCAACATAAAACACAAATCTCCAACTAATTCAATGTGGGACATGAATAAATGAATAGGAATGTGTCTTTTTTCAGGCCTAGCAGCAGGAATAATCCTATTTGTACCACTTTGTTCTGCACCTTGGGACGTAAACCTCCATCCAGAGGGATGAAGATGAAACTCACATAGTATGAGCATCATCATTCAAAGTAGACGCAGCTATCTGCTGTGTTCTTGGACCTTGTGTAAGAGCTGAGGCTCACCAATCAGCCCACCAGACCAGCTGTTCTTAACTGGTCCAGCTTCAGGACCCACAATCACCTTCTTATGAAGAAATCATGCCCAAAACATTAAAAACTTTCTCCTACATTGCATGTTTCCTCAAAATTTGGACCTTGGATTGGACTTGATGTCCTTACGTGAGTCCTGGGTGGACGTGCATGCATTTTGTTTTATTTTGTCCTGCTTTCCTGGATTTATTTTGAATATTGGTTGTTTTTTAGAGACTTTAAGAAAGCAGCTCATTATAATGGATCATTTCCACTTCAAAATTACCTCAATTTGCCTTTTAGCTTAGCAAAAATAGAGAAAATGAAATGGATGGACGCCTCACATCTTGGGGGGTCTTACATCTTGGATTTTTGGCCACTTTTTTTCCAACCCACTGACATATATGCTCAACCCACTTTTGGGTCCTGACCCACCTGTTGAGAACCACTGTCTCAGGTTACAGCAGGGATTGATGACTTTGGCTCACGAGAGCACACCAAGTGCAAAAAGATGCAACAACATGTCAGGGAGAAGTAAAACTATATACTTAATTAATATGATAATTCAGGCATTTAAGGAAGAAATTCAGCAATAAAATAATGAGAATCAAAGATAAATAAGGAAAGGAAATAGGAAATAGAGAAAACTGGAGTAACATATATTAACATAAATGTCTTTTATTTCAAGGACATCAGTAAGAAAATTCTGATTTGTTCCACTTCACTCTGCACCTAAGGACTAAAATCTCTTCTCTAGAAGCTGAAAATCACTGAGCAAAGATGTAACTCTCCGGTCTTTATAAGGATGACGTGTTGGAGCTGTGGCTCAACAATCAGCCACTAGACCTGCAAACCCGATGCGGTCTAGCTTCCGTTACCTCCTTATTAAGAAATCATGTCAAAATACTGAAAACTTCATATCGAATCAATCTTTTTCAAAATTTGGATCTTAGATGGGACCAAACATCCAGACAAGAGTCCCTGGAGAACGTGTGTACACACATTTTGTTTTTTCACGCTGTTTTTGAGCAGACTTTTTGATTTTTTGTCGTTTTTTAGAGGCTTTATTAAATATTAGTGAATAAAAATGGAGCTTTGTTACCACAGAAAAATAACAAGATAGATTAGATGGATGTATACTCCATTATAGTCTTCTTACACCAAACACCTATTGACACTTTTTCATTAAGGCTTATCTTTGCATCCCAGCGACACATCTTCTTGACCCACTTTTGGGTCCTGACCCACCTGTTGAGAACCGCTGTGTTCATGCTTTGGCAACTTTTGCAACCAAGAGGGCACCCAAGGTATGAATGAAATGAAGAAGGATATAGGGAAAAATTAAATCTATAGAATTAAAAAATCTAAAAATCTTCTTAGAAATCAGGGCATTTAAGAAATGAAATAACAGCCAATAAATCCATAAAATTCATGGGTAAATACGCCTTAAGTCAGCATATTATTAAGTCAGTAAAAACACATTTAGGAATGAATCAAATGGATGCGACTGTGATTTTTCATTGAGAGCAGAATGACAAACATACACTTTTTATTCACTTTTCTCTGCACCTAAAGGTCCAACATCCAGACGATAAAGCTTGGACTCACTGTTAAAATTTATTCTTTAAAATACGTTGCATTTTTGACTTTTTATCCATTTAAAAATATCATCACAGAAGCTCTCAGAGTTTTTGCAAGCACACATTTTATTTTACTGTACTTATTTCCTGTGGTAATCTGTAAACTTTGCTTGTATTTTATGCATTTTGAGAAACAAACTCACCATCATGGAGCTCACCTCCTCCTAAAATAGCATGAGAAATAAGTCGAGATGTCGACAAAATGGCCAAACATGACAATTATCATGACGTGAGTTTAAAGAATAGATGGATGTTTGAATGCTTAGTGAATCCATGAATCATAAACCTCTCCCCACATTTTCCTTTCCCATGCTCACTTTTCCGACCCACTGACACATCTTCACAGCTCACTTTTAGGTCCTGCCCCATCTGTTAAAAAACACTACGTTATGCAACAATGTGCATCGGCTGCTTTTGCCACCAAGAGGGCACAGAAAGTACAAAACGGGCGTAGCAACAAATCCTCTCAAAGGAACTTACTTTTTCACAAATCAGGGCATTTTAGACAGAAAATATCGACTGATAAACTCAAAAAAAATCACAACCATTCAGATTAAATTGCAGTAATACAAATTTAGGAGTTTAACGAGTAAATATAAATGTTTTATTTCAGGCATATTATCTTTAAAAAACATATTTTGTACCACTTTGCTCTGCACCTTGGACTTCAAACTCCCATCCTGAGGATGAAACTCGCTGATGATGTTCATCACTAAAACAGATTCAGCTGTCCATGTACATGAGGATGCTGAGTTAGAGCTCTGGATCCACGATCAGTCTAGCTGTCAGCCTCAGGACCCACCACCATCTCCTTTATGAAAAATCATATCCATAATATTAGAAACTTTCCACTAAATCAGATTTATTTCCTCAAAACTTTTGAAGTTTGGACTTATGCTGGAGCTAAACATCCTGACAGGAGCTCTCGTGGGATATGCTTTTATAACTATTTTCTTCCAGCCTTTTTTAAATGTGTAATCTTTGGTTGGTTTTTAAGGATGTAAAGAATTAAACATATAAGAATGGACCTGTTCGCTCAGAAGAATAAAGATAAATGAGTCAAAATCTTGAGAAAATGACCACAACTCACACGTTATTGCAAAAACATGGAGAAGATGAAGTGATGGATGTATGTTTGCTTTGGGCTTCCATACATCATGGACTTTTCTTCCTTTTGGACATGCATTTTGTGATCACTACCCACGTCTTCACGACCCACTTTAGGGTCCCGACCCACCAGTTGGAAACCACAAGATTGGTTTGTGGACAACTTTGAATTCATAGATGGCTGTGTTGATTTCATTTTAATTGCCAGAGGGTTGATATTGCAAATTGTAAATCACTCAGACAATCATGAATTGATTTTCATCTTTAGTGCATTTAGTAAACCTTAATTTAAAAAACATATTTGTCTCTTTCTTTTTAATTAAATAAGCATAAATGTTAATTGATTAGTATCTACATTCGCAGAAGGACCTCTAACTATATGGATGACACAAATGAGGCCCCTTAAGTAGCCAAAGTTGCCCATCCAGGGCTTAAATCTGCTTTCTTGCCTCCTTCATTTTACACAACCGCAGACCAAATCAGTTTCAAGCGTGACCTTTGATTAGAGCAACTTTCCTTCCTGAGATCTTCGCCACAAATCAATGATCCTATCTTTGGTTTTCGATGTGATTAGCCCTAAGGCTAGAGCACTTTTCAGAATCCAATTTTACCCCCAGAGTTGCAAATCACGTCTCCAGCTCCAGGAGAAGGAGCTTTCTCTGACACAAATTTGATTCCTTGAGGTCAAAGGTCAAACTTTCTCCCTCCCCTTGCCTTCATTGAGCACTCATCCTTTTTGTTAAACAGCTATTAGACTCTTTCTCGAACCTGCGAATCACCATGAGTACATCCAGCATCATTAAGTTCCCAGCAGAGAGCCCATGCATTGAAAATCTGGGTTTTTAAAGAAGGAGCCTTCTACGTGAATTTTTCAGCCGTTTGATAAATAAGTCATTATTCCCTCGATGGACTCGGCAGCGGCGGGGACTGTAGTCTATTTTAGGGACGAGTGAGGGAGGCGAAACTCTCAAAGCCCTCAAATTACCCTCCTAATGCTGCCTCCTCTTTCTCTTTTTCATCACTCTGTCCTGCGTATCCCGCGGCCCGTCCCACCACGAATCGCTGGAGTAACGTGCCGTAGAGCAGGCGTAAAACTGCTGATGGACCAGCGAGGGAGGGAGTAAAAGGGGGGCGAGATGATGTCATTCCAAAACAGGCCGTGATGACCGTCCAGGCTGAAATAGGGCGTACAGCTGACACACACACATTCACGTCCTCATACACACACACGCACATAAATAGCCACAACGGGGACTCGACACTCGATCTATTTTGCTGAACGGGGACACATCTCCTGGTAGAGTTAGAGATGTCTCTTTAGGGTAATTTTAGCTCAGATTAAGATTAATATTTAATATTTTGGAGGAGCAGCAGATGTGCAAGTCATGAGGTCAGAATCAAGCAGTTTTAATTCAAGCTTTTGCAGGATGATGGTGTCTTTTTTGTTGGTTTTAGCCATCGTATGGATGCAATAAATGAATGACGAAAAGGTGCATGAAAGGATTAAAAAGAGGAGCAAGAAGGGGGTTATTTTTCCCTTATCTGATGCTTTTTTCTACTTTTCATTAAACTTTATTCTTTCAAATTAAAAACAGGTAAAGTGAGCTGTTAGCTTATCCAGGATGCATCTACTTATGATATTAAAAAAGTAAATATTAGCACATTTTTTCCATCAGGTAACAAGCTCAGAAATGAAGTACTGAATTGGCAACAGTTTCATTTGCTTTATGTTTCAAAGGTTGAGGGTTAAAGCAAAAATTTGAGTTTAAAATGAGACTATGAGGTAAGGTTTTTATCTAACAGATATGCATAAATAAGAGTATTTTGTGTGCTGGATTTCTAGTTATTACCTCTTCTTTGTCCACTAATTCTGCTCTTTGTGAAAGCTTATTTTTACAAATGCAACGAACAGAAGCAGAATATTTGCTTTACAGAAAAACATCTCAATATGGTAGAGCTAGAAAAGTGGATCAGCTACATCTGCGTTTGCTTTAAATTTGAAAAGTCAGGGGTCAAAAGCAAAAAAGTGAGATTTATTACTCAACTATGATGTAACCTTGTTGAAAGAAAGAAGTGCAGAGAGAGTGCTTTAAGTGCTGGATCAGCTCCTAAGGAGAAAGGGAGGCAGGATGCAGAAAGATTGTTGAGAAAAGGACCTATGATGAAGAGATAATTGGAAAAATATGATCATTTTCCCCTCATCTGCCCTTCATTTTCACCCTTTATTAAAACCTGATCCTCCAAAATACAGGCAAGAATATTAGGTGGTTCTCTTATCTGGCCGTGGTTCCAAAAGGACAGGTAACAAGCTAAGGAATGACCAACTGGATTAGCAACAGCTGCACTTGCTCTAAATTTAAAAGGTCAAGCATCAAAAGCAATAATTTAAGACTGATACAGACTGATAGAATAAGGAAGGAAGGAAGCAAGGCAGAAGTAGCAGGTGGATTCTTTACTTTACCTAAGTCCTACATCATTTTTTAATCAAAATAAAACTCTGGGATGCCACAACAGACAGCCTAGCATGTTTGATTTCTATCCTGCCTCCTACGATTCGTTCCCTCACGTCGGAGACATTGACTAATAAGAGCACTGAAATGCTGCATGTGCAACAATCATGGATGTAAACAAACCAAAGTTGCCTTTAGAGTTTCTTAAGCTCTGAAATCAACATTTTTGCCTCTCTGGAGGTATACAGAAGCTACCATCAGATTGTTCAAAAGAAAAATGTTGTTGTGAGAATTGGCAGAGGAACCTTAGTAACTTGGTCAGTGACGGCTTGCATTTATCATCAAGCTAACATTTTACTTATCAGAAAGATTGGACGGATAATACTGTGCAGTGCTCTAAATAGAGTGTCTGTTTACTGTCTTCAGTTTCAGCCCTCCTCCTTCAAGCTTTGTCACGGTGCTTGCTAAATGCAGTCAGTTTCAGTCATGTAGTCTGTCATGCTTGTTGGGCAAGTCCCAGCATGGTTTTATGGCTGTGTGGTCACCATTTCTGACATAGTGACAGTCATAACCAACAAATTATTACATTGTATTCTTACCTCAGTATTATCCTTTAAAAGTAAGATCAATGCCTATCACCTCTGCAAGCTTCATTTAGCTACTAAGATATTTTAGCTTCTCCTCTCTAGCTGACATGTTTTGCACCTCTGGGCTGGATTTCAGTTTCTTTGTTTTCCATTTAAATATTGGCTAATAGGCTGACAGGTTGATTTCTGTAAAATAAATGAAACGTCAGTTTAAATCTCTATTTTTCTGAGAGCTGCATCAATTGTTTAAGAAAACTACCAGCAACAAGATACCCTTAGACCAACACAAAACTTGTCAGAATTTGATAATGTATTGGGTGCCAAAGAGGAAGCTGTAGGGGGCCTGAAGTGGCCCCAGGACTAAGTGATGAGGCTAGGAGAGGGCGGGACTTGAAATAATTGTTCAGAAAATTTACTGATGTGGCAAAACTGCCATTGCCTCATAGTGATTTCCTGGAGGGGTTGTCAAGTGTTGCTTCAAGTTAATTTTAGCAACTGATAAGCAGAACAAAGTTGGCATATTGAGTCACCAGCATCTAGCTTTAGGTTTGAGTTGAAAGGTTAATGGTCAAAAGCAATACTTAAGGTTTCAAAACACAAATATGATGTTGAAAAAAGGATGGAATTGCAGGAGAAGGTGATAGATAAATGGTTATGTAGGAAGTAGGATGGAAAATAAATGGTACCTGAAGGTAGGATGGAAGATGGGAAGGAGGCAACAACGGATCCTTGATCTGCTTAAGTCTTCATTAACCAGAACGCAAATCTCCACCAAGGCATTCCCAACACTGTCTGGCAAGTTATTGTCCAAAATGAAGAAACTGTCTAATCTTGCAATGTCAACAAATCAGTCAGGGAATTCCTGGATCCAGATCCAGTCTCAGATCACCACCCGAATCAAATCACTTCTTCCTTATGCCCTGACTTACATTTCCTAAACATTTAATCAAAATCCTTAAAGAACTCATTGAGTTATTAGTGAAAATATGGAAAACAGCCTGATCTCGCAATGTGAATGAATCATGGAAAAAATTCCAGAAACCGTTCTCGATTTGGATCACCATCAAAATAGAGTCGCTACTTCCTTGTGCCATAACCAGCGTTTCTTGCAAACATCATCAAAATCCATTCATTACTTTTTGAGTTATAACCAAAAATGTGGAAAAATGCTATACCTCACAATGTTAACAAATGTTTAAAACAATTCCAAGATCCATAATCAGTTCACCATCACAATCAAATCACTACTTCCTTGTGCCATGACCATCATTTCTTAAAAATGTAATCAAAATCACTTCATAACCAACTGATTTATTAATAAAAATGTTGAAAACTGCCCGATCTCTCAATGTTAACAAATGTTTAAAATAGTCCTGCATCTGCATTCAGATTCAGATCACCACCTAAATCAAGTCACTTCACCCTTATGCCACGACCAACATTCCCTGAAAACTTTAGCAAGATCCATTCATAATTTTTTGTGCAATGATGATAAATGACATACTGAATTGCAAACTGCCTACACTGGTTAGAACTTGCAAGGACTGAGGCAAGAAAAAGGGCGGCAAGGTGGGAGATAAGTACGATTGTTTATCCATCCTTCATCCAACCTTGGCAGAAATGTCACTTTTGACTAATCTTAGCTGTAGATAATGAGCTAACAAATGGCATATTGAATTGCAAACAGCAACCATTAGCTTAAAATTGACAGAACAGCAGAAGAGAGTTGACTTTTTTGTGTGCTGAAGCAGTTATTAGGCAGTAAGGAGGCAGAAGGAAAAGGAAGGCAGGATGCAAGGTAGGATGAAAGTAGGATTATTTACTCCTTCTCTGTCCTCGCTCCGTCTCTTCTCTTTATTAAACCTTTGTTCTTTCCGATTAGAAGCAGGAGCAGCTGTCCCTCTCCATAGACGCCGGTGCATCTTAATAAAGACCGGCTTACCGCTGGCCCGTCACTCACACTCTCCTGGGGTCACACATTCGCCACTTTCTGAACACACACACACAAAACGAGTGCTCGCACACGGTTCTCAATCATTTATGAAAATGAAGCGATGTTGTTTTTCCTCGCTAATGAGGTTCACCTCCTCAAACACACTCAAAAAATCATAACAGTGCTTTGACGAGGATGTGTGTTTGGTAGGTTCGGATCTATCTTGCACATTCGATGTAGCATCAGAAGCAGGATTTCCAGGGTAGCGTTTGAGCATCTTGTTGTGCAACCCAGATGGTAAAATTCGACTCTGCACAAAACAAACACATTATGAGGAAAACTACAGCAACACATGAAGAATTAGACATCACTGCTTTGACACAATTAGCACAACATCATCTGCATATAAGCACAATTATCCGATTAACACATCTGATTTTCTGTAAATGCATTAAGGAGTTAGCCCAAGTGACAAATGCATGTGCAAGCAAGCAGGGTGTGTCTTCTTCTTCTTCTTCTTCTGCTGCATTAACAATCTCTACTGTCAGCCGAAACACACACACTCGAGAACACACACACTCGTGTTCAGGAGGGGGGCGCACAAATGTGTCCGTGCCTCTTGCGGTGCACGCCACATATCTGAAGTGCAGTTCAGTTATTCCGTAATGAGAAACAGCATGCATATTAATTCCATCTGATTACATCCAGCTACCACACACACACAAAAACACGAGCACACACACAGGCAAGGCGAGGTGCGCTCTGTTTTCAATTAGGAGGGAGAAAGAAAAGGGCTTTTATTATTTTCTCGTCTGCATGAATCATCGCTGGATGTACAGGACATAAAGATAATAAAAGAGGCTTTTATTGTGAAATACGACTAAATCAGAGCTGATGTGTAAATGAGTCCTTGTGGCCGTCATTCCTCTGCAGCCCTCTTCAGAGTCCGTTCTTCACCCTCGTCCAATCATTGAAATCTTTCCACCCGTGCAGGAGCAAGGTGGTAGCCAGCAAAAGGGGGCTTGACCTTTAACCCCGCAGTGTTGGTTTTAATTAATCCACTTAAAGAGTCAGCCCGCTCTGCATTATGTGTCGCTTTATATCCCGGCAGAGCGAGAGGAGAGGCACAAATCCATCCGCCTAATTACTGAGACCGTTGTTTGAATCTGTAAATCCCCCTCTGATGATCGTGTGTGTAGGAGTGTGTCTGTGGATGAGTGTGTAGGGCTGGGAAACATTTAATGGTTTTCTGAACAAGATGTTTGGCAAGACAAGATCATTGAGATAGATTTAGTTTATTTTGATGGTGATTAAAAAAATACAAAAGCCAAACCTAATTCTAAGTAGAATTGTTTATATTTGACCCTCTTGGTTCTCTGATTGGTCCTCTTACCAGCCAATCAGAATCAGGAAGCCCCTGTTCAAAGCAGCACTGAAAAGAGTCAGATCTAGGTGAGAGTATTTGTCCAACTTCAAGACAAAAAAACCTCACTAGACCTATTCTAATCCACAATTTCCTTACGTGTCTGGATTAAGATCTTATTTGAAGATATAAAAACTAAAAATAAGGCCTCAGTTGCTTGTAATAATAAGTTAAACTAGAAAAGCACTCAGACAGCGCAGACCTCCGCCAAGCAGCTTCGGTCCACTTTGGCAAAAATGGTCCTATCTGTCAATGTTAAAGAATCCTTTAAAAAAATTCATGGATCCAGATGGTGATCCGGATCACCCCCAATATTTAATCAGTTCTTCCATATCCCATTACCGACAATTCCTAAAAATTTCATCCAAATCTGTTCAGAACTTTTCATGTTATTTTGAACACAAACAAACAAACACACAGACAGATAAACGCTGGCAAAACCATAACCTCCTTGGCGGAGGTAATAATCTGCCAATGAGACAAGACAAATTTAACTCACTGAGTCAAACTTTCCTTGCTTCATTGGCAGATATTTTCTCTTCAATACTAGCATTTCAATGCCATATTTTTGCCTTTCATTCCTTAAAGTAAGATAAGTACCTTGAGTTGTTAAGTGAATGCGGATTAGAATAAGTGTTTTAGATATTTTTGACTGGGAAATAGACGAACACACTTGCCTAGATCTGAGTTTTTGCAGTGAGCTGTTGCTGGGTTACTCCAATCAGGCAACTTTTATGTTGGCAGAGTCTATTTTTTTAACCTATTGTCAAATTATCTAAATTTTCTTACATAAACACTGAAATCAAAAAGAAAACTCATCTACACTCAAACGGAAGAGAATATTTTATTTCTGACAATATTTGGTGTGCTGGGAATACATAGCACAAACTTTCACCAAGCATATCTGTGGAGTTATTGTCAAAAATGTTGAAAACTGCGCTATCACACAGTGATCCACATCCTGATCACCATCAAAATCATATCATATCTCCCTTGTGCCATGATCAGCATTCCCTCAAAAATTCATCAAAATTATTTCTTGAATGTATGGACCCTGGCTGTCTCTGTCTTTTGATTAAAAAATGAGTAAAGATTATTTTCATTAAGCTTTTGTACTTTCTTAATCCGCAGATCATGTATATTCTGTAGACATTGTGTTGTAGAGTAAACATGATTCTGAAAACTTAAATAAAGATAGATTCTGCCTATATTTTTACAATTTAGACAGAGTGTTCAAGTTTGTCTGCATTTCTGATTGATAAATAGAAAAATGTTGCCGTGTTAGATGTGCAGGACCTCTGTTTTTGTTGCTGTGGCATCAAAAAAAAAGGGCAGTATTAGTTTAATTTAATGTTTGACCATTTTCTAAGAAATATTAAGATTTGACTTTGCTCCATATCACCCGGCCCTAAAAGTGTCCTTCACATTCTTAGACCTGTGAGCCAGACATTTTTCTCCATTTACATTTCACTATGGAGTAAAACAGCAAACATTTAGTGGAGGTAGTGGTTGATTTTTTTACCCAGAAGCAACAGCGATGGGTTTTTATCTTTAATTTTCAGGGGTTTATGCTTTTAAACGGACAGGTGTTTGCTGTTTTCCCGTTTACTGTTGGAAAAGCACGTCAGTCTGTCTCTGGATGCTGAAACCATTATGTGAAATGAGGCACCTGTTTGCTTCTGTCTGATTTTGGATTAAAATTTGACTGTTGACTTTTTTTAGCCGTTGGAAATCATGTTTTATTGCTTTGTTTTCGGCACTGAAATAAGGCTTATTTCTGTGATTTCCATGGAGGAGAGGGTGGTCTCTGCTGCCCTCTTTGCTGCAGTTTATTCTCTGAACACCAGGATTTGTAGATGAATTTTATTCTAAGTATCCTGACAAACCTGTTTTATGGGTTATATCTGTGTGCAACTTCTGCTTATTTGGAGAGATGAATCAGTTCTTTGGACCATATCAAGAGCATTTGTCCTGTCAGTTTGACAGCAGAAGATGGACTCCCTTTTCAGGAAGACATTTATTCCTTTTAAATGAATAAAATCACTTGTTGGATGTAACATCTGCTGTAAAAGTTGCCATAAGCAGTCATAAATGTGGTCTGTGGCTTCTTTTTCAATGGGGATTCCTTCCCTTCCTGCCGTATCATTAAAACAATGTGAAACACGAAAACGCCACATGACAACTTTAAGTGAAAGTGATGACAACAGCAAGGACCGTCCCGACTTAAATTTCACTCCCCGCTTCCCCCAGCTGTCAGTCAGAGCGTCGCCGCAGTGGAGAACAATCCCGACATTCAGCATCCGAGTGACGGAGGCGGACGGGGCGGGCAAGAGCAGAAAGACGAAGGGGAGGGCTGGATTCCGACGAAGTCCCTGGAATCAGCAAAGGGATAATTACATAGTTGAGGGCGAGAGTGCGTCACAAGACACAAAAGAGACGTGAGGGAAGGTGACAGAGAGGGAAGGGGCCTGCAGGAGCTGAAAGTGGGAGACAAAAAAAGACGAGAAAATACAGAAGAGAGAGAAATATATGATAGACTCTGTCAGGTGTTTGTTGTCTAGGTACTGATGTTGCACATTTTCTCAATACATCCTCTGATATTAGCTGTGTTTTGAAAATAAATTTTTCAGTGTTTGAAAGTCCTCAAGCACAATTCCCATGTATTCAGGTATTTTTACCTTAATAACCTCAACCCTTACCCCTAACCTGCTCCCATACTTCTCTATAATCCAGGATAAGTAATATAAAAGTCTCCTTTTACTGCTGATCTGCTTGCTCTGGAGCACTTTGAATCACAATCAGATTTGTTTGCGTTTTTAATGCTCCTGTTGCCAGCAATGCCCATTTTTGTTAACCTGGCACACCAGATGGACAGTTCAATATATTTAACTGGTCCATTTGGGAAAAAGCATATCCAGCAAGTGATTGGGCGATTTTTCCATCAATCACATTTATTACAGACCAGTCAGATAATTTAGTAGGCTACTGCACTACACAGCGTGAGCCATTTTGTAAAACAAACTCTCCTCATGGCATGCCCAAAGTGGAGTGAATATATCCTTCTTATTGAGAACCTTGTCATGTTGTAATTGTTTTTCATTGATTAAGGAAATGTGGTCCAGATCTGATAAAACTGCTACTGAAGCTGTTAGCATCTATGCTAATCTCTGTATGTGCAGTCACTTCCTGCTGTTGTCTTGATTGTAGCGCCCACCTCTTCCCACTCTAAAAGACTCTGAGAGCTTTCACCCTGGCACAGCTCTGTACCAGTTCTGGTTCCTGAACCTAATTTTGGACTGGCCGACATGTTCAGACTAAAACTTTTAAAAAATTGATTAATCGATTTGAATCGATTTTCCATTGAATGGCCCAATATCGATTCATAAAATCCTTAAATTGATTTTTTAATACATCTTTTCTCAGTGTGTAATGCAGCCTGCAGTTTATGCCGAGTAGTCTCGCGTGACCAGCCATTCGTTTCCCATAATGCCATGTCACTTCTTGCGTGACCAAACCAGAGATCTTGCGAGATCTCGTCAGGAGCGCTGTTAAACAAAACATCATGAGGGGAGCACTTAAGGCACCACCAAAAAACTTTAAGGCAGATGTTTAGATGCATTTTGGATTTAAAAAACACGAAGGCAGCAATGAACTGGACAAGAGTGAAACTATATGCAAGATATGCAGCGTGCAGGTGACTTATTGTGGGAACACGATGAATCTCCGAAATCATTTATCGAGACACCACCCGGAAACATAGTCTGCAAAGACGTCAGACCCGAAGCAAACGCAGCTTGTGAAGGCATTTGTATGTAAGTTACAAGCAAACTCTCCACAAGCCCAGAAAATAACCAATGCTGTCGCAGCATTGATATGCAAGGACATACGACCATACAGAGTTGTTTGTAGCCACCTTATTTACACTGCCTGCCCTGTGGATTGATTTGATTTAAATTATAACATCTTTGTTTTGGTCAGGTTATGTTTAATAAAAAGTACATGATTACTTTAACTGCCTTGGGCTCAATTCTTAATGGAAACATTAATATTTTTAATAATGCACAAAGTTCTTGTTAGTTTCTACTATTTTTCAGCATTAGTTCTCTGAGAATCTCTTTCATATTCAAGTAAAATTGGTACTCTGGCTGAAATATCCTTCACTGAATCTTAATCAATCAAATCAAATTAAATCGCGAATTGAATTGAATCGAATCGAATGGGGCCCTTGTGAATTGAATCGAATCGAATTGGAAAATCTGAATCGATACCCAGCTCTAGTTCAGACCAGGAAAAAACTGATCCCAAACCTGAAAAGTTGTTTGACGGCTGGAATCAAAAAAAGTTGGTTCCACGTCTTTTATGTCTCCTCATCATCAACAGTCGTTGCATTGCGATGAAAACAGAAGCCTTCAGTAAAGCAACAAACGCTTTGAGAATATTGACGCGATCCACCATTTTGCCGGTGTATTGTTTTCCTTCCGCCTGAGTAACATGAAATAACCCCCTCCCATTATTGTTCTGCTTGAACTGTTATAAACGCGGACTGGTTCGCTAGAAAGCACAAAGGTCCTGAGCATCCAAACTCACTATCATCAGGTAGAAAGCTAGAAATAGGAAGTTTGTGCTCGATAGTAATGAAATGCTGTTGGACTCATTCCTGCACCACTCTATCGATATTTGATTTTTATACTCATCCCCAACTCTGGCTAAACAAAAGAAATATTATTAATAATTCTAAATATGTGGCTCAAATATATCTGTAAAGTTTGGCCCGTAGGCTTGTCCATGTTTTGTCCAGGTAACACAGTTTGTGCACAGCTCCATTGTCCTGTGATGTGACTGTAATTCGTGTGCATATTGCAGTAAAATTGGGAAAATGACGCCATTCTTATCAAACATGTCTGAGTATCAGGCTGTAGTTTGGGTTGCAGGTCGCTCTTGCAGGGCTCCAGCATTTTCCCTGTCACACAAACTTGCTCATGAGTTACAGTGTGTCTCTGTGTTTTTCTGTGTGTACTCCGTGTTCCTGTCCTGTTCTCTGCTTTGTTCCACACTCAATTCTCCTCTCTCTTGATTTCTCCCTAAACTGAGCTTACCTACCACAGGCTCCCAGAACACACACCCACTCTCACAGAGAGGACAGTGTGTCTGTGTGTGTTTAATGTTATTTTTGACTAAAACAAGTGTTGCTGGCTGTCACGGCAGATGTAGAAGCAGCGTTTTTTTTCCCTTTTGCAACAAAAATCGGCTTAGTCAACAGCAGCCGCCAGGGATTTAAAACACACACCTCACATGACGACCTGCATCTGTGTGTTGTTTGTGTTTTTAGAGCTGCTTTTTCTGTGTTGTCTTTATTTCTGCTGGTTTAACAATGCAGCTACCAGAGTTTTTAAAAATTCTACACCTCCCTTGCTGCTCTTTTTTCAGCTGATTTTTGTATTTAATTTTATTTTAAAATGTTTGCCATAGTTTACCAACCTTATTTTTTTGCTTCTTTTATGTATTTTTCTTTTTTATTTCAGCCTTGTTATTCTGTTTGACTTCGTGCTTCTTTCTTTTCTGTCATTCCCTCCTAATTTCTTGGCCTTAATTTTTCCTTTTCATTTCAAAAGCTCATTTTTTTTTAATTATGTTTAGGACTGTCAAATAATCAGATTTTCTTGTAGCAATTTACAGATTTTTGTTGCTGAATTGCTGATTGCAGTTACTCACATTTTGAAAGCATGTTACCATGGCTTTTTTAAAGTTATTTATTCCAACACAAGTTTAAGTCCATATCAACAATGTGTAAATAAATCCTTAGCTGTGTTTTGACTTTGGGAATCAAAGAAATGTGCAGAAATGTAGTTTATTCTATGTGCTTTGTGATTTGTTGTGGAAATATGTGCTGCATTGTTACAGCAGTATGATCCCAACCCATGACAGCTTCAAAGTGCTGTCAGATAGGCTGTTTAACACTGTTATACATGAGGAAATATGCAGGGGTGCATGCACAAAATGACACTGACATCCAATGATCTCTGGTTATTGTCACAGCATTTAAGCTTGGAAGAGGGAGGGAAAACACACACCCTCTCATTTCGTCAAGCCTTCCCATCCTCTACATCACATAGTTCATGCTAACTGTGTGTATTTGATTATCAGCCATGATGTCATCATGATCCAAGGTAGACTTGCAACAAGCTATGTGGGAGTGAAAATATTGTATGTGCTCGTATAAGGTAAATAGTCATATGCTATTGATTTTTTTTTCAAGAAATACATGGTTTGCAAACGTCATATACTTCCTGTGATGCCAGAGTGTCTCAGTGATGTCTCTGATTGGTGGAGTGCGTGGTTGCAAGTTAGCTTCCGTTGTTTCCTGCGACTGGATCTGTGAACCAGAATAATACAAAAGCAGAGGTGTTATTAACTCAGATTTAAGAAAAAAATGTGTTTTTTTGTGATTGTAGGTGAACAAACTACACTATCAGCAGCCCTTTAGTGTCACAATGGAATATCTGATTGGTCGAGCCAGCTCTTGCATGTATATTTTGGCTAGAAGCTTCATGTTTTGTTGTGGTGAAATATGCACGATATTATCAGTATAACATTTGTATCAGCTGATATTGAAATTTTTGTCTGTATTTACAGTTCAATACAAATTGGCCCTAGATCATCAGCATACACAAATGTACAATGTTCTACGTTATTATCACTGCATGGATATATTTAATAATTCAAGAGTTTTATTTTTGTAAAGGGTTATTTTTTTTTGTTTTGCTTTATATTTAGTCTAACACAAATAAAGGGCAACATTCAAAGCAAGAAGCCAACTTCCTTAAAGATTTTGTTCTCATGACTTAAAATATTGCTATGGATCCTAAGAAGGATTAGCCAGCAGGAAAAGTCACTTGCAGTAGCTCGGTTTCAACCAGTAGCGGGCAGTAGCAATGGATATTTATTTGGATTTAATATTTTGTACTAAAATGATGAGATCTGGACCAATATACAGAATAATACCACCACTAAAAGACAATTTACATAGGTTTAACTAAAAAATACTTATTTCTCTTTAAGTCAAGACATTTTTAAACAAACTGTTACTTGTTTTGCTTTTACCTTTTATTTGAAATGTCTCGAGCTAAATGGTTTTAACTTTCTGTGCAGATTGAACTCAACTTTATTTTGAAAAATGAGGAGATCATGGTAGAGAAGAAGTAGTGATATTAAGTTAAATATGGACAGAAGAATGGTAGAGAGTATTTTGTTTTGTTCTGAGCTTTTATTTAAGTTTTAAAGTGAAAAAGACATTCACTGGACCAGCTCTGTCCTTATTTTACATTACTGCGAGGGCAGGGAGACACCAGAGTTAGTGGTGATGATGCAGTAGCTCCACACTGTGCCTTGAAGCAGAAAATAGTCCATTATTTATGCCATTTTTTAAAAAATTAAAGCAATAATTTTGGACCTCAATCGCATCACAATTAATGGGTTAACTCTGACAGCCCTGGTATATCTTTATCCTGACTAAATCTGATTAATGCAACTGATTCATTCACCCCTGCACACATAAACACACACATACACACTTAACACCATCGGACCAAAGTGACAAATCTGTTTAATAATGCACCACCTGGAGCGCCACACTCTGTCTCTATTTTACTTACTCGTTCTCTCTCTCTCCCTCGAACAGTCACTCTATCATCACCCATAAGCACACATACATACTGTACACTAATCACTCCCTTTGGCTGCAATTTATTTCAGTATGATAATGATTATGGGTCCCACGATGAAGCTTTTACCTGTGAGTGTGTAGTGCTGAGTGTGTGTGCCGACTGCTGTTGCACCCATACCTCAACAGCCACAAGAACTTCCTGAGTATCTGCTCTTTTTTCACAGTTTGTGGTGAATTCATCTTCACGATCCAGTCATTATCCACTCTAGATTTCCACCTCTTCTCTTTAGATTCCTCCCCCCCATTTTTCTTCTTCACAGTGATCCTCTACAAGCATGTGACCAGGGGGGAAAGAGGGAGATGAAAAGGGAGGAACAGAGAGAGGGATGGGTGAAAAATGAGAGAGAAAAATAGATCTTGTCTGAATAAATAAACAGCTCTCACTTGCAAGTGAAAAAAGAGAGCTTAGCGGAGTAAAGGGTAGAGCAAGAGAGAGGAAGAGGAGGCGAGGGAGGAAGAGGAGGAGGGGGAGGGATGAGAGGGTGAGAGTCAGCAGAGAAAAGAAAAACATTGGCACGCCGCCCGGTGAAAATAAGAAAAAAAAAAAGGAATTAAATCCCTTGGTTCTTTCCAAATTTTATTTATTCATTAAACTTTTAGAAAAATACACAAAAAGGAGTTGTGACCTTTATGACAGCTTAGACCAGGGATGGGCAACTTCTGTTACCACGAGGGCCACATAACTTTTACTCTCTCTTACTGAGGGCCAAATTGTGATGAATTATTGCATTCTGTCAAATAAGACAATTATAATTATTGATAACTTATCAAGAGAGACCGTGTTGAATTAATGTCCATAATATTCTGTTAAAACATAACAAAAAAGCCTTTAAAACTATTGGAACAAAAAGTATGTATGAAGCCTAACTGGAATTATAACTGCTTATATCAACATTTATAACTCATATGTAAAATTAAAGCTTCTTGATAATCTAGTGAGTTTGATGCTGAATTAAACAAAGTTTAACCAGTAATTCAAGATCTTATGGGAACAGCTCAAAATCTTTGATCTTAAGAAGTGTATAGTGTGGTATTAGCATCTCAGATCAAATGACATTTGTCAGATTAAAATGCTGTTTTAATAATTGCCATTTGTTTACGTCTGAAAATGACCGAATGAAGAGGGCTGCATGTGGACCCCAGACCACCAGTTGCCCCACCCTGGCGTATACAGAGAGAGTCCAGGCAGTCAGTTCCCCATTTGCTTTTCATCCCAGCTGCTTGATTTACTGAGCCAGTGGTGTTTTGACAAATGTACTGACCATGTTAACTGGTGACTTTGAGCCAAACATGTCTGCCAATGTCATGGTTACAAAAATGTTGAGAAAGACTTTTCTCAGATTCTTTTATACTTAGTTTTCATTAAAAAAAAACACTTCAACTATGTATAAAAACAGGGGCATTCATAATGAACGCAGAATTCTTATTATCTGATGTAACAGATAAGATATGAAGAACAAACACTTCAGCCTCACGGTCGTCCATCTTATCAGGAGAAAAAAATCCAGCTAATAGTTCACTCTCCACAAAATTCTGCCTTCTGCTCGACAAAGCAGGAATCACCTCAGCTGCTAAACTGAGGGGTAATATTTCTATTTTTCAAGTGAAAACATAACTATATCTGAACTTTACATTATACAGAAAATGTGAAGGCGATGCCAACATGGATTTTGAGCAGCAGGCATCATCTCAAAGAGAAGAGGTTTGTCTATCTGGACAATTTTAATTGTATTGAAAGGAAAAAATGTCTTATTGCTCACTGTGATCTACATGGAAATAAAATTCAGAAACAAGCTAAAATTCATGAAAAGTACCTTTCAAAGCAAAACAGAGGTACATGGACAAATATTCCTGCTACATGCTACATGCTAAATCTGTGTGGGACAGCGGCTCAGGACTGGATCAAAACACGCTGCCGTAAGCATAATGATCAATTCATTGACCTCTAATTACACAAAGACCACAGGTTTGACCATCCTACCAACAGCAGTTTCTACATGTGCAGCATTTCCTTCAGGATGAGCTGGTGGCACAGGGAACAGGGACAAAAAAATCTCATGACCTTTGGTTTATGGGGGGTTATTACTCCATAATAAAAATATAATAATCCTTTAATGACCCCCAGAGGGGAAATTCAAGTATTGCAGTGGCACTGGCTGTCCATCTATATTGTTATTTTATTCATTATTTTTTCTTTGAGTGATGAGAAAAAAACTAATAATCTCTCATCATCAATTTTCCCCAGCTCAATTTTGTGGTTTATCTCGGCTCTCTTCATGCAGCAATCCTGCCAAAATATGGCGGTTTTTGCAGTTTTAGTCAAATAAAACTGTTGGAATAGTGTACAGATCTCTGTAGATGACACGCATGACTCAACATGTAACACTGTAGGGCATCACTTCACATTCTCTGTGACAATTTATGCATCCTAAAACTCCTTGAAACACTTTGAAGCATCACTTCTCCCAAACTCCACTGGCAAGGACTGACTTTAAAGTAGATTTCAGCTGAAATGATATGCAATAAGAAGATTTTCAAATAAAGCTAAACAAGATAGCATTGATGAGGACTGTTGAGTTACAACATCTGTTTTAACTCTGAGGGCCACAGACACATTTGCCTCATAGTCACCAGTTCAATCCACACATCTTCAGCTTAGTGTTATGGACTCTGTCCCTTCTTCAACGGAGGTTTTTGGCTTGGAGCTTATTCAGCAGTTGAGAACCAATTCACAGTAAAAGGTACCCTTACATTAATAAATATCTCATGGAAAGATGGCAAAATGCTAAAACATAGCTTATGTTACAATAACAATACTTTAAAACAACTTGTTAGGATTTCATAAAGTATTAACAAGAGATTTACAAAATATGTATTTAAATAGTTAATCTCTTCTTCACCCATTGGTTAATTATTGTAAGGCTGAAGGGATAGTTTGTTTTTGACCTGCAGCTCCCTTGACCTGATATGTTACAATAAATAAACAGTTAACATGAATTTCACTGTAAAACGTCCTACCTGGCATTATGGAGTTAATACAAACACTCATTTGTTATGGGTTTAAACCAGGAGAGAGCGTGAGGGGACAGATAACTTTGACAGGGAGTAGCATGCTGACATTGAGATGTTACATTACAATGGTGCAGCTATTACACTATCATGGAGTAAAGCAGTCAAGTTAGATACAGAAAAAGCAGATACAAAACTGACAGGCAACTAAGAATTAGGAATTACTCTGAAATCCACAGGGCCGTGAGCATAGTAAAGGCAGTGTCACAAAATCTTTAAATACAGGGAGTAAGGACCAGTATTTAATGTGGATCAATGACCAGAATGATCAGGAATGTAGTCTCAGGCAGTTGTTTGGATTGAAAAACTGAGGAGTAAAGCATTTTCTCCCTTTACTGAATAAAAGGAAAGTGCTTTTTTTTTCGTAAATCCCTTCTGACGCCTTTTCTGTTTGGTCTTGCTTGTTTAGTGACACCCTGTCCTACGAGGGGAGTGTGTCAAAGCAGCACAGAGTCCAAATACCTCCTCACTTTAGGAACATAGTGTGACGCTTTGAGCGAGAAACACCAGGAGCAATCAGGCGTTGGGGTTGTAGCATAGAATTTCACACATTTACTCCAGAAAAGAAGGACAACAGTAAATTAACAGAGCAAGCAAACAAAACAAAAGCCCCTTAAAGTGCCTCCTGTTCTTCTTCACAGGTGAACCACTGCTAGTTGAGCTGTAGTGGTTATTCGAGTGCATGTTTGAGAGAGTGTTGCTGCCTTCGTCATTTGAAACAGTCATTTCCCTCAGCTGATATTATTTTCCCCACTCTGTGTTTGTGTGAAGACCAGAGTATCAGTGACCAGGGTACTGAGGTGGAGAGTAAGGTGGAGGGGCTGGAAGAACAAAACAGAAACATTACAATAAAAAAATCTCTTCTTCATCTAATGAACATGTTAAGGGTCTTAGCAGAGATAAGGACATCTATTTCAGATATTTTGTATTAAATCATCTGTATGTTCTCAATTTATGGCTGTTTTAGCCTCTGAGTAAGAATTGTAGAATTTCTGTTTTTCAAACTCTATAAAACTTTAAAGTGCATCTTGTCCACACCGAACCATCTAATTTATGTTTCTTCTCTTTACGTCTCAGTTTTTCTATAGTTTTATATGGAGAAACTGAAGTTTAATGTTTTGAAAAGACGAGCCTTTGGTGGTGAAGCAAGACTTTTACCTCAATGTTTTCAAAAATGGATATGGATATGGATATTATCGAAGCACAATGGGCATTCATTTTCTTAGCTGCAAATTATGTAACTTTTAACAATCTCTACGAAACCTTCACAAGAAGGTCTTTTGCTGTCAAAAGAACCAACAGATGAGGAAAGTTATCACTTTTTTTCTCCGTCCTCTCTCTTAGTTTTCCAAATGGTGGCTTGTCAAATTGAAATGTGTTGCTAATATATAAAAACTGACTAAGTATCTAATTAATTTTTGACTATTTTAAAATAAATTTTTCAAGAATAATACAGCCTTCTGTCCGACTATAAAAGGCATTAAATATGAATCAATTTGTACAGACGACATTATTGCAGCACATGTTAAAGGTCTATTTTGCATTATTATGAACATGATGTGTCTCGAGATTCCAGTTTGATTTTAGGTGTGCAGATATGGTTCAAAATGTGAACTGTGTGATCTGCATGAAGTGGAAAGAAAGTCCCATTGTCCTTTGTTTTGTTTGAAATCTGATCAATTAAGAGAGTTACCGTTTCATGAAACTGTCTTTTCCTAACTATATATCAGGTTGTTTGAGTTTGCTAACTTAGTCTCAAAGTCGGACAAAGAAGATAAGATTGTCTGTTTAACTGATGTTTATTTTTTTTGTTTAAGCTTCCTTTTCCCTAACTCTGAATTTATGTTTCTCAAACTAATGGGTGTCATGTAAGCCCATGCAGCCTGGTTATATGATTTTATGTATGACACAATAATAAAATAAAAACTTTAAACTATAACACGCTGCTTTGGTGGACAAAGGAGCAAAAAGGACCAAAATTAGCAGAATTATCACTGGAAAATCTGAATTAAAGTTTCTCGGACTTGGACCACAGGGACTGACCAGCAAAATACATTTCTATCAGTAGAAGACAATAAAACCTAGAATTGATCTTTGAGATACAATTTAACAATTACAACAATTAAATGCTGTAGATGCTGTAGAAGAATCACCCAAACTTCATAGTAACTTTTTAATTTGATTTGTTACATCTTTTATTGATCTGTTTGAGTTGGCCTTTTCAAATGATGGTAGGGCCAGAGGAAGTTACTTAAGGGAACTTTAGAAACAGAATTGAGGACAAGTTGACCAGGTGTATGCGCTTGTTTTTATGCTTAAATGCTGAGTTGATGTTTGATGAAATCTATGTGGGTTATAATATAATTGTTTGTTATTTCTAGGGCCGGGCGATATGGCTTTAAAATAAAATCTCAGATTTTTTTCCATGACACATTCAATTTACAATTTGAATAGATTTTTTTCCCTCTGAGAAAAAAACAATAAAACAAAAACAAAAAAACCTCCAAGTGACAGAAAAATGATATAAATCAAGTTTTGCTTTTATGTTGTCAAAATACATTCCCAAACCAAACAGAATTTCCCCCCCTAAAGGTAGAGTGTGTGTCATAAAATGTTGATTACGTACCTCAAACATAGGCAGGCCTGTCTACAGAAACACTGAAGGCTGGGCTATTTAAATAAAAAAAGGGCTTTGACAGTGCTTGTGCAAAACCTGACAGGGCCTACCATGATAAAAACTGTGCATTTTCAGTATATATATTTTTAAACACTGCAAACTATTTACAATTGGAGTAAGCTAAGGAAAAAAATCTTGATTTTTAATTTTTAAATCTTCTGCAGTAAATAATTTGAATTAATCGATATAATCAATATATTGCCCCAGCCTTAGTTATTTGTGTGAAAACTCTGTGATGCTGTCTGGCCTGGACTCGGTTTCATAGGATGTTTTTGTTTCTCGAATAGTAACACTCCTGGTGAAATAAAAGATTTAATAATAAAAAATAGAATACAATACATCTTTAGAGGATCTAATGAAATGTCTACACCCTTACTCTTGCTGCTAGCAAAAACATTAAAGCTTTTGTTTTCCCCCCAAACCTGATGTACAACAGCTTGTATTTTAAATAGTGTAGAAAAGTTATTTTATTTAGCTTTCCTTTATGTGCAAAATTGTTTATTTCAGACAAGTTATTGGAGTCAGAGCAAGTGTGTATGTTCTACCAATGAACATGGATGTACTTTTTACAAAACACTCACCCTGGCTGTATGCAGGATCCATCATGTGTGGAGGATAAGGTCCAGGCTGCATCATGGGATACTGTGGGGGCATACCTGGGTACTGGGGTGCCATTGGATAACCTGGATGTGGATACTCAGAGGTCCCATGGTTTACCATATGCATCATACATGGGCTCCACTGGGTAGGCTGGCCATGGGGATCTGCTGAGCTGTGGTCAAGAGGTAAGCATGTTATTAAGACAACCTTTAACCTTACTGATGTGGTATACATGTATTTAAGAGCAGAGGGTCTCACCATCGTAAGGAGTCCGTCCCTCTGTTGCCGCCTCTGGTAGAGGTAGCAGCGAGGGAGCACATGAAGCAGCACACCATGGTGGCTATGATGGCTACAAACAGGAGGATTGAGGAGGCAATGCCAGCCGAGGGGTGGTGGGGCTGAAAGGGAGAGAGGGAGAGATGAAGTCTCGAAGGATTTTGTTTTCTCAGGTTTATCACTAATACGCCTGCTTTTGCCCCCTCTCTGACTTACTTATTCATTCTCAACAGAAGGCTGGTGATACAATCTTATCAATAGTCTTAAGTCATTACAAAGCATTATCCAGGATTTTTGACCGTTCCCAAAAATGCTGATAATTACAATAACAAATTCAAACTCCTTTGTATTTTGGTATATTTATATTATTACAAAATAACTTTTCCTGTAATATACTGCTGAATATGTTGAATAAATGACTTGAAGTTTTGTTACAGTCCAAAAGGTTCAACTCATATGAACGCAAACGCAGCTGCTGCTCCTGCACAACATCCATCCATCCATCCATTATCCATACCATTATCCCTTTTGGGTCGTCGGGGGGGTAGCTGGAGCCTATTCCCAGCTGACACTGGGCAAGAGGCGGGGTACACCCTGAACTGGGCCACAAACTCTCAAACATCATAAGGGCAATTTAGAGTCACAAATGAACCTAACAAGCCGGAGTGCCGGAGAGAACCCACGCACACTGGAGAACACTCTAACTCCACACAGAAAGCCCTGACCGACACAGGGCTCAAACTAGCAAACCCTTCTTGCTGTGAAGCGCCAGGACTTCCAGGGCAGCCAAATCATGTCACCCCTCCAGCAAAACAAGTATTTTGAAAAATTCTATGAGGCAACAAGCAACATTTACTGTTTACCTCCTGCTGTTTTATTATAAAACTCCAGAGCAACATTTACAAAATTAAAAATGGCACACAAACTCAGTGACCCCAAATGTCTTAGTGCTTGTGTCTTTAAACCTTGGTTTTGCAGGGTTGATATTAGATGTAAGGCTGAACAATATTGTTTTTCATCACAACTGCAATTTGCTCATGTGCAATAGTCACATTGTCAGACATGTAATGTCAGTCATGGGACTTTGTGACATGTGTCATTTGTGTTATTTAATTGAGACCAAAACTGTTTTTTTTTTGTTTTCTTGACTTTAAACCACAAAGTCTGTCTCATATCACCAGAAGTAGGCTTACTCCATAAACAGACAACTTTGCATGTTAAGTTTGTGCATTACCTGCATATAAAATGGACAAACTCCTGAAGACACCTATTACAGATATGATGTTGATGGACCTCAAAGAGTGGTATAGGATATCGGTATAGAGTAAAAGGTTTTAATTGACTTTCCTCCATCTTCAGCATTCTTTTAATCCTTACTATAAAATTGCCATGATATGTATCTCTAGTGAATATCTAAATAAGACATTTGCTAAGACACTTACTACTTTTAAAAAATGTCTAAACTACAACAGGCCACAATGTTCAGCAGCAAACCATGGAGAGCGTAAAATAATTAAAACACAGAGGAATTTAATTTCACGTCTTTACACATGAAAAGACGTGCATTTATTTAGTTTTATTTGTTTGCACATATGTAAAAGGAAAGGCCAAAGAAAACAGTGAGTAAGATTAAGTCACATGTGTAAGTGAGGTAGGAAACCCAATGTGGGGCCTATTTACAAATTTTCACCATTAAGAGAAAATACGAATAAAATTAACAGAAAAAAACATTAAATCCTGGTATTAAAAGGAAAAACAAACAAAAAACTATAAAATACATCTTACCAAAAATGCGAGTGTACTTCAACACAGAAGTAGAATATAACAAAACAAAGTGGTACATACACCATATTTTGTTTAGAATAATTGAAATTTGATCATTACAACAGATCATCAAGAACAAAAAGTCTTAAACATCAAAACATTTTTCGGCTCAATGTGTACCTGGATAAGGACAGAGACTCTGCCAGGAAATAAAAGTTTGTCTGAAAAGTTTCTTTACAAAATTGCAATATATATCCCAGAAAGAAAAAAATATTATAATGTCATTTTTCCACAATATTGTTCAGCCCTATTTATGGATATCAATGTGTTATTCTTGCAAAAACCTAACCGTGATAATCTGGGACTACATTATCTGTACTTCTTCCATCTCTGACCTCCGCTGGCCTCATCAGAGAATTTAGCATAAGCTCATGAACAAAGGGAGCAATCATCTGGTTATTTCTTGTAGCAACAAGTGAATATTTATATTTTAATCAAATGTAATCTATTAAAAGACTACATGGTACATGACACATGTGTGATACAAGAATCTCTTGCTGTAAGGTTTCAGCAGAGATGATATGTGATGGCAAACTTTCCTTTCAGGACACTCTTCACCACAGACTGAATGAAAACACCCAAGAATCACTGATGTACAGCCCTGCATCTCTGTTCCTCTACCAGATTCCATCACCTCGTAGCTTAACAAAGGCCCTCCATTTCAGCTCAGCCCCCGCCACCCACCTATCCGAACTCCCATCGGCTAATAAGCTGCAGGGTTGTCTGCACGCTGCTGGATAGTGATGGGATGCTTTCTAAGAAATCTGCCATGCTTGCAGTCTCTCTGGTACAAGCTTGCTTAGTCGTGCGATATCATGATCCGTCACATGGGACCAGGGCATTAAAACACCACCAGAGCAGATAGCTGATGTAACGAACGACTAATGAGAACACACAACACATGTAGGACCAATGAGAGGTCATTAAGTTCAGTGACAGCCAAATGAAGCGTGGCAACGAAAACATCTGAACAGTGTGAAGAATCTGACTTAAAGGAAGAAAATACGAAGAGAATACGACATTATGTGGACAGTTTTCAAATATTTTCATCTGAATTACAAAACTTCAGTCCTCCCGCACCCATTACATGATCATACAGGAGTTTAAACCCAGTTTTTAAAAGTTTAGTTGAAGTTAATAGGCCAAAGTAATAACTTTGAGCAATTGTTGTAATGAAAAGGCTGCATAATGTTGAGTTATTTCCCAAATGAAGACTGTGTAGGAGGTGAAAAAAAACTACACTTGGCCAATCAGATTTCATGGTTGGTCCAGGTTACCACTGGATGGGCCCCTGGCTCATTGCGTCTTAGCAACTCAAAACAAAAGGAAACTCAGGGATGCTAGTTTAGCGGAGTGGTAAGCAAACAGGCACAAGCAATGGACATGCTTCTGCCAGCCCAGGTTCGAATCCAGCCTGTGGCCAGTGAAGGAGCCGTTTGCACGACAAAACAAAACAGCCAAAAGCTGAGAGCTTTCGTTGTTTACGCCTTCCGTTTACAAGAACGGTGCCCAGAGAGCCTGAATCTGCAAACTTCTGTAACTGGGGTCCAGAGTGAAAAGTTTTTAAAATGGTTTCGTTTTCATCTCTGTGGAAACAGGGTTTAGTGTTGTCAACGAAAACGGTGATGCACGGCACACAGTACTCTTTCAGATAAAGGTTGCACACGCACCTAGGAGCAACCACAACAACAACAACAGCTATGGCCGACTACCAAGTAGCATGTGTGCTGCCTACTGCGCTCGGTTTGTTATCCAGACAGATTTGTTGTCCAGACAAAAACTCCTGCGTCTTTGTGTGTCCACTTGCCATTGTTGTTTGCGAAAAGTTTATCTTTCCCGGAAAGCACAAGTGCACAGACGCGTGTTGTAACACAGCTGTTTCACTACAAACCTACATCGTCAGCTACTGGCTCCTGCGTATTCAGTCGTTCTCGTGTAAGTCCTTACAGAGTTTCCTCACCTCCTTTCACAAGCCTATCCACTGCTTCTCTCTCCCCTATCAATAAAGGCACAAAATGCCAAAATTTTTTTTAAAAAAACAAAAACAAAATACACAAAACTGCTAAACTTGTGAGGTGCGTGAAGACACAGAAAACTTTGTAATCCAGACATGAAAATGGAGCAGACAGTGAAGCAAATGAGGTCAGTTAATGCTGCCCCTAGATGCTGTACTCAGTTCATCTTTATTAATCAAGTACAAGCTTTATACTCTGGTGGGGCCAAGTTTCCAATATTTATGGAACTTGCTGCAGTGGACCGCAGGCCGCAGTTTGCCCCCCGGCCACAGTTTCAACACCTCTGGTTTAATCCTTCATCCAAAAGACTGATTAACTCTAATGAAGTCATTACGAAACTAAACATTCTCAGAGGGGATTGTTTGATTTTTAATGTGGGCTTTGTCAACAAGTGTCCCCTGGGGTGGCGTTTCAGTGTTTTAAATGGAGGACATATGATCCAGCAGTGATTTATCTGAAATGCAATCACAGAAAGTGACTCTTGGTGTTGAGTGAATGAGTAACTAAGTCACTGAATTAAAATTCAGCTCCTTCTGTCCTCACCTGAACTGGAAGAGCATGCAGCGTTTCTGCTCCCTCTCCGTGATCATCTTGAAGGCGTCCAGGCAGCAGTAGCGCAGGTGGCAGTTTCCACAGCAGAACGTGATCAGAGGGCAGTCGAAGCCGTTGTGCCATGTGCCGTTTTTATCCACGTACCACAGACAGTCCTCGTTCCCACTGACTGTGAAACAAAAGCAGTACAGAGTGTTAAACTGGATGACTCTACCGAGAGGCCAGAGATGGAAGAGGGGGACGCAGAGAGCGAGAGGATGGAGGAGAAGCAGGTCAAACTCTGGCTTGCTGTCTGGAGAGTTGACTCTCCTCCTGAGGATATTTTTACATACAAACGGTTGTTTCTATTTCATCACACATTTTTCTAGCTGAGAAAATTCTCAGCTCTGCTCTTACAGATACAGCTTTGTTTTGCCTTCAGGAGGAAAAATTCTTTATTTTCATCATGCACTCACTCTTCTATCTTTACATATTTATTTTTCCAGACCAAGCAGTCATGATGCATTATTCAAGAGTTCCCTGGTTGAAAACAGATCAGGGCTCAGGTAAGGTTCCCAGGAGATAACAGAGACAAGTGAGGCTGAAACAACAGGAGACCATTGTTTTAATTCAAATAATCAGAGTATTTTTTTTAATCTAAGCTATTCTGACATTTCTCTTCTGAAAACCAGTTTATCTTTTACTTTACAAACATCTGAAACAAAACGAGACACAAGTAAATATTGCCTACAAATCCATTTTGTAGATATGTACAAATAAGATAAATAGCTTATATATGTGTATATATATATATATGTGTGTGTGTATGTGTGTGTGTGTATATCTATATCTATATCTATAAGTGTGTGTGTGTGTATATCTATATCTATATATATTTATATATAGATATAGATATAGATATAGATATACACACACACACACACATATATATATAGATTGTGTTGACTAAAACTAGAGATGCCAGCCGTAAAGCTGAGTCAGTAAAGAGATTCTTACTGCAGACTCCTGCACATTCCAACAACTGCAAAAGGAAAAGTCAGAGAAGCCTGATTCTTCATCAGTTCCACTGGTTATGCAAATGCTGCCGAAGGAAACTAAAACAGTACTCTATCTTTATATATTGATGAAGATATGACAGATCATAACATTCCGGTACTTTTCAAAACCACCAGTTATCAAAATGTTAGCAAAATGCATGAGCAGGGTCACCACAGGGATGTAAATATTAAAAACTATTAGTGTTCCAAGAGCATGAACCTCTGCTATAGCATTTCCAACATCGTCAGCTGAGTTATTGTCAAATATGTGGGAAACTGCTCTGTCTGGCACTGTTAACAAATCCTTAAAAATTTCTGGATCGGTATCTGGATACAGATAACTGCCAAGATTAAATAACTTCTTCCTTTTGTCATTCCCTGAAAATTTCATTAAAATGTGTTCATAACTTCCTGAGTTATCTTACTAACAGACAGACAAACACAGATGAAAACATAATGTTCTTTGTACTGGTAACTAGGAATATATTGATGGTTTTTAGCCACTGATAAGTTTTTTTTATCTTTTTATAATGATAGTCATTCATTATTTGAATGATTACCGTGAAGTTATTTTACTTTTAAAACACATTGTGTTATGAACAAAAAATGCCAATGAATTATTCATGACATGTTCTTTTAAGTTGGAAAATAATCATTGTTGTAGATGATATGAAGGAGTTTATACCATCAGCTGGCAAAGCATCTGGGAAGGTAAAACTGTGGAAGGCAAATAAACATCATGCTTGAAAAAACAATTCTATTTGTTTTCTCAGCCAGATGCATCAAAAAAGCATTCATTTTCCAAAATGTTTTTATACTTGTATCCCATTTAAAGTAAACAATGAGAAAAAAAGTAGCAGGCTGTAACTAAGTGAGCAGTTAGCAGTTTGGCTGACAGCTGTGGTTGGTACAGATTTCAATAATCTTCAATTTGTACTAGAATCATATGAAAATGAAAAGGTATGGTAATGTGACAACCATTTACTACTTCTTTAAATAAAAAACACACTTATTTCGTATGACAATCAGCCAAAGACTATGATATTTTTGTCATTGCCCAGCCCTAAATATGAACCATAATACAAGGAAATTCTCACGTTTGAGAACCCGAGCCCATCAACATATTTTAATGACCAAAACAAAGCTAACTCTAAAGTGATTTTAAATTCAACTGTTTAACTTTTAATCTCTATTAATGCTTAGAAAAGTCCAGATATATATCACAATTATGGAGACACGGCAGGCGGACCTGAGATGCTATGGTGATTATGTATCTCAGGAGACTTGTATACTGGCAAAAAAGTTGACTATATTTGATAAGGACATTCAAACAGTGTTTTCTAAACGAGGTTGTCCAGAACTTGTATAATTTTGTTCCCTGCAGCACAAAATAAAGACACGGTGAAACACAGCCTGATCACAACAGCCACATCCGAGCAGACGACTATGAAACAGTTTTTCAGGTGGTAAGAGATCTGAATACAGTATCTGACTACACAGCCTGACTGGATACTGTTGCTGTTTGTGACGCAGAGAACTTTCCACAAACCCTGCCCATCGTCTAAGAACAAAGGACTTTAAAGTCAATTAAAAGACTGGAAACTCTATTAAGAGAGCAGCTTTAAGCCATGATGTTTATAGACCTTGGAAACAACTTTGACTTATTGAGGACCTTTGAAAGCTGTCTATTGAACTTTTTCTTCCATTTGACAGAGTCTTTATTGGAAAAA